>SNQJ01S0004024.1:66685-101167 GCA_010110895.2 Picea sitchensis | reverse complement strand
TGTATATGAGTCTAGGCCTTGTAGTGTTATTATTACTTTGAATAGGAAATTGTACAGGATACCCAAGGCGGTCCCTCCTAGTGCTATTTCCTTTATCTATGCCAAGCAATGCAAGAAAGTCATCTCTGAGACTGAAAAATTTGTCTTCTTCATGATTTGCTCATAGAGTGAGCGAAAGATCGCAGCCACATCCAGGGCCTCCATGACCGATATCTCCACACAAAAGAAGCAAGTGGATAAGTTCGTGGAAGAATACTTAGATATCTTCTCCTCTCTTACCAAGGTACCTCTGCACTGCCAGGTCAAACATCCCATCGATCTGACCCCAGGCGCACCGCTACCCAATGGGCCAGTCTATCATCATTCTCTATTAGAAGACGAGGAGATCAAGAGGCAGATCCAAGAACTGCTCAAAAAGGGGCACATACGTCCCAACTCATCACCTTGTGGGAGCCCAATCATGCTGGTGCAGAAGAAAGATGGGACTTGGTGACTTTGCATTGATTACCGGACCCTGAATAAAATCACAGTCTGAAACCGGTACCCGAATTGACAACCTCCTTTATCAGCTCACAGGGCTAAATACTTTAGCAAAATTGATCTAAAGTCAGGCTACCACCAGGTCCAAATAGAATAGATAGATGTATGGAAGACCACCTTCAAGTCAAAAGAAAATATTTTTGAATGGTTGGTTATGCCCTTTGGTTTGACAAATGCTCCAACAACTTTTATGAGGATGATGGACGATATCCTACGACCTTTCACCAATTCTTTTGTAGTGGTGTATCTGGATGACATCCTCATCTACATCAAGTCTTGGGTGGAACACTTGCAGCAGGTTCTGCACACCCTGCAACAACACAAACTATATGCAAACTTGGAAAAATGATCCTTCGGCATGGACGTGGTCCATTACTTAGGCTACATCGTTGATCGACATGGTGTGCATGTGGATCCAAACAAGATCTAGGTCATCCGTGACTAGACATCCCCAACCACACCCACTAAACTTCAGAGCTTCTCAGGCCTCGTGAATTTCTATCATAGGTTCGTGTTAGGATTCTCTCATATCGCATGGGCCCTCAACCAAGTAACCAGAAGGGGCAATAAGGAAAAATTTGTGTGGGGCTTGTCCCAACAACAAGCCTTCGATGACTTGAAGAAGCGTTTGTGCTCATCCCTAGTACTTTCATTATCGGAACTGCAACATCCCTTTGAGATCGAGACAGATGCTTCAAACTATGTTGTGGGTGTCGTTCTCACTCAACACGGCCACCCCGTGGCATATCATAGTGAGACACTATCAAATGTTGTCTATAAGTACCCTACTTATGACAAAGAAATGTACTCCATTGTGCAAGCCTGCCGCCAGTCGAGACATTACATTCTTGGGAAGGAGACAGTCATCCACACTGATCAAAAGCCACTACAGTTGATCCAGGTGGATATTGGTGGCCACCCACCTATTCCATCTGGCTCCCCGTTTCCATTTTTTATTTAACACGTCTTTATGCACTGCTTTATAATTGTGAGTTCTACACTTCTGGGGTTGTCTGAAATCTGACACATTCTCCAGGTGGATACGAGTGGCATCTCGCCTAATCCAACTAGTTTATTTTGTATGTTTTCATGTCAGCACATCTTGATGTACTTCCAAGGCTGTTTTGGGGCCCTAAACATTGTTTTCTTGACTCGCCACAGTTAGATTGTAGACGAAGTCAGATTCTAATGATGAAATTTGTAGTTCTTTGAAAGACCTTTCCAATGGGCTATCGCGTGCCTAAAATAGAGTTTGTATGCAAAAGTTATGAACCTAGGAAGTTGAGGTACCAAATTACACCAACTTACCCATAGGGCCCACATGACTTTTGGCGTTTCACCTTCAAAGGTTAGGTTTTGGATGTCTAGGGTTTTGGCATTCATGAGTAATATGAAAAGGGCCTCTGGAGCCTCATTTTAATTCATTCTGCTCAGACAGATGCGCGTAGTAGCCACATCTCTTCTCAAAGATAGCTACCACCATTTGAGCAAGTTTCAGTTTTGCAGTTTCAGTCTATTTCATTATTTAATAGAAGATATTATTCACTGAATATTTGTGTTATTTTTCCTATGTCTGTATTTATGGTATTCAGTCTATTAATCAGTTCGTTCTGCTCCTAAATCTGGATCAATGGTATCAGAGCAGTTTGCTCTTCATTTATTTTTCTTTGTGGATGTCCCCAACAAGGTCTGGGTAAAAGAAGTTAGGACTTGAACCAATCGAGCCATTACCAGATCGGTCGCACTGAGCCCGACAACAACCCATGGAAGACGAAAAGAAAGATGATGGAGTAGGAGATCCTATTAAAATGTTGCTCGAGGAAGCCCTTGCATGAGAACGGAATGAAATGATGGATAACTTCACACAGATCCTTCGACGGTTGCCCACGGGAGAGGCATCTTCATCTGGCAACCATGCAACCCACTTCAAGGTACATGTAAATTTTGATATTCCATTATTTGAAGGATTGATAGATGTGGATGTTGTAGATAAATAGTTGAATCTTCTCGAAGGATATTTTTCGGTCCACAACTTTTTCGATCCGGAAAAAGATCACTTTTGCATGCCTCAAGGTCATTCCCGATGCTAAAGACTAGTGGGATACTTACTCTGAGCAAAGGGTCATGGAGGAATCTGCAATTTTTGTGGTGGCCCCTACATGGGATTCCTTCCAGGATGCCATTAAAGAATAAAACTACCTTGTTGGAAGCTACAAGGACTAGTACACCAGATGGACCACCCTACGTCAAGAAAGGGACCAGATAGTACTAGACTTCACCAATATTTTCTATAACACCCGCACCAATTTGGGTATCAAATATTCTGAGTGTCATCTAGTGCTCAAATACTGCGGTTGTTTGCATAGATACATTCAAATAGAAATGGAGTTCCTAGACATCGACTCATTGGGCACAACTTATAGATACGCTGTCAAGATCAAGCAAAAATTTAAGCAGAAAGGGACCAGATAGTACTAGACTTCACCAATATTTTCTATAACACCCGCACCAATTTGGGTATCAAATATTCTGAGCGTCATCTAGTGCTCAAATACTGCGGTTGTTTGCATAGATACATTCAAATAGAAATGGAGTTCCTGGACATCGATTCATTGGGCACAACTTATAGATACACTGTCAAGATCAAGCAAAAATTTAAGCAGAAACAACGAGAGTTTTGATCTGCAAACCCCTCACAGCTGAAGCAAGGAAAAGGAAACCCCAACCCACATAGCATGGGACCAAGTCACAATGGATGCCCTTAGGATGATCCATCCAAGCCACAACACAAGAAGGGAAACGAGAAGATGAAGAAGGACATAGGAAAATGGTGTGAGTACCATAAAAGTCCTTGGCACAACACCGATGCATGTCGCTCCAAGCAGTCCCTCATGGTCGAGTTGAAGGCTTCCGAGACAGAGGCCGATTTTGATTCCGTGTCAAATCCTAAGGGAGGGAAGCAAATTATCGATGTTGAACCCAGTTCCACGGTCACTACCACCAAAGTATTGCCAAGCGAACCAGAAGAACGAGAGGAAGGGGAACGCCTATTTTCACTCGTAGATGTGGGTTAAGAGGGCTCCAATTCACTTTATTGTCGACAACGATAGTCAGAAGAACATGATTTCAGCAGAGGTCATCAAGTGGCTAAACCTTCCAACAACGCCACACCTGCAACCCTACACCATTGGTTGGTTTCGTCAAGGAATAGATCTC
This sequence comes from Picea sitchensis, assembly GCA_010110895.2. Taxonomy (NCBI): domain Eukaryota; kingdom Viridiplantae; phylum Streptophyta; class Pinopsida; order Pinales; family Pinaceae; genus Picea; species Picea sitchensis. Next base: position 97,411 of record SNQJ01S0004024.1, on the reverse strand, counting down.
TGTGTCAACCAACAATGTTGTCTCTCCTATGACATAAAGCCTTTCAAAGATGAGGTATTGTGTGATATTTATCCCCTTGAAGTTTTTGATGTTCTTTTAGGACTGTTAGTGCTCTGTAAACTTCGTTCGGCTGAGAAAAAAAATGACAGAGGCAACCTACAAACCAACTTTGAGGCCCGAAACTAGCCTTTCAAACCTGGAGAGGGCTCTCTCTGGAGACTTTGTCTTTGTACATGATATAACTTTAAACTCTGGGCTAGATTTAACATCGTTAAACAATATTTTCTGGTTCTATTGGTGAAAGAAAGCAAAACCTTGGGCTATGGAGTCGATTTAAGAAAATGATAGAAACAAATGACTCAGTGACTGAACTTGAGAGGATAAAGGCTAAATGAGCAACACTTTTCAATTAAAAATTGTTGTGTGTGGCGAGATAAAAACACATGAAGCAACTCGGAGCACCACTGGGATGAATTCAAAGTTAACGTAGAAGAAACATAGTTTGTCTAAATGGTGCGAATCTAGTGCATTGTGCAGTGAATTCCAAATTCAAAATTACGTTCCAATTTAGAGAGAAATTACAGATGTGAATATACAAAGCACATGAAACCACATACACAAAGAAAGAATACAATACATTAGACTGCCACCGTTAGAATCTTTTCATCAAATCTTCATGAATTTTGCATTAAGTTTCAATCAGACCAAAAAACTACAATCAATAGTCATTGTCTACAATGTTTTTCCAACCAACCTGGCCTACATTGAAAAGAAGGAATATGTAGACGAGGGTGTGTCGCTTGGGCTACCCTGCGTTCTAACCAATTTCCATAGAAACTAGGTTTCGACTACTCTCTGTCAGATGGCTCTTCGAATGGAATTTTGCTAAAAATAGAAACTGACTGTACTTGGCTGCATCATAGCCACTCGTCTTTGCCACGATGTTTCAATCATCAGCAAGATCTCATTGTTAGAGAGTGATGTGTCGATGCTTTCCTTTGACAGGGCATCTGGACGATCAAGTGTTCTGTCAGACTCCTACAGAACATTGTAACGGCCTTGATCTCTGTCGCGTGATCGTTTGCTGGTGCGTGCATGTGATGGGTGATTGTAGACTGTTGCAGGTGCCTCTAAAATGATGACCCCAACTAAGGAACAATGCCTTTCTTCAAACTATTGCATGTCTAACATACACCTGTCCTAATGGATGAGATTCCATTATTGTGCGTCGTATATTTTCCGTGTGGGTATCTGTCAGAGTCCAAGTCTGTGCCATGTCTGAAGAGACAAGAAAAGAAGTCGTTCCATCATGCTTCTGGTCTCGTTTGTAGTTTGGATACTCAAATATTTCTCCTAAGAGACCAGTTGCACCTTTTCAGGTTTATCACCTACCTGTGCAGAACCGCGTTCCCTTTCATCTTCTTCCGCGCGCTGGCCAGAGTCGCACGAACTTTCTCCATGGTCGGTTCACATTCCCTTAATATTTTCACATTCCTTTCTTCTAACACCATCTGTGTTTCGCACAACTGTATGATCGTGTCTTGCGCTTCCTTGAGCTATCTCTTTAGCCAAGTGGCGTTTCCCTCACGACCTTGTGATGTTGATACTTTGAGGGTCTTTGTTGTTAATTGTTGTCTCAGCTCTCTGTTTTCCTGGTATAGTTCAACGATAGCGAGCTACGCTTGTTCCAGCTATTGTGATGGCTCATGAACATATGCGCCTTCGGTGTCTGTCCTCCTCCTTCTGCCCCAACTTTCTTAACTTGTGCCTTTGACGGGCTCCAGCCAAATAGAACGCATGAGTAACTCTTTGACGGTTGATTTTGCGCGCGGATAGCTCGGGACTCAGGTCTCCCTGACTTCCTTGTTTTTCCTTGGCCTGCCCCTTCTCCGGGGTATTGGATGTTGTGGGGACATGGTTTCCAACGTCCTTCCTGCTTCAGCCTGTGCACGGTGCGATGTTATCCTTTCCGCTAGTAGAGGGAAATATCCTTTTCGATCCTTGGGGATGCCTGCTGCAAGTAGAAACGAATCCTAGTTATTTCCCAATCGGCTTAACTCCTCCACCATCAACAATTTAATCAGCGAGACATGCGATATTTTCCTCTTTGGATGATCTGCTTCAGCTCGGGCACTATTTTCCATTCCTCGGAGGCTTTGGTGCAAGAAAAAGGGCAAATTTAGCAATCTCTTCCCTCTGAAGTGCATCAACCATATAATGTGATGTGAATGTATTCTGTCAAACCTTCCCTCACAGGTGAAATATTTCTTGATTACTTCCATGAGTTTCCGAAAGGGCTCCAACAAATATCTACTTGGAACGCTCGTTTCGACTTTCCCACCTAAACAGTCTCGCTTGATAAAGTCTTCATAGCACTGCGCATCCAAAGGCATGCCTTTAAACCACCTTTCACCGTACAAAAGGATCTCTGTTGCGAACGATAGAATTTCCTCTGTCACCTGGAAAACGACACCTGCAATTACCGCACGAGACTCGTCGAACCTGAGTGCGAACTGCTACGCAAGTTTCATGTTGAATCCTGGGATTTTTATTCAAAAGGTCATGCATCCAACCCGCTCAAAAGACACCCTGACCTCCGGATCTTCGTTGATCAATGTCAAACTTTGAGGCTCGGGCCTAGCATTCCTACCACTTCGCGCAACCTTCCTTATGTTTGGGGATGTCGTCATGATGTGACGCGTATTTGTTCTGCGTGCAATGGATTTGGCATGAGCCAAAGGCGGTAATATCAATTGACCCGGGCTTGCAAGAAGAATTATAGGTGATGCGTAAACTTGACTAATGAACATAATACATGCAGCGCGCTCAGAATTTATAATCGGGTGAGCGAGAGATGGAAACGTGTCGAGGGACATTATATCCATGGCAACTGGAGGTTTCAAAGCAAGCTTGAAGATTTTTGCAGTACATCCGCGTGATGGGTACACTTTGAAGTGTTCGAAGTACAACTGATAAGAGCTGCATAGCATATGTGATACGAGCGCCATGATTTTTCATTTTTTCCGACTTGATCATGAGCTCATGATGGTCACTTCGCCTACCTATGCGACTTCCATTTAACAACTTGCCTCGACCTTAGGCATGTAAGACCTTCTCTTCTGATAGGACCCGACTCTTTGGGAAAAGATCTTTACTCCTTACACATGTTTTGGTTCTGACATCCCTTCCCTACTCCAAGGGCCAATCGACCACTTGCCGACTTTAACACGTTCGCTTTTAGGTACTTGACCTATGCTTTGACACACAGACTCAGGCTCAACTAAGACCGACTCTATCTAAAAAAAAATGATGGCGCAAACAACTGGCTCCAACGGGGATTTGTATCCTCCCAGTGAGGTGGCAAAGAACAACAAACTAGGTGCCTGACCATTGGGCCTTATTCGACTTCCAGACTCTGAAAGAACAGAAAACAAAAACCGCAACCTAAACCTTCTTAACACAATTCTGACCAGACTCAGCATAAACTCAGAGCCTTGACTTCAGGCTTCAATTTTCTGCTGACACACTGACTTGAAAGGCCTTCTTTGAAAACAAAAAACAAAAAATAAAATGACTATTTACAATGACATGAGACTTAAACGGACTTTACTGCACTAGATAGTGTTTGAGGAACCTGTCATTTACAAGCCCCCAACCATTGGACTCTCCATTAAGTTCTTCTAACAGATATGCGTTGTTTCCACGATACACACAGATTCTGAAAGGGCCCGTCCAAAGATGGTTGAATTTTCTGTGCTTTCCCTTATCTTCATTTCTCACATCCCACTTTAGCACTAGATCCTCCACCTGAAATTCCTCCTGTTTAGAGTGCTTGTCGAAAGTTTTCTTCATCCTGTCTTGGTGAAGCTGCAATCGATTGTAGACCTACTCCCTCATTTGCTTCGCATGAATCAACTAATTTATCCTCCTCTCTGTATCATTTGGCTCGGCCTCTTGCTCTTGCAGCAACTTCCTGATGGGCAATCCCAACGAGGTAGGGAAAATCGCATCCGCGACATACACAATTTGGAATGGTGACGTGGAATTGGACTTCTTGGTAGTGACTCTGTCCGCCCACAACGTGTAAATAAGTTTCTTATGCCATGCCTTCTTGTTGTCCTGCAAGAGTATTTCGATGATTATGGTTAAGTTTTTATTAGACGATTCTACTAACTCATTACCTTGTGGGTAATATGTTGTAGAATGTCCCAGGGTTATGTTGTAATCCTTACAAAACTTCTCCATTTTCTTGGACTTAAATGTGGCCACATTATCTGTGATGATCTTGATAGGGAACCCGAACCTAGACAGGATGTTAGTTTCCAAGAATTGAATGATAACCGTGTTAATAGCTTGCTTCGTTGGAACTGCTTCGATCCATTTTGGGAAGTAATCAATGCCTGTAAGTATGCATCAGTGTTGTGCCAAGGATGGCGGATTTGTCTCTCCTATAAAGTCCAGGCTCGATTTCATGAACGACGCTTCGACTGAGATCAGTTTTAATGGCAGGGGTTGCAACTTCCTCCTTCCATCGAAAATCTGACACACGTGGCAACTGGAAACTTCTTTGTACACGTCTGTGAAGATGTTGTGCCAATAGTAACCTGCTCTTAGAATTTTATGCATGGTGGTTTTCTAGTAGTGATGTCCTCTGCAGTCGCCTTTGTGGAATTCTCTGATGGCCTATTCCGCGTCATCTTCTAGTAAGAAACTCAACAATATTCCTCCCAGATCTTTCCAATACATAGAGTTATCCAAGATACAGAACTTAGTAGCTTTGAGCGTTAAGAATCTAGCCTTGGTCTTACTTAAACCTGAAGGATCTTTCAGATTCCTCAACACATAAATGATGTCCATATACCAAGGTGAATCAATGAAATTCTAAGACACCTGAGCAGTTGTTTCTTCCTGAGGATTCTCTTACAGATCAAGAATGAAGTCGATTCCTAGAACGTCGTAGTTCGATTACACCATTAAATTTGTGAGGCCTTGTCCCTTGATCAGTGTTGTGGGCTTGATTTTGAGGTCGTATTCCAGCATGGTCGTGATCCACTTGCCTCTTCTTCCCTCAGGGTCAAGCTGAGTTGGGATATCCTTGACAGAGTTGCTGGGCACGTAAGCGATAACGTGGGAGTGTAATATGTAAGTTCTAAACTCCTTTAGGGCTTTCACTAAGGTGTATGCTTCTTTCTCCATAATGTCATACCTTAGTGGGGAATCCCTCAACGTCCTGCTGAACTAGGCTATAGGCTTCTCAAAATTCTGATCGTCTTTCTGTAACAATACACCAGCAATGGTATGCTCCAAGGCGAACGAGAACAAGATGAATTCCTTTGTGAAGTCCGGGTTGGCCAACACGGGAGCTTTGGTCAGCCCTATCTTGATGTCTTCAAATGATTTTCTGGCTTCAGGGTTCCATTTGATCTCGTTCCCCTTTCTGAGCATACATGTGATATGTTTTACAATTTTCGCCAGGTTCGGGATGAACCTTCTCAAGAAATTCACCTTTCCCAGGAAGGAGTGCACCTCCTTCTTGCTGCGCAGAGTGATGATTTTTAGGATTCCTTCAACCCTACTGGGGTCTATCTTTATACCTTCTTTCGAGATGATGTTCCCCAACAATTTCCCCTCTTGCATTCCGAAATGTAATTTTTTCAGATTCAAAGATATGTCGAACCTCCTGCACTTTTGGGAAACTTTCTTCAAATTCCCGAGGTGTTATTCGTCGGAGTCGGAGTACACTGTGATGTCATCCAGATAGATCACGATAAATTTGCCTTTTTCCTCGGAAAACATTTTATCCATCTCCCGTTGGAAGGTAGCTCCAACATTCATCAAGTCAAAGGGCATCTTAGCGTACATGAACGTCCCCCATGGTGTCATGAAAGTTGTCTTTTCTCGGTCATCTGGGTGTACCATGACCTGATTGTAACTTGAAAATCCATCCAGCATATACATCTTTTGGGACCCAACTACCTTTTCTAGGATATAGTCCATCTTCATGAGCGGGTAGTTGTTCTTGAGGGACACTTTGTTCAAATTCCGAAAATCTACGCACAACCTTATTTCGCTGCTCTTTTTCCTTACAGGCACCAGATTTGCAACCCATTTCGAAAACCTTAAAGAAAAGATAATTTTGGCTTCATTTTTTTTTTACCTCCTTTTCGACTAGCAGCAACAACAGGGGATTTATCCGTCTCAGCTTTTGCTTGAAATGCTTTTGGTATTCTTTGAGAGGAATGATGTGCTGAATCACTTTGGTGTCATAAAATTTCAAGTCATCATAGCTCCAAGCAAAAATGTCGGGAAAATCCTTCATGAGCTTGATGTAATCCTGTTTGACCTCTGGACTGAGCATCTTTGATAATTTGATTATCTTCAGATTTTCCTGGGTCCCGATATTACAATCCTCGACATCCTCGTCGTTTGCATTGATCTTGGGATTTCTAGCCACGTCATTTTCATCAAAAATATTTTCCAACAGAACTAATCCTTTTGGGATGACATTATTCTTTCGCTATACTATGTCCCTTCCAGCTATTTGGTTCTGGAAAGGGTCATCGTCACTGCACGCATATGCACTTTCATCTTCGTCGCAACAACACTCATCATCAATGTTTATATTAGCGAACTCGTCGCTCATTTGGAGAAATTTCTCCACATGTTTGTCAACCGCAAACACCTACCAATACTTGATATTATCGGGCACCATCGGCTTGTGTTTGAATTCGATCTCATAATTTCGATTTGGAAAAATGGATATTTTAAAAACTGAGGCCGACGTGGCCAAGGCATCCACAATTTGATTTTTCCCCCTCGGGATTGCCGATAAATTATACTCTGAGAATTCTTCAAGGAGATCTAGCACTAGGTTTTTGTACGCTCTCAGTCTGGGGTGCTTGGATTGATATATGCCTTTCACTTGGTTTATAACGAGCTCAAAGTCACCATGCATCGCTATCCTCTTTGCGCCCAATTCTTTTAAAACTCTCAGGCCTAAGATCAACATCTCATACTCAGTGATGTTATTAGTGCAGTCAAACGCGAGTTTGTATGAGTAGAGTTTTGTGCATATCTTAGGAGGACTTATCCATATGTCAGCCCCTTCTCCTTCCTTGCCGATGATTCCATCGAAACTCATGTTCCACATCTCATTGTCCATGTGGTTCCTCGTGTCTGTGCACTCAGTTTCCCGTTGCACAACTTTGTTATCAACAACCATGATAACTGTCGGTTCTTCTTCTTCAAAACTCAGGTCATTGTAAAATATGGAGGAGCCGATATCAGTGTCGACGGAGTAGATAGGGTGGTTATTCGGCTGTGCCTTCCTGCTCACAATTTATTTCAGTAGTACTTCTCTGTATAACCGTCTATCCTGGCCGAAAACAGGGATGGTGGCGTAAGAAATGTCCATTTCCATATTTCCCTTCAATTTCGCGACCCATGACCTGGATAATAGCATGCCAAATTTAGGGGGTATATCGGTCATGTCCACGTCCATAAACAAAATCTTAGAAGGGATTTGGGCCATCGACATAACCAAATCTTTGATCAGACCCAAACATTTCACTTTCCTTGAATCGAAAGAAAAAATATCCTTATAGGGCTTGATGATGTCCAAGCCCAATTTGTCCATGATCACTTTGGGCATGATATTGTGCAATGCACCCGAATCCAGCATGGCGTTATGTAAGGTCATATTGTGGACCTTGAGACTGACATAGAATGGGGGAACGCCCTCAGTATCGCCCATCTCCTCCACGTGTAGACCGAACAAAATGGCAGGGTGATCATCGTGGATGTTCAAAGTGTCGGGAGTTCCCCTCATATTTAACATTTTAATTATCTGATCCCGATATTCTCCTTTCTTGATGAGTTCATTGAAAGGGACATAGATTTTAATCTTATCCATTTCATTCTCAAACTTAAAAGGGGGAGAGACTTTTTCTACGTCCTTGACGCATGTCTCTCGACTTGTTTCTAGCGCTCTCCTTGGAACTTCCTCCTTTGACTTTGCCTTTTCTGTTGCATCCTTGGTCGGGTTGTCTTGCTTCAGTCAGCTTGTGGAAGGGATATCCGCCGAAGTTTTCCTTATGGGATTCGTCTGCTGAGGATCTCTTATGGGATTTGTCTGTTGAGGCTTTGTGGATGCCTTTTTCCTCCTAAGGTTGTATTGCTTTTGGAACTGCATGATGGCATTGTGATAACCTTTCCTAAATTCCTTCGTTTCCCAAGACAACGTGTCGTCTGTCTCCAACATAATATTGTAATTTTCACTCATGTATTGATCATGCTCTCCCTCTGTCAAGAACACGCGCGTGTCCTTGTCCTCGCAACAATGCATTTGATCCTTAAACATCTTATCAAAATCTTCGCCCGCGTAATTGTTTTGGAATGGGGGCCTTATTTGTTGGTCTCCCTAGTCTCTATGTTCCCTCTGCTTGATTTGCGAGACCAAACCTCTTATAGGGTTCTGATTCCTGGGATGGGGATCATGTATTTCTTGGGTGGCGGGTTTGTTTCCCAGGGACATTCTTTCCATCAATTTCTCCATTGTCTTCATCATCAAGTCGAACTTGTCCTCTAAGGGTCGAGAAGTCGATGGTTACGAATTCCCTTGGGGTTTCCTCCTACCTCTGTTGAAGCTTTGTTTTATCTTTCCTGACACCATCAGGTTTACCTCGACTTTCATTGTGTCGCTCATCATAGTGTCTAAATTTGCAGATCTTCTCTCCCTTAACAGCAAGGCGAAATCAATGTTGAAGGATTCGGTGTATCGCAGCTGCACAACCCCAGTAGGCAGTTGGAATTCCGTGGGAATTGAGTTGTAAAACCTCATGAAGCGGGCCGAGAACTCTTGCACCATCTCTTGTGACGCTCTCTTCATATTGTTGTACTGCATCAACAATTGCAAAGGATTATTTTTGTCTCCCCATCTAGTAATGAAAGACGTTTCAAATGCAACGATGTCTTGAATGCTTGCTACCGGGAGGGCTTTGAAACACTTTCTCACCTCCCTCGAAAGACTCTGCACGAACAACCTCATTTCCACATCTGCATGGTCTACCTCTTCTAGGTCAATGAAATCATTGAACCAATCCAGATGCTTTTGGGCTGAAACGTTGCCTTCAACATTGTAGAGATTGATCATATGGCTTTAATTCCAGGGAAAATCATGTAGTTGGGCTGACAGAACAAGGGGGTCGAATCTGGTGTCCATTGCTCTAGGGGGGTGTGGGATTTGGGGGATGTTCTGAGCGAGATTTAGACATGAACAAAGTTTGTTTGAACAAGGCGTCAAACTCAAGGTCGTCAATGCTTTGAGCCCCGTCCTTGGAAAAGGATAGATTTATGTCTAGGTAATAGAACGAGTCTTGCGCCTGCTCCCTTACCCTGCGTAGAAGTATCTCGGGATCATACGCAGGCTGTATGGGGTTTGGGTTAGGATTGGCTTTGGTTTAAATTGTCTTCGAAGCTAGGTTTTCTGAATGGCGCTACTACATGGTACTGGCCTTTTTCACTGGAGTTTCCAAGGTAAAGGTTTCAGCCAATACAAATGTTTTCCCCACTATTACCCTCAAGGGTGAAAACTATAGCTTTAGTTGTTCTCCCAGGGAAAATTTATTCAATTCCATCCCCGACAACAACACCAGAATGTTAGCGCTCTGTAAACTTCGTTCGACTGAGAAAACGAATGACAGAGGCAACCTACAAACCAACTTTGAGGCCCAAAACTAACCTTTTGGACCTGGAGAGGGCTCTCTCTGGAGACTTCGTCTCTGTACAGGATATAAATTTAAACTCTAGGCTAGATTTAACACATTTAAACAATATTTTCTGGTTCTATTAGCGAAAGAAAGCAAGACCTTGGGCTATGGAGTCGATTTAAGAAAACGATTGAAACAAATGAGTCAGTGACAGAACTCGAGAGGATAAAGGATAAATGAGCAACAATATTCAGTTAAAAATCGTTGTGTGTGGTGAGAGAAAAACACATGAAGCAACTCATAGCACCGTTGGGGATGAATTCAAAGTTAACTTAGAAGAAACATTGTTTTTCTAAATGGCACGAATCTAGTGCACTACGCGGTGAATTCCAGATTCGAAATTACGTTCCGATTTAGACAGAAATTACAGATGTGAATATACAGAGCACATGAAAGCACATACGAAAATAAAGAATACAATACATTAGACTGCCACCATTAGAATATTTTCATCAAATCTTTAGGACTTTTGCATTAAGTTTCAATCGGATAAAAAAACTACAATCAATAGTCACTGTCTACATTGTTTTGCCAACCAACCTGGATTACATTGAAAAGATGGAATATAAAGACGAGGGTGTGCTGCTTGGGCTACACTGCGTTCTAACTACTTTCCATAGAAACTAGGTTTCGACTAATCTCTATCAGATGGCTCTTCGAATGACATTTTTCTAAAAATAGAAACTAATTGTACTTGGCGGCATCATAGCTGCTTGTCTTTGCTGTAGCATTTTAGTCATCAACAAGATCTCGCCGTTAGAGAATGATGTGTCTATGCTTTCCTTTGACAGGGCATCTGGACGATCAAGTTTTCTGTCAGACCAAACTCCTACCACATATTGTAACGACCTTGATCTATGTCAGACCAGACTCCATACCATTGGAGGTGCCTCCAAAATGATGACCCTAGCTAGGGAACAATGCGTTTCTTCAAACTGTCACACATCTAATGTACACCTATCCTAATGGACGAGATTCCATTATCGTCTGTCGTATGTTTTTCGCGCGGTTATCTGTCAGAGTCCAAGTCCGCCCCACGTCTGAGGAGACAAAAAATGGAGTCGGTCGATCGTGCTTCTGGTCTCATTTGCAATTTGGATACTCAAAGATTTCTCATGAGAGACAAGTTGCGCCTTTTCAGGTTTATCACCTATCTGTGCAGAACCACGTTCTGTTTTAGCTTCTTCTGCGCACTGGCCAGAGCTGTGCGAACTTTCTCCATGGTCGGTTCACATTCCTTGAAGTGTTTTGCATTCCTTTCTTCTGACACCATTTGTGTTTCGATCAACTATATGATTGTGTCATGCACTTCCTCGAGCTGTATCTTTAGCCAAATCGTGTTTCCCTCGCGGCCTTGTGATGCTGATACTTCGACGGTCTTTGCTGCTAACTATTTTCTCAGCTCTCAGTTTTCCTAGTATAGCTCAACGATAGCGAGCTGCACTTGTTCCAGCTGCTGCGACGACTCACTAACATCTGCACCTTCGGTGTATGTCCTCCTCTTTCTGCCCCAACTTTCTCGACTTGTGCCTTAGAAGGGCTCCATCCAAATAGCATGCATGAGTAACTCTTCTGCGACTGATTTTGCGCGCGGCTCGCTCGGGACTTGGGTCTCCCTGACTTCCTTGTTTTCCTTGGCCTGCCCCTTCTCTGGGGTATTGGTTGTTGGGGGGACATGGTTTCCAACGTCCTTCCTACTTTAGCCTCTGCACGGTGTGAAGTTATCCTTTCCGCAAGTAGAGGGAAATCTCTTTTTGGATCCTTGGGGATGCCTGCTGCAAGTAGAAATGAATCTCAGTTATTTCCCAATCGCCTTAACTCCTCCACCATTAACAATTTAATCAGAAAGACATGCGATATTTTCCTCTTTGGCTGATCTGCTTCATCTTGGGCACTGTTTGCCATTTCTCAGAGGCTTTGGTGCAAGAAAAAGGGCAGATTTAGCGGCCTCCTCCCTGTGAAGTGCATCAACAATCTAATGTGATGCGAATGTATTATGTCAAACCTTCCCTCACAGGTGAAATATTTACTGATTACTTCCATGAGTTTCTGAAAGGGCCCCAAAAAATATCTACTTGGAACACCCATTTCGACTTTCCAACCTAAATAGTCTCACTTGATGAAGTCTTTGTAACACTGCGCTTCCAAAGACATGCCTTTAAACCACCTTTCACCATGCAAAGGGATCTATGTCACGGCCAACAAATTTTCCTCTGTCACCTGGAAAGTGACACTTGTAATTACCGCGCGGGACCCGTCGAACATGAGTGTGAATTGCTTCGGTAGTTTCATGTTGAATCCTTGGATTTTTCTGCAAAAGGTCATGCATCCGACCCGCTGAAAAGATGCCCCGACCTCCGGATCTTTGTTGACCAACGTCAAACTTTGAGGCTCGGGCCCAACATTCCTACCACATCACGCACCCTTCCTTACGTTCGGGGATGTCATCATGGTGCGATGCGTATTTGTTCTGCACGCGATGGATTTGGCGTGAGCCAAAGACGGTAATCTCAATTGACCTGGGCTTGCGAGAAGAATTATAAGCAATGTGTAAACTTGACTAATCAATATAATGCATGCAGAACGCTCGAAATTGATAATCGTGCGAGCAAGAGATGGAAACGTGTTGGGGGACACTGAATCCATGGCGACTGGAGGTTTCAAAGCAAGTTTGAATATTTTCGTAGTACATCCCTGTGACGGGTACACTTCGGAGTGTGTGAAGTACAAATGATAAGCGCTGCAAAGCATATGTGATACGAGTGCCGTGATTTTTCATTCTTTCTAACTTGATCATGAGTTGACGATGATCACTTCGCCTGCCGATGCGACTTCCATTTAACAACTTGCCTCGACCTTAGGCATGTAAGATCTTCTCTTCTGATAGGACCCGACTCTTTGGTAAAATACCTTTACTCCTTACACATGTTTTGGTTATGACATCCCTTCTTGACTCCAAGGGTTAACCGATCACTTGCTGACTTTGACCCGTTCGCTTTTCAGTACCCGACCTCACACGCTTTGACACACAAAATATGGCTCAACTAAGACCGACTCTAACTGAAAAAATGACAGTGATAACAAGGAAAACCATATTTGTGGAAGCGTCATTATGTGTATGAGTCTATTCCCTGCAGTGTTATTATTACTTTGGGTAGACAATTGTACAGGATCCCAGAAGTGGCACTGCCTACTGCTATTTCTTCAATCTCTGCTAAGCAATGTAGTAAGGTCATTTCACAGACTGGGAAGTTCATCTTCTTTTAGATCCATGCTCACAGTAAGCAGAAAGTCATCGCCACATCTATGGCCTCTACACAATGCCTCTCTTTGCAGCAACAACAAGTGGACTTGATCGTGGAAGAATACAAAGACATCTCCGTCTCACCTAGAGGGGTACCGACACACTGCCAAGTTAAGAATCCAATTGATCTGACCCCTGACACACCTCTACCTAATGGGCCAGACTATCAACGCTCGCCGATAGAGAATGACAAAATCAGGCGTCAGATCCAAAATCTTCTTCAAACGGGGCACATCAGACCCAACTCCTCCCCTTGTGGAAGCCTGATTGTACTGGTGCAGAAGAAGGACCTGACTTGGTGACTCTGCATTGATTACATAGCCTTAAACAAAATCACAGTCAGGAATCGCTGCCCCATTCCGAAGATTGACGACTTTCTTGACCAACTCAAGGGGGAAAAGTTCTTCAACAAGATTGACTTGAAGTCTGGCTACCACAAGGTTCCCATCGAACCAACTGATGTCTGGAGGACAACCTTCAAGTCCAAAGAAGGTCTCTACCAATGGCTATTCATGCCCTTTGTCTTAACAAATGCACCAACCACTTTCATGAGGTTTATGGACGATGTATTGAGACAATTCACCAACTCCTTTGTGGTAGTATATTTGGATGACAACCTCATCTTCAATAGAACATGGGAAGAGCACATGTGACATATTCAGCAGGTTTTGAGCACTATGTGGCAGCACAAGCTTTATGCCAACTTGGAAAAATGCTCTTTTGGCATGAACAAGGTCCAATACCTGGGCTACATTGTTGATGAGCATGGGGTACATGTTGATCCAGCTAAGGTCCAAGTCATCCATGACTGGCCATCCCTGACCACACTAACCGAGCTTCAAAGCTTCTTAGGACTCGCCAATTTTTACAGACGATTCATGTTGGGATTCTCCCATATTTCCTGGGCCCTCATCCAGGTGACCAAGGGCAGTGGGCGCAGTTCTCACTCAACACGAGCATCTGGTGGCATACCATAGTTAGACACTCTCCGATACTGTCTGGAAATACCCCACATATGACAAGGAAATGTATTCCATTGGACAAGATTGTTGTCAATGGAAACATTACATTCCGGGGAAAAAGACAATCATACACACCGATCACAAGCCTCTGCAGTTCATATAGACACAAGGGAAATTACAGAATGACCACCATTAGAATTGGTCCACCTACCTGCTGCAGTTCCATCTCAACATCAAGTATAAGACATGTATCTCCAATCGTGTCGCCGACTGCCTTAGTCGACATCCTGTGGCTGCACTTACCATTGTGCTCTATTCCTGTGGACATGAAACGTCAGAGTGCCCCCAACTTTACCAACAAGATCTAGACTTCTCCACCACATATCAGCTCTTGGGTACATGCACCACTGTCACTGATTTTCACATTCAGGATGGACTCTTGTTCTGTGTTCCTACAAGCAAGTGTCCAAAGATGATTTGGGAAGCCCACTACAGTCGGGTGGTAGGACATTTTGGTGTAGAGAAAAATGTGGTCGTTCTTCAGAAACATTTTTATTGGCCGAAACTTCGACAGGATTTCGATAAATATATCAGATCTTGCACTGCCTATGCCATGGCCATGCCGACCATCAAGAAGAAATTCTTATACACCCCTCTTCCTGTTCCCGAGAAGTCGTGGGAATCCATCTTCATGAATTACATGTCTGGTTTGTCGTCCACCAAGAACGGAAATTACTATGTGTTTGTGGTCATTGATCGATTTTTGAAGATGGCCATCCTCATAGCCTATAGGAATAATGTCACAGTGAGTTTGGGTTCACTTTGGGATACCACAGACCATCATCTCTGACCGAGACAACAGGTTCCTCAACACCTTTTGGTTGAGTCTCTGGTCTTTGTTGGACACCAAGCTCACAAAATCCACTTCTTTCGACCCCCAAAAAGATGGCCAAACCAAGTTCATGAATCAGAGGATTGTGCACACCCTGTGCATGTACAATTCTAAGCATCCTCGTACATGGGACGCGATTCTCCCATATGTCCAAGACAGTTACAATAGGGTTCTCCATAGTTCCACTGACCATAGCCCATTTCAGGTGGGTCTGGGATTCCAACCCTTGGGACCCATTGATGTTGCACTTCCTCTTGCCATCGCACAGACCAAATCTTCCCCTGATAATTCTGTGATCGACAAATCCACCAGATTCATTGAGCGGATTCAACACATCCGCCAACAGGTCCAGGAGATTTTGCAGAAATCTAATGCTAAGTACAAGCAACGCCATGATAAACACAGGGTACCACACCAGTTTCAGGTTGGCGAAAAATTCAGGTTACATTTGCAGAAGGAGCGTCTCACCGGGCCCCATCGGAAGCTTCAACCACTTCCTTATGGGCCTTACACTATCGCCAAGGTTGTGGGTAGCAATGCTTTTGAGCTCAAGACTGCACCCTTCCTTGGTCTGCATCCAATATTCAATGTGGACCTCCTTCGGCCATATTTTCCACCATTATTGGACACCTCTGAGATCACCGAACAACTGACACCAACAAAGCTCAACCCCAACTACATGGAACATGCATCCATTGATCAGATAGTGGACACATAGGTCAAGGGCACTCGCCAACAATAGATCCAGCTTTATCGGGTTGTCAAGGCAGGGAAACTCCTAAACTAAGGCAAGTGGCTCACTCGGGGCCAAATCCATCAGAAGTTTTCTCACTTGATCGGGGAACTCAATGAAATGGAGACCATTTCTTATTAAGGGGGGAGGATTGATCTAGGTGGATATTGGTGGCCACCCACGTATTCCAACTGGCTCCTCATGTCCGTTTTTTATTTAACACATCTTTCTGTACTACTTTATAATTGTGAGTTCAACACTTCTGGGGCTGTCTGAAGCCTCACACATTCTCTGGGTGGATATGGGTGGCATCTCGCCTATTCCAATTGGCTTATTTTGTATGTTTTCATGTCATCACATCTTGATGTACTTTTAGGGCTATTTTGGGGCCCTAAACGTTGTTTTCTTGACTCTCCACAATCAAACTATAGATGGAGTCAGAGTTTGACAACAAAATGTGTAGTTCTCTGAAATACCTTTCCAACGGGCTATCACGTGCCTAAAACATAGGTCGTATGAAAAAATTACGACCCTAGTAAGTTGAGGTACCAAATTACACCAACTTACCCATAGGGCCCACATGACTTTTGGCGTTTCAGCTTATAGGGTTAGGATTTTGGATGTCTAGGGTTTTGGAATTCATGAGTAATATGAAAAGGGCCTCTGGAGCCTCATTTTAATTCATTCTGCTCAGATGGATGCACGTAGCAGCCACATCTCTTCTCAGAGATAGCTACCACCATTCAAGCACGTTTCAGTTCTGCAGTTTTACAGTTTCAACCTATTTCATTATTTAATAGAAGATATTGTTCATTGAATATTTGTATTATTTTTCCTATGTTTGTATTTATGGTATTCAGTCTGTTAATTAGTTCGTTCCGCTCCTAAATCTGGATCAACAGTTCATGCAGACCCAAGGAAAATTGCAGAATGACTGCCATCAGAAGTGGTCCACATACTTACAACAAATCCATCTCAACATCAATTATAAAACAGGAACTACCAACCGAGTTGTTGATTGCCTTAGCCGACCTCTAGTTGTGGCACTCACCACAGTGATAAACTCTTGTGGCCACGAGACCTCCGGATGGGCCCACCTCTACGAGACAGACACTGACTTCTCCACTACCTACCAAATGTTGGGCGCTAAATCAATGGTCACTAATTTCTATCTTCAAGATGGGTTGTTGTGTCGTCTGGGCCATCTCTGCGTTCCATCAAGAGAGCGGGCGAAGCTAATTTGGGAAGTTCACTACAGTCGGGTGGAAGGACACTTTGGCGTCGAAAAGATAGTGGAAGTGCTGCAGAAACATTTCTACTGGCCGAAACTTCGATAGGATCTCGACAAGTATATCAAGTCCTGCACTGCCTTCACTATTGTCAAACCGACGACTAAGAAACATGGCATGTACACCCCTATGCCTAGTCCTGACAAGCCATGGGAATCCACCTCAATGGACTACATGTCAAGCCTCCTATCCACCAGGAGGGGAGATGATTGTGTTTGTGGTTGTTGATCACTTTTCCAAGATGGCGATTCTAGCCGCCTGCAAGAAGAACATCACAGCAGAAGCCACTGCCAAGCTCTTCTTTGAATGAGTATGGGTACATTTTGGGATCCCACAAACCATTATCTTAGACTGTGACATTCGATTACTCATCACATTCTAGTCGAGCCTCTGGTCACTGCTGGATACCAATCTCACCAAATCCACTGCCTTCCACCCCCATACAGATGGCCAAACTAAGGTCGTCAATCAGATGATCGTACATATCCTGCGCATTTACAATTCAAAACAACCCCGCACATGGGATGAGAGTCTTCCCTAAGTCCAACATAGCTACAACTGATCCCTGCATAGCTCAGTTGGCCACAACACCTTTTAGGTGGGGTTGGGATTCCAACCATTGGGCCCCATGGATGTTGCACTACCCCCGGTGACCACCTCGACCGACTCGTCCCCAGCTCCACCAGAAGCTGACAAAGGCGCCCAGTTCATTGAGCGGATCCAGCACATCCTCCAACAGGTTGAGGATATTCTATAGAAGTCTAATGCCAAGTACAAGCAACGCCATGATCAACATTGGGTGCCACATAAGTTTAAGGTGGGAGACAAATTTTGGTTGCACTTGCAGAAAGAACGCCTACAGAGCCCCATCATAAGCTTCACCCACTCCATTATGGGTCGTACACCATCACCATGGCTATGGGTGACAATTCTTTTGAGCTCAACATTCCTCATTTCCTTGGCCTGCACCCAGTCTTCAACGTGTCTCTCCTTTGACCCTATTTCCCACCATTATTGGACACCTGAGAGATAGCAGAGAAGTTGAAACCAATAGATATCAACCATGAATTCATGCAACAGGAATCCAATCATCAGATTGTGGACACACAGATCAAGGGCACTCGACAACAAAGGATCCAGCTTTATCGAGTCGTCAAAGCAGGGCAGCTCCTGCACCAAGGCAAGTGGCTCACCCGGGGCCAAATTCAATAGAAATTTCCACATCTTATGGGGGAACTCAAAGAAATGGAGACCAATAATTCCTAAGGAGGAAGGATTTATCTAGGTGGATATCGATGGCCACCCACCTTTTCCAACTCGCTCAAAACATTTTTCTGGCAATTTTGGCAATTTACTATTTTTAGCAGTTTTTAACTTCCGGGGCCATTTTGAGGGCCTAAATGAAGGTTTTTCGGGATCGAGCTTCTCCATGATATACAAAGGCTCTGATTGATCCCCTAAAATGAATCTCCTCTATCGTGCGCCTATAACAAAGATCATATGCAAAAGTTACGATCCCGGGAAGTTGATGTACTAACTTACCCAAACGGGGCCCACATGACTTTTGGTGCTTCATCTCCTAGGGTTTTTGACATTCTCGTTTATTGTAAAAAGGCCTTCAGAGCCTCATTGTAATCATCTTCTTGCAAATGAGCACAACCGTCACATCTCTTCTCAGAGATAAGCCACCACCATTTCAACAAGCTTGTTTTCCACTGCATTTTACAGTTTCAACTTATTTCCTTATTGAATAGAAAACCAGTTTTATTGTATCTCTGTTATTCTGTGTTGAGCATCTTTTAATAATTTGTATTCATTTCGTTCTTCTCATAAAATTCAGATCAATTCAGGAATATGGAATAATTGGAAGTTTGGAAATGCCCNCTCTTATTGTCTCTCCTCTAGAAATTAAAAGGTTCTTCTCTTCTTTCCCAAAATTCAAAAGACAGCAAAGGGTGCAGGAAAATGAGATATTTCGTCAAGCAAGGATACCATCTGGAGTTGCAAAAAATGGGCCTACTGCTAAATTCCAACAAGTGGGGAAGCATTTGGAATCTTGACATCCTCCCAAAGGTCAACACTTTTAGTGGGACCCTCAAACATCAAAGAGTGCTCACATGTGAAAATATGGTGAAAAGAGGAATCCAGGGCCCTTCAAGACGTGTCCTCTTTTATGAGGATTCAGACACAACTCTTCACCTCTTTTTGAACTTCCCCTTCAATAAGGCAGTGTGGATAATTGTGCTTCGAGAATTACTCTTTCGAACACAATGGCCACTCTCAGTCGACATCATGTTCTTTCATTGGCCACAAGTTTACAATGATTCCTTTGAAAGAAAGCCTATGTTTAAAATAATCTAGTATGCACAACCTTTCTTTGTCTGCTGGGAAATCTAACTAGCAAGGAACATGGGACTCTTCCAAGATTTAAAATCCTCCGTATGAATGGTGGAAGTAAAGCTTTGGGCCTTCTCCTCAATCATTTTAACACAAGAGGCAAAAAATCATCGTAGCATGATGGTTTCGATCACTAGGAAGACAATTGGATGGAAAGGTTCCCTTTAAATACTACAACTCCCACTACAATTTGCACTAGATTAGACTGACAGATTCATCTCTGGCTTCAAACTTCATAGAATGGATAAAAGACAGAGCTCGTCATTTCCTATGTTTCAATGGTGCTTCAACAACAAACGTTGAGGGTAGAAGCGGGAGGGGTGCTCTATGGCCCTAGAAGAAAAATTGAGATAACTTACTCCTGGTCTATAGGTGTGGCCACCAACAATCAAGTTGAAGCCTATGCCCTCATACAAGGACTACTTATAGACAGATAAAAAAATAGAGGTTCTGACAATCGCGGAAGACTCTAAAAACAAAATTTGGCATCTAATTCATTATTCCCTTCTTTCTGAAGCAATCTTGAGAGTGATATTCATTCGTATTCAAGGCCTGGTCAAGGGATTCAGTCAAGTCTTCTTGTGGCACATCATGATAGATCTCAATTCCCTCACAGGTGATCTGGCCAATAAAGGAGTTAATGGAGAATTTTGATCATTAATCATAAATGGGAATATGATTTTTAGCCATGTTCCTTAGCCCCCTTTCTTTGCTTTTGTCACGTGCCTCTGGCCTTAGACTCTCTGTTAACACATAAGATTGTATGGGTAAAAAAATTCACCTTGGTTTTGTTTTTTGAGTCATAAGGTTTATAGGACATAGGTGTTGAGTCTTTAGGTTGTAATCATAAGTTAGATTTGGTTTCAAAATGAATAAGGCTATGTATAGCCTTGGTCTAAAGTTTGAGCTATGTGATTGTTATCATGACAAGGTAAGAAGCCCCATGAGTTATACCTTTGGTTTTTTACATCATTTCCTTGACATGTCATACATCCAGGTTGTACTCAAAGTCTCCCCTTTGTCACTATAAATCCATTCAAGTGTCAAGTAAAAATGGTTTGATGTGTAGTTAACTCACTAGGAGAGTTCGCAGTGTACTCTAAGTACTTCATGATTTCAATTTTGTCATCATTGCAACTATAGGATCATGTTAAAGAGGATTTATGGTTTTCAGAGCCTACAATTTAACCACTTGTCTAGGGATTATGTCATACCATCAACTAACAACCTCCTTGAAGTGTGCAAGCTATGTTTGATTTGGCTCTGCAAACTAGCGTTGCGAACTGGTGGAAGAAGAGGGTTGTAGGTTGGATAGGTTGCAGGCATCCTGATGCAAATTCAAATTTACCAGCATCAAACTCAAGGTCATCAGTTACTCCATGAGAATTTGTGTCTTGTTCAAAGGTCAATAAAGGGTTTGGCTACTTGATTTTCCTTTGGCGTTGTGAACTGACACATGTGTTGGGAACTGAGACAGGGGCACTGCGAACTCATTTCCTATAGTCGTTGTTTCTAAGTATTTGATTGTAGCTTTAAAACGGTGACGTGGGTTTCTCTAAAACTTTTTGTGGAGGGGACTGATATCCTTGTTGACTTGCTAACCAAATTTTAGCCTGACCCAGTTTGGCATTTGAGAGAAACAATCAAAACACTAGTGCACTGCAAACTGGCACTACAAACTCTCTGTTTTGCATAGTTGTTGTATATTCTCCTTGTTGGGAGGTTGCCACCTGTCAAGGAGGGTTTGAATGACTTCTCATGGAATAGTTAGATGTCAAGGGACACCTAAACCTAATATTTATCTCTATTAAAGACCTCATGCAGTGAGTTGGAAACAATTTATTAATGACTTCCAACAACTTCCTGAAAATTAGCAGTTTGTTGGATTTTTGTCTCTTTGATTGTTGCCACCTATCTTCAAGGCCTAGAATCAAATGAAAGAGATGGGATTCGACATCCTAAGGATATTGGGATGTTATTTTCTATTTAAGGAAGAAGGGAGCTCTTAGAGAAGGGTTGGACCATTGGAGAAGGAGACTTATGTATTGTATTGGAGCTTGTTTATCTTTTTGCGAGTTTAATACATAAGCTACTCGTGTCTTCCTTTGAGATTCATTATAGCATTTTAGTTCAGTATGTGTTCTTGTCTTACATATTCAATATTGCATTGTCTGCTGGTATGCTCTACGTTTTGTTAAGGGAATTCATCTTTGATGCTCCTTTTTCATTAAGTGTATACATGTTATGTGTCCGTGAATTATTGGTTCATAATTCATCTGGTTATGGTGCTCTGTTCAAGTAGTTCCCCTTTATGTTTTCTTCTAAAGTTGTAATAAGAATTCATCCATAGATAGATGCTCTTACTACAATGGGCTTTTTCTATTTTTCAATCTATCATCTCATTATCTTATTTACTGAACCTAATTATTACCTTTCCTCAAGGTTGATAAACAAGATTTTGCCAGTTATTATCTACAAGTCATTAAGATTCAATTTTTTACTCCATTGCCCAAGGATACTTCTCTTTGCTTGTCAAACCACCAACCTTTATAAAAACAACATGTTCTTATAAAAAATCTGACCTTCTGAGTGTTATTGCTGAATATCTTTTGAGTGAGACAACCTTTTGGTTATTGAGAGAGCCCTCTCTGATTGTATAAGGTCATAATACAATCCAAAGTGGTTGAAATGGTTACCTCGGGGTTTCCTTGATACAGCCCAAGGAAAACACCAAGAGTTAACATCTTGGCATCGTTGTCGGGGAAGCAAAGCTATCATCTTCCTCGAGAAAGAACGACAAAGTTTTAGAGCTGATTATTGATGGTGAACAACAGTGAGATACAAGAACACTGTGTACTTTTCACCTGGCGACTCCACTCATGTTTCAATCAGATTTATAGAACTCCACTGGAGGACGAGATCACATTACAGAGATATGGAAGGACAATATGGAAAAATTAGGTACCTAGGCTTGAGATTTACTCAACAAGTACTATTATGCTTATTCAATGTCTTCCTGCCCTTTCCTGAGTTATTTAAAAGAGTCTTTCTTCACTTGTTGTTTTCAAAAAGAGACTATGAATCCATTTTTGTATATCCTTCTTTAAAAACAATAGACATTCTTTCTTCTTGTACAACTGAGGTTGATCATGCCCTTTTTCCTAAATCCTATGATGTTCATGAACACTCTTGTGAGAAAAATGAAGCCAAAGCTAGCATTGTACCTATTGTCCTAAATCTTGCGCCCTCCAAGATTCAAGAAAGATACGAGCCTCTTAAATTGCCTTCCATCCTTCATGACTTTTCTCTAAAACATTATAAATATCTTCCAAGATTTGATGGAAATCTTGATGAACTGTCTGCTGAAAAACATGTCTAGGCTTTTGAACATTTTGTAGACCTTTTTGATATTGAATATGGTGATGTGTCTATGAGAGTTTTTTCTTAGTCTTTGCAAGGAAAGGCCAAAACATGGTTTAAACACTTACATCCTGAGTCAATTAACTCTTGGGATCAATTGAGGGAACCCTTTCTTAGATTTTGGGGTGAAAGAAAACCCTTGAAATTGTTCCTTTCACAATTTTATTCCATGAAGAAACAAGAGGGTGAAATTGTGTCAAGTTTTAATAAGAGGTTTGTCAGTCTTTACCATCACATGCCCAAAGAAATCCAACCACCTGAAGATGCTACCGAGTTATACTATGCAACAAATCTCCCTCCAGACTTGTTTCTGTTTCTTTCGGAGAGGAGGTCTACCACCTTGTAGCAAATGTTCTCTGATGCCCAGGAGGTGGAGGACAATCTCAGAGACTATGGTAAATTTTTAGATGAGACAGAGGATGAAAAATTTAATCTTGAAAAGTGTGAGAATAGGTATGAACAACAAGAAGAGGTTGATTCAGAACTATGTTTATTTCGTCATGAGGATAATATTACAACAGGTTATGATTAGATTTATGATTTACCAACGGTTGTGCCAAGTGCCCTTGTTGTTGACAGTCAAGAGATTTTTTATTCACCGATATATGATGATTATGAGGATGTTTTTCCTGAGCAAACAACTCTAGGCCTTATATCAGAAAATGATTATTTTCATAGAATTAATGACATCTCACAACCCTCATATTATAATTCCACATCTACAAATGAGGTAAACAATGATCATGTTGAAGGTAATTATCTGCCTTTATGTTCTGCTTCATTTGAGTTGTTGAAAAGGGGTTTTAATATCACTGATCAAGCACAGAGAACTGGGTTTATGCAAAACCACATAGGGTTTTTAGAGTTGAATGAAGATTACATATGGCTTCAACGATGCTTCCAGGATTCGAATATTGAAAATCAACTATTTTCTCCTTGGGATGATGAAAGGAAAGTTAAGTATGGGCACTCTAATCTTGTTTCAAATTTTTCATTTTCTGAAATCTTTGAAGAAAACGATGATAATCAAAGTTCAGAAAGTTTATGTCTGAGAACTTTAGACAATGAACTAGTTTATGTGAATATACCTCACAGTCAAAAAATGTTGAGGATGAGTGCAATGTTTTAGACACTTATGAATGTGAAGTGACCTGTCATAGTCCTATATCTTTTGACAATATCAGATTCCGGTTGAACAGGAACAAGAGTTTCTAATTGGTGAAGGTCTCGGATACATGAGTTTTCTGTTTGATATGCTTGTTGATGACAACGATTAGATTATGGTCGTTTTCTTTGAGAGTGACCTTGAAGCTAAACATGCAAAATGAAAGATATCTACTATGAAGGAAGGGACTGATACATCATTTCATACTTGTGAACATAAAGAAACTATATGCACACTCAGTCCTTCCTTTGTTATTGACCAACAAGTGGTGTTTACTCATGTTCTCCAAGATCCTTTTGCAACATGTTTGCAGTCAGTGAGTGAGCTTAAGTTTTCAGATTTGGTCAGTGTTGAAACTGATTTCAAACTCTTAGATGCATTGCCTTTAATTAGGTATTCCTTGTTGCCTTTGAAGAAACACATGCAAGGGATCCAACCAGTGGACAAGATGCTTGCATGGCTCCATTGGATTTTTCATTTCACTTGATAAAGAAACTCAGGGGCTAGCTTAGGGTAGGTAGGTTGTGTGAAATAAACTCAACACTCTGAGCATCGCTTTCAACAATTAGTTTTTAGTTTGAAGATTTGCAGGTGTGGATGGATCTTTGAATGATTTAAAGCCCGAGTTTTGTTGCTATTTCAATTTTCTTGTACTGATGAAAAGAAGCATGATCATTGGATTTTTCAAGGAAGAATACCAATGCCCAATGGATAAGGCAACTGGAACTGCATGTTCTTGGCAGCTCACATGGAGCATGCCATCTCCTGTGGAGCCAAATGTTAACACATAAGATTGTATGGGTAAAAAAATTCATCTTGGTTTTGTTTTTTGAGTCATAAGGTTTATAGGACATAGGTGTTGAGTCTTTAGGTTGCAATCATAAGTTAGATTTGGTTTCAAAATGAATAAGGCTATGTATAGCCTTGGTATAAAGTTTGAGCTATGTGATTGTTATCATGACAAGGTAAGAAGCCCCATGAGTCATACCTTTGGTTTTTTACATCATTATCATTTCCTTGACATGTCATACATCCAAGTTGTACTCAAAGTCTCCCCTTTATCACTATAAATCCATTCAAGTATCAAGTCAAAATGGCTTGATGTGCTTCTAACTCACTAGGAGAGTTCGCAACGTACTCTAAGTACTTCATGATTTCAATTTTGTCATCATTTCAATTATAGGATCATGTCAAAGAGGATTTATGGTTTTCAGAGCCTACAATTTAACCACTTATCTAGGGATTATGTCATACCATCAACTAACATTCTCCTCGAAGTGTGCAAGCTATGTTTTATTTGGCGCTGCGAACTGGGTGGAAGAAGAGGTTGTTGGTTGGATATGTTGCAGGCATCCTGGTGCAAATTCAAAATTATTAGCATCAAACTCAAGGTCATCAGGTACTCCATGAGCATTTTTGTCTTGTTCAAAGGTCAATAAAGGGTTTGGCTACTTGATTTTCCTTTGGCATTGCGAACTGGCACAGGTGCTTGGAACTGAGATAGGGGCGTTGTGAACTCATTTTCTGTAGCCGTTGCTTCTAAAGATTTGATCGTAACTTTAAAACAATGATGTGGGTTTCTCTTAAATTTTTTGTGGAGGAGAATGATATCCTTGTTGACTTGATGACCAAATTTCAGCCTAACCCAGTTTGGAATTTGAGAGAAACAATTAAAACACCAGTGCCCTGCAAACTGGTGCTACAAACTCTCTGTTTTGTGTAGTTGTTGGATATTCGCCTTGTTGGGAGGTTGCCACCTGTCAAGGAGGGTTCGAATGACTTCTCATGGATCAGTTAGATGTCAAGGAACACCTGAACCTAAGATTTAGCTCTATTAAAGACCTCATGCAATGAGTTGGAAATAATTTATTAATGACTTCCAACAACTTCTTGAAAAATTAGCAGTTTGTTGGATTTTTGTCTCTTTGATTGTTGCCACCTATCTCCAAGGCCCATAATCCAATGAAAGATATGGGATTCGACCTCCTAAGTATATTGGGATGTTATTTTCTATTTAAGGAAGAAGGGAGCTCTTGGAGAAGGGTTGGACCCTTGGAGAAGGAGACTTTTGTATTGTATTGGAGCTTGTTTATCTTTTTGCGAGATTAATACATAAGCTACTCTTATCTTCCTTTGAGATTCATTATAGCATTTTGGTTTAGTATGTGTTCCTGTCTTACATATCCAAGATTGTACTGTCTGCTAGTATGCTTTGCATTTTGTGAAGGGAATTCATCTCTGATGCACCTTTTTCATTAAGTGTATACCTATTATGTGTCTGTGAATTATTGGTTCAGAATTCATATGGTTATGATGTTCTGTTCAAGTAGTCCCCCTTCATGTTTTCTTCTAAAGTTGTGATAAGAATTCATCCGTAGATAGATGCTCTTACTACAATGGGCTATTTCTATTTTTCAATTTGCCATATCATTATCTTATTTACTGAACCTAATTCTTACCTTGCCTCAAGGTTGATAGACAAGATTTTTCCAGTTATTATCTACAAGTCATTAAGATTCAAGTTTTGACTCCATTTCCCAAGGATACTTCTCTTTGCTTGTCAAATCACCAACCTTTACAAAAAAAACTTGTTCTTATAAAAAATCTGACCTTCTGAGTGTTATTGTTGAATATCTTTTGAGTGAAACAGCCTTTTGGATATTGAGAGAGCCCTCTCTGATTGTATAAGGTCATAAAACAATCCAAACTGGTTGAAATGGTTACCTTGGGGTTTCCTTGATACAACCCAAGGAAAATACCAAGTGTTAACACTCTCAAATGCCTTGAGCTTTGTCCCTTCAATATCCACCACGTGGTCTCTCTTTGGGCCTGCCACTTATCCTTCTTATTTATTCCCAAGGCTCCCCCCTTGTCTTTTCTGCTCACCTCTTGTCGACCTCTTGTCGTCATTCCTCCCCCTCCCGATCTCATCCCTCTATTCTCCTAGATGACCTGGGCATTCAATTCCCCTAGCATGCTCCTCTTCCTGTCCCTTCTCCCGTGAATCCACTGTGTTGTCCTTACTTACACGAAGCTCCTCTTGGAACCGTATCGCTTGTTGCTTATATCACACCCTTTCCTCCATGGATCCCACGACTCGTCTCTCTTTTCTTGTACGTCACCTACGCCAAACCGTCTCTTCCATCCCTCTTCCCTTATGTCAACACATATCCATGTTTTAATGCGCACACAATGCAATTTGAAGATGGTTGCCACCACCTCTGTAAAATCCCTCAATCCATGTTTGTTCCAATGCTCCAGAAAGCACGTAAAATCAACAGGGAGGAATGTATCACCCCCCAATTCTAGAAATAACCCTCTATAAATCCACATGGGTCCTCTCTGATCAACATTGGAAATTTCAACATTCAAAAAGGTAGTGAATTTATAGCAACAAAGATCTCACCATGGCTAACCGACATCAAGGAACCAACTCCAGAGTTCTTCAGCTAAAACAAGAATTAGATGATATCCACTCATTGGTAATCACAATTTAGAGTAGGTTGAGCACCCTCGCTTCCCAAGTTCTTTCTATTTTGGATTTCAATTTCAATCAAAGACAATCATTTCAAGCATTAAATGACGAGGTTGATAACTGAAAGAAATCCGCCTCCAACCAACACTCCAAGAGCCACAATAAATTTTCGTTGTCGACACATAATCAACAAATTCTAGTCTAAGAGTCTCTCCTTTTCCATACCTCAACGATTAATCTCATTTTTAGAATTTATACTAGAAGTCTGTTGGACTGGAACAACTGTAATATCACGACGATTAGTGATACTCTAGCCTAGCTAAGTCTAGGTCCAGTTTTTAACTCTCCCCACTAGAATTTAGCTCAACCTTTTTATAATATAAATTTTCCAATTTGATTTTTTTTTGGGAGGTAAGATATCTATATCTATATAGTTGTTGGTCTAGTTGTTGCTTGGGGATTTGGAAAAAAATAGTTGTTGCTTGAGGTAAAGAATCTTGTCTTTGTAAAAAAATAACCAATCTTTATCTTATCTACACCAAATTGATAATATAATTGGTGCTAGGTTATTGAATTAGTGTTGGTATGATAAGAAAAATACACCATTGTATACCGAAAGCTACACCAAATTGATAATCTAATTGGTGCTAGGTTATTGAATTAGTGTTGGTATGATAAAAAAATACTCCATTGTACGCCGAAAGCTGAGGAATCCCGTCACTAGGTTCATTGAGGTTAAATCCCATTGTTCGCTCTGCCATGAGGGAAACCTTTGCATCCACCGCTTTGGTCTGCAACTGGAGGAAATCCAATTGCAACATCACTTCACTCATGGTCGATGGTTATGTGATATTTCATTTCCCAAGAGCGAGAAGACCATGTATATAGAATCCAGTTGGTGAGCTTAGCTTCCATATCTTCATCCGAGACTAGAACTCTGTCAAGATGTACATGTGCCTCCAACATTTCCAGCTTGACATGGATTTCAAGGGGAGTATTAACTAGGTCTTTGGGCAAGCCATGGCTTCTTGCTAAGCCATTGGAATGGGCACTCTTCATCATTGGTGCCGACCTCTCCTTCTTGGACCCAAAGGATGAGAACAAACATCATAGAGAGGGAAGTTTCTCTGGTCGTCGAGCCAAGAGTCAGAGAAGCAAAATCAGATCAAGATGAGACATGGGCAACCTTGCCTCCAAGATTAAATACCCTCCTGACTGCAAACTGAGCTCGAATCCTCAACACATGCTTCCTTTCCTTTCCCATCACGTCTCATGATGACATCGAACTCCTACGTAAAAATACCATCATCAAATCCAAATTGGGTCCCTATCTGAGGGGAAATTGTTGTTAATTTATTCTAGCTAGATTGGCTTCCGAGGAGAAATTATTGTATGAGACATGGGCAACCTTGCCTCCAAGATTAAATACCCTCCTGACTGCAAACTGAGCTCGAATCCTCAACACATGCTTCCTTTCCTTTCCCATCACGTCTCATGATGACATCGAACTCCTACGTAAAAATACCATCATCAAATCCAAATTGGGTCCCTATCTGAGGGGAAATTGTTGTTAATTTATTCTAGCTAGATTGGCTTCCGAGGAGAAATTATTGTATGAGACATGGGCAACCTTGCCTCCAAGATTAAATACCCTCCTGACTGCAAACTGAGCTCGAATCCTCAACACATGCTTCCTTTCCTTTCCCATCACGTCTCATGATGACATCGAACTCCTACGTAAAAATACCATCATCAAATCCCCGAGGTGGGTGAACCTTATTTATCAATCCACAAATTGGGTCCCTATCTGAGGGGAAATTGTTGTTAATTTATTCTAGCTAGATTGGCTTCCGAGGAGAAATTATTGTTAATTTATTCTAGCTTAACACGATTTAGGCAATTATGTTTTTTTAAAGATTTTTAATCCCTAAAATTTAGAGTGCAAACATATCTATGTTTATTGCACATCTATGTTCTATCTTTAGATTGGCTAACATATCTATGTTTATTACACATCTATGTTCTATCTCTAACTTAACTACTATCTCTAACTTAACTACTAGTTTGAATAGTATTTTAATTTATTCTAGTTTAACAAGATTTAGATAGTTGGCAATTATGTTTTTTTAAGGATTTTTAGTTCCTAAAATTTAGAGTGCCAACATATCTATGTATTACACATTTATGTTCTATCTCTAGAGTGCCAACATATCTATGTATTACACATTTATGTTCTATCTCTAGATTGACTAACATATCTCTAGATTGTTTATTACACATCTATGTTCTATCTCTAACTTAACTACTAGTTTGAATAGTATTTTTGAACCAATCTTTATCAAATAGTATTTTTGAAAGATAATTATATTTATTTTCATTCTATACCATATATTTAAATTTATATTTTTGGAAGGTAATTATATTTATTTTCATTCTATACCATAGTATTTAAATTTAAATATTATAGATTTATTTTCTTTCTATAGTATTTAAACTTCAAGCTATGTCTATGTTTAAAGATTTAAAACAATAATAATAACTTTTTAAATTCAAAATAAATTTAAAATATATTTTTTTAATTTATTTAATCACGAAGCAAATTTAAATTTCATTTCTTTCATATTGTTAATTCAACTTAAAAGGCTTATAATCTCAAATAAATTTGGGAAAAAGTTTTTCCTGCCATGTTTCCTCATTTAAAATCACAGATTCAAAGGAAGTAAGCAACCTAACTTCAAAAAAATCATTACAATTATTACTGTTGAATGAATGTTACATTTTTCTTCAAAATGAATGTTACTTCCCACCGTGCATCTAATATTCATGCTGTACAGATTCCATTTGCTTAGTGTGAAAGGACCGAAAATCTTCACTTTTTGTGCCATACAAAATACAAAATACAAGCGAGCAGACCACGGCTCTGGAAAGCGCTCCTTCCACAAATAACAAGAAGATGGACTCGTTTAAGTCTGAAAGAATTCTTTCAATATTATTACGACGGGAAAAAAAAAATTACAATCTGTATTCCTCAGCACGTTTGAGAAACGATCTCTAACCGTAGGGACTATATCGATGAAAGCCGCGTGCTATCCTGGGTGCTTTTCTGCGACCAGAAAAAAAGTTTCATTTATTCCATAAAAGCAATTATTTAGTTCAGTAAAGATATCCATAATGATAACATGTACAGGGATGAAAGTGTTTACCCATAGCCAAGGTAAGGACGGTAGCGAGGAGTAGAAATAGATGGGTTGAAAGGCCTCCTTGGATATGTTAGAGAGGGATTGAAACGCCCACGATGGTGGCCCAATCCAGGGACATTTGT
>SNQJ01S0004024.1:47909-60367 GCA_010110895.2 Picea sitchensis | reverse complement strand
CACACACACACACACACACAACCTATCACATAATGCTCAAAATCTATCAAAACCAGACATATACCTCAATTATTCATATTGGAAACTCTTACAGGCCTCACAGTGAACATCAAACAATGACAACTCTTCCCTCCTAACCAACATAACACTAAGAAAGGAATTTATCCTTCTCTACCACATAGTCCCTTGAGAAACATTTTCTCTCTAATACTCCAATGAAAGTAAGATAATCTTATTGTTGGCTTCCTATAAATTCTTGGAATGGTATACCTTGGTTTAGATATGGCTAACTCTTGCACAAGCACAAGGATTGCATGTACCATTTTCCCCAGTCTTTTTTTCTCATTAATATCCATGTCATTTTTCCAACAATTATGTTGGTATTTATCAACTAAATGTAGGCATGCTCTAATGTATGGATGGTAACATTGGAGGAACATGATGTATAGATAGGAAGAGCTTCAATGAGGAAGATTGCATGTGATATGCTCCAAGTTTCATGAAACCATGTGCCTATCAAACAAGACCATGTATCTCACCACTTAGACAACTCCAGACAATCTTGGAAATACTTTTTAATTTTTATCTCCTCAACTTACTCCCATTATTTCCCTCTTGTGGAATCATAACCCCTTATGCTTGTTTGCAACCTATTGGTGATTTTAAGCATTATATTCATGTACCTTTTTCCAAAACCAAAATACCTTGTGGTAATGTTTACCAACATGGTGATTAGACGTAAAATACAAAATAAGCCTAGACGTCTCACCATGTCATCATCACATATATTCATATATATATCTCTATAATGCAGGGGTCAAAACTAGGTATTGCATTCACCTCACCCTTGGATTAACACCAACCTCAATGTGATATCACAATTAAAACAAAAATGGGTATGTCTACATCATGGAATCGCCCATTTCCCATGTGGCCTTATTAGAACTATAGTGCTTCCATTACACCCTTACCTTGATGATGACTATGTTCTAAGGCAATGCTACTTCCATGTCTAGGATGCATAATGGTTTTGTTTAAAAATCCCTTGTGGTTAAATCCCAATTGATCACATGGTGAATACCATATGCACATTTCTTTAGCAAAGATGCATGAAACACATTGTGAGATTTTATAACAGTAAGGAATGCAAGACTACATGCAACTAGTATTATTCTATCTAGGACTTGAAAATGCCTAGAATATCTAGGTGAAATTCTGGTACAAATTCCAAGCTTCCATGAGATTTTCTTTGATATTAATATGAGAAATACATGACCCCTAAAACTGAATTCCATGTGCACTCTATGCTTATTTGAATAACTTTTGTGCTTATCCTCTAGGCTACTTTCAAATTCTATGTATTTTGACAACCTACTCCTCCATTTCCTTGGGTAGTTATGGCCCAAGCCTTAACTTGGTCTACTAGCTTGTCCCAACTTATTGGTGTATTACATTTTCTACCATACAAATCTTTGAATGGACTCATTCCTACATCACTACAAGGAAAACACCTTGTAGCAGAGGTTTTTAGTGTTACATGATTTGGAAAAAATTTCAAACAAATCTCTGCTACAACCTCTACTATTAGAAGCGATGGTTTTAACGAATGTTCCATATAACTAAAAAAAATTGGGCGGGTGTAGGTTTTAACAAAGGTTTTTTTTGTTGGTGCTTGTACTTTTAAAATGCATTGGTGCGGTGTTGAGTATCACACACCAGTGTAGTATTGAGTATCACGCAATGGTGTGTCCACATGAATAAAAAGCACCAATGTGTACACATAAATAAAAATCACTGGTGCTTCCACATAAATAAAAAGCACCAGTGCATACACACAAATAAAAAGCATCAGTGCGTACACATAAATAAAAAACACCAATGTGTCCACATAAATAAAAAAAACATCGGTGCTTCCACATAAATAAAAAGCATTGGTGCTTCCACATAAATAAAAAGCATCGGTGCGTACACATAAATAAAAATCATCCTTTTTTTTTTTCTTTTTTCTTTTTATGTTTATTCAAGCACCAGTATGTATTGTAATCATGCACACCAAAATATTTTGAAACAATAAAAATGTAATTGTATATTATGTCGTTTAAAGCAACGACACTTTCTCACAATTTTTAGTTCTGCTGCATATATCTCATAAAAACACACCATTTTGTGAGTTCAAAATAATACAGTGCATCGATACGTATATATTTTAATTGAATTTTT
Organism: Picea sitchensis; assembly: GCA_010110895.2. Lineage (NCBI taxonomy): Eukaryota > Viridiplantae > Streptophyta > Pinopsida > Pinales > Pinaceae > Picea > Picea sitchensis. The sequence goes on along the minus strand of SNQJ01S0004024.1, from coordinate 58,147 downwards.
TTTACAAATTTTCAATTAATCATCTCAAAATCATAATATTGATTTTAATATTTTTGTTATTACGTTTTGATATAATGATTGCATTAATGTGTTATCCAACGAATTACAACTTTGTTATTTGTAGCAATGTAAATCATCCATATATTAATTAATCAACAATGCAACATTTTACAACATTTGACAATGCAATAAAATAATAAATCCATTTTATTATACATGAATAAGTGACCCATCGTCATACAAAATGGGATAAAGTAAAGGTCCACAATAATCAAAATGCAACCAATATGTAATTATTACACTCGTTGGTAACATGTACTCATGCAATTGAGACAAAATGTCAAGTACATTAAAAAAAATCCCTGATTTTCACAGACAAATATTCCAAAACACACAAATTACAGTAACATTCAATTATATTGATTGTCAATCAACATTGTTTGAACCGTTATCATCACTCGAGTTGCGTGCATGCCTCATTTCTTCATCACTTGTAGGTGATATTTGTAATATCTTGGATCCCGGATATGGATATAAACTGCTAATATATGGGGTTTCAGCTGTAGATCTGATACACTGGGTTTTTTTTATTGAGTTTCAAAGGTTTATGGATGCGTTTTTGTTGTGTTTATTGGTTTCATACAATGCATGCACTAGATTTGGTATAATAATTGACTCCCATGTATTTTATTAAGTAGATGTCAAACAATACAAGTAATATGCAGAAAATCTATCAAATCTCCTCAGTTAGACCTTATTATGAATATATCTGAACTGGAATACAAAATAGAATGGTAGGAAAATACCAGTAATGAAGACAAAATGATGGATCTGAGATCTGGAATGTAGATCCACTACATGCACAAGAAAATGTGTTGCATGCAACTGAGAATGCACTGCAACTGCTGCCAACTGTTGTCGGAAACTGGATACTTAGCCCTAATGGCTATACTGATCGGATTTGGTTGCGATCAGTCCCAAATGTATCACCCTGCTCCTGGTCACACTTCTCCTACTTCATGTCTGGAACTCTGGCTCACTGCAATTCTGTCAAATCCACGGATGGATCCTCGAAATCCCTGCGCACTGCCCAAGGAAGACCTATTTAATTATGGGATTTTACCCGTCATAATTATATGAAAATTGTCTTTGGTGGTGTGCCCTAGATCCTCCTCAAATGGGTTGGAAGGAATTCGTCCTCCCCATAATTGTTGGCTCAAGTGACCCTCTTTGGTTGCTAATCTCCCCTCAAAACCACAAGTTGCAACTAGTAAATTGTGCACTGTCTAGTGTGGAATATCTCTACTACTGTCACTCAAATATGTAGCTCGATGGAGGACCTATGTGATCCTCCCAATATTCTAGGGGTGTATCTCTCAACACCAAACCCTGACAATAATTGTGGTTTCGTCCAGAACTCCAGAAAACAAAGAAGGAAATCACCTTGATTCCTCTCTGGTTCTAATTTTCAATTCACCAAATGCATAATGAGCCAACAAGTTGAGTTTTCCCCCTTTATATCATCCTCCTTCTAGTTCTTCATTGAAATTATTCATTTAAGTGGATTTTCTCCTAAGTTCTAATTTAATACTCACTTAAGTCACTTAACACCCTTTTTACCCCTTTTGATTATTTAATGTCATTTTCAACTTAAGCTTTTCATGTAGTTGACATTAAATAATTCCTTTGTCCCCTTTTTCTCTGACTATAGCCTATGAGAACCAATATAGGCTACATAGTCGCTCCTTCTGGAGTCATCATTGGGAATGGGACATTACAGTCCTCCCTTTCGGTGATTGCTTGTTCTCAAGAAACATCAAACTAGGGTGTTGTAGGATTTGCTCTCCCTCCCATTTAACGTCCTCAACTCAAAGTCCCCTCCATATGAAAAGGCACTCCCTGATAATATGACTCCTCAACTTGTGCTCCCTGTGCTCCAAAACCTCCTCTGGCACCAACTCCAACTAACCCTCCTCATCCAATGGTGGAAACTCCTCATAGGTATTAATATGTTGCCCCATTGCTTTATTGAGGCAAGAAACATGGAACACATTGTGGATCTTACTACCCTCTAGTATTTCTAGCTCATAGGCCACTTCTCCAACTCTTCAGATGGTCTTCTAAGGTCCATAGAACCTTGGTTTTAGTTTTTCTGCCCTGCTCTTCTTAAAAGAAGATTTTCTATATGGTTGTAGTCTAAGAAATACCAAATCATCCACCTCAAAACTGCGCTCTACTCTCTGTCGATCTGCATTTGTCTTCTGTTGATTATGTGTTGTCTGTATATTTTATTTCATTGTTTTGAGAATCTTTTGGTTTTCCTCTATCCAATATTTGGATTCTCAAGCCCTTTTGTCCCCAAACACTGTCTCCAGGAATGGTGGTGCATCATATCCTTGCAAAGCTATGAACGGTGTCATCTTGATGGACATATGATATGACATGTTATAGCAATACTCACCCAAATGGAGCCACTTTACCCATGTGCGTTGTTGTCCCCCTACATTGTTTCTCAGGTACCCTTCCACCCATTTATTGACTATCTCAGTTTGCTCGTCGGTTTGTGGATGGTAACTCGTACTCGTAGCCAAATAGATACCCACTAGCCTAAATAACTCCTGCCAAAATATGTTGATGAAATGCCCATCTATACCGCTGACTATTTGCCAGTGTAGCCCATACAATTTGAAGATCTCTCTGAAGAATAACGCTTCCACTTGAATGGCCTTATACTCTGTGGGTATCGCAAAGAAATGTGCAAACTTGGTCAATCTGTCGACCACCGCAAAAATACAGTCCCTACCTTGCACCCTAGGTAGTCCTTTGATGAAGTCCATATAAATGTTCTCCCATTTATGCTTTGGAATGGGTAGAGGTAGAAGCAACCATGTCAGGTGTGTCTGCTTAGACTTGTTTTGTTGATAATTCACACACTCTCGGATGTGTCTCAGTACATCATTCTTGAGACCCTTCCATGAGAATCTCTCCCTAATCTTCTTGTATGTCTTGAAGTACCCTTGATGTCCGGATAAGGGCGAATCATGACTAGCCTTCAGAATCTTTTCATTCAGTGTAGATTTTGGAACTAAGTAGATCCATTCTTCATAGAAAATAACATTGTCCAGTACCCGATATCTCTCATCTACCACTTTCCCATCCATTACCTCACAAGCAAATTTGTTTTTGGATTATTCAACCATCACTTGTGCCTTCCAATCTGTAGAAATGTCCATCATCGAACAACTCATTGACCTCCTGGATAAAGCATTTGATACAACATTTTTCTTGCCTTTAACATACTCAATGTCAAAGTCAAAAGCTTGGATCTTCGAAACCCATTTTTGTTGTCTCTCACTAAGGTCTTTCTAATCGAAGAAATACTTCAAGCTGTTGTGGTCGATTTTCACCATGAGTCTGCTACCAACTAAGTATTATACGAACTTTCTCAAGGCGTGCATGATAGCCAACATTTCTTTGTCATAGATAAAGTAGAGTCTCTCTGACTCATTGATATTCATGCTCTCAAAGACTATGGGGTAACCTCCCTTCATCAATACTACTACAATCCCCTCTCATGATGCATCGGATTCCAATACAAAGGGATGTGAAAAGTTGGGAAGTGTTAGAACTAGGCATGTGCTCATGACCTCCTTCATCTTCTCAAAAGTGCTTTGTGATGCTTCAGTCCATTGGAAATCCCCTTTCTTTGTCAAATCGGTGAGTGGTGCCCCCAACTGTGAGAACCCTCTCACGAACCTCCTATAATAATTGAACAACCCAAAGAATCCCCTCAACTCCATGATATTCTTGGGTGTCGGCCAATCCAGAATGGGCCTGATCTTTTCTTGGTGTACCTGTACCCCCTGCTCGCTGATAATATGGCCTAGATACAACAAGTATCTCATTCTGAACTCACACCTGGACTCTTTGGAATATAAGGACTGTGACTGCATAATGCTCAGAACCTCATCCAAGTGTGTTAAGTGCTCTTTCCAGGTCCTACTATATATAAGGATGTCTTCGAAGAAAACCAAGAGATATTTTTGCAACTATCTCTTGAAGATGTGGTTCATGCAATACTAAAAATTGGTTGGGGCATTGGTCAACCTGAAAGGCATAACCAAGAACTCAAAATTCCTAAAGTGACATTCGAAATTTGTCTTCTCAATATCCGTCTCCTTGATGTTGATCTAGTGATAACCCGAGTGAAGGTCTATATTAGTGAAGAAGACTACCCCATGAAGCTCATCCATCAACTCATCTATATGCGAAATGGGGTACCAGTTTTTTATTGTCTTCTTATTGAGTGCACGATAATCTATGCACATCCTCAGTGTGTCATCCTTTTTAAGGACCAAAACTATTGATGAAACAAATAGGCTATTGTTGGGTCTGATGTGCCCCATCTCAAACAAGTCCTTAATTTCTTTCTCAATATCATCCTTGAATCTCTGAGGATGTATGTAGGGTGCGGTGATCACTGGTGTTGCCTCTGCCTCTAACTCAATTGTGTGCTCAAATCCTTTTCCTGGTGGACTCCCCGATGGTATCAACCGAAATAATGGTTCATACTGACTCAACAAGTCCCTGATCTTAGGATGATAATGTTGTCTTCCATCTGAATCCCTCCTTGTGGTGATCAAACACTCAGTAACATATGCCACATCTCCATGCGTGAAAATCCTCTCCGTCTTCTTTGCTAACATTGTCCTAGGTGCTCTTGTAGACATGCCCCTCAACACTACCTTCAAGCAATTTGTATCTATGAAACTCATCGTTGGGGTATAGTAATTAAATCCGATCTCGCCCAATGAGTACAACCACTGAACACTAATACCACATCAGTATCTGATAAACCAACTACATAGAAAGTGTTTGTCACAGTGTAGTTTCCAAGTTTAAGCTCTAGATCCGGTACCCTGTCCACGCATGTCATGGTGTACCCATATTCCACTGCTACAGTGAATCCCTCAAACTCCTCAGTCTGTAAGCCCCTCGTGGCTACTAATGATGCATCTACAAAGTTATGGGTTTCCCCACCATCCACCAATGTTGTGATTCGTTGTCCCTGAATGAGGCACTTGAGCCTAATGGTGTCATACCTAGGAACTCTTGAAAGGGTTGTTATGGTTCCACCCTTCACTGGTATTCGTGGTTTTGTCGTCCCACATGAATGTGGTTCTATCTGTGTCTGAGGTTTCTTTTTAGGCTTCCCCTCCTCATGTGTATGCTCCTCCTCTGAGCCACTATCTAATATGGAGTTGATCTCCTCCTCGTAATTTTTTTATGCCACCTCAATATAGTGTATATGTCCCTTTCCCAAGCATTTGTGTCTTGGGACCCACAGATCCCTACAGTTGAAGCACAACTTTTTCCACTTCAGCTTCCGCCTAGTCTCATCATCTAGTTTGGTTTTTCCTTTCCATTCCTTTGGAGGATTTCTCTAATCCTTGTCTTTATGTGGAACAAAGAGTTTGGTGAAGGTCTTTGATTTATGCATTGAGTCTCCCATGTCTCTAGTGCACAATATGACATATTGTAGGGTGAGAGGGTTGAAAGCCTTTACCCATCCCCTCAATGGTTCTATTGGTGCCTCAGTAAAAAGCATCACCAACCTATGCTCAGATATGTCATACACTGCTACTGCTTTCCACTGAAACTCTAAAATGAAGGCCACGACTGACTCGGTCTGTCGTAGTTATATCAGGTCCCTGAAATGGAGTTTTGTATCCCTCCGATCAAACCTCTCCATCATTCATCCCGTGAAATACAAGTAGGATGTGATACGATTGTAACCCAAGGTTACTAATCCATGGTACCATCACTTGTGTGCTTCCCCTTCCAAGTGCAAGGTAGTGAATCTTATAGCTTATGACTCTGTCATTTGGTTAATCTTGAAATAGGTATCAATCTTTTAGACCCATGCCTGAGTTGAACACCTAGATGAACCATCTAAACAAGGTATGGTTAGTTTCCCAACCTTCTTGATAAATTCTATGTTATGGGGTTGCATGTTACCTCTCTATGCCTCTCCATTCATTTTTCAATACATGATCGAACAATAGTCCATCAAACTCATGTCAGCATGGAACTCTGGCCCCAGTGCCAAGTAGTCTCTCCTGAAATATGCAAATGGATCTCTCAGGCATGGCTTCCCCTATACGTCCTTTCCCATCTGTTGCCCTTGTCCTGGATGCCCCCCCTGGAACTGCAGAAAGAGCGACATGGGAATCTTTCCCACTGATATATAGGTGTGAGTGGGTGTTTGGTGTCCACTAAAACCTATTGGGTTCCCACTGGATCCACTGGCTCCACCTCCATGGTGTCCCATGGAACCACTCACTCCACCTGTTATATTTGCACCCATCGTGCCCATATTGTTCTGGATCAGCCGTGTATTGATTGCCATCTATGTTATGGAGTGCATCATATTGTGTTGCCCTCTAACAAGATCATTCAACATAGCTTGGGTATTGTCATAAGGGGTCTCTGGGCCTTTCCCTTTGCCCTTCGGAATATCATGTTTGTCACCCATCTTACTTTCTAATTCAGCCTCTATCTCTGAATTGATATGATCTATGTCTCTGTCCTCTATCTTTGGTTCTGCATCTGAATGGATCTGAAAGCTAATATAGTCTCTCATATGTTTGTCCCTTATGACTCTATTATGACCCCTACAGTACTAAATGTACTTGTCCCTGATGTGACCTATGCCCTCTGGGTACTCTTCGCCTGTTCTCATAATCATGGGGTCATGAGTCAAGCTTTTTCACAGGCTGGTAGGAAGAAAGCTCTGATACCACTGTAATATCCTGGATCTTGGATTTGGATATTAACTGCTAATATATGGGGTTTCATATATAGATATGATATGTTCAGGTTTTCTGATTGAGTTTCATAGGTTTTTAGATGAATTTTTTATGTGTTTATTGGTTTCATTCAATGCATGCACTAGATTTGGAACAATAATCAACTCCCATGTATTTATTAAGTAGATGTCAGACAATACAAGTAATATGTAGAAAATCAATCAAATCTCCTCAATTAGGCCTTATTATGAATATATATGAACTGGAATACAAAATAGAATGCTATGAAAATACCGGTAATGAAGACAAAATGATGGATATGAGATATGGAATGTAGATCCAATACATGCGCAGGAAAATGTGTTGCATGCAACTGGGAATGTGTTGCAACTGTTGTTGGAAACTGGATACTTCGCCCTGATGGATATACTTGTCGGATATGGTTGAGATTAGTCATAAATGGATCACCCTGCTCTTGGTCACACTTCTCCTACTTCAGATCTGAAACTCTGGCTCACTGCAATTCTGTCAAACTCTCGGATGGATCCCCGAAACCCCTGCGCACTACCCAAGGAAGAATGGTTTGATTATGGGATTTTACCCATCATAATTAGATGAAAATTGTCTCTGGTGGTGTGTCCTAGCTCCTCCTCAAATGGGTTGGAAGTAATTCTTCCTCTCCTAAATGGTTGGGTCAAGTGACCCTCTTCTACTGCTAATCTATGCTCAAAACCACACGCCGCAACTGGTAAATTGCGCACTATTTGGTGTGGAATCTCTCTGTCGTTGTCACTTGAATCTGTAGCTCAATGAAGGACCTATGTGATCCTCTGGACAGTCTACGGTGTATCTCTCAACACCGAACCTTGTCAATAACTGTGGTTTCATCCAAAACTCCACAAAACAAAGAAGGAAATTGCCCTGATTCCTCTCTTGTTCTAATTTTCATTCATCATATGCATAATGAGCTAACAAGAGGCATTAGACTAGAGATGCTAAATTGTTAGATTAAATTATTCTGATATCATACTTGTTTTAGTATTCCTTAAGAAGAGAATATGATGTTCATTGTATACACCCTTTTGGTTTTTTCATGTCTTTTTCACATATGATGTAAATAATTTTTTATATACATAAGGAGTATCTTCAAAAAAATGATACAACAAAAATAACCAACAATGAAATGGATTAAAAAAAATATTTTCAAAAAATACCAACAATCCAATGGAAAAGTGATTAGATTATATTAACTTTTTTTTAAGATGTGAATTTTTTTTTTCCAAAACATACCAACAACTAAATGGGAAAAGAACAATATTTGAGACATGATGGAGAAGGCAATTTAATTTACAACAAATAAACACTTTTTTGTTTGTTTGTTTGTTAGTTTGTCTATGACATGTGGGACTAACCTGTGGCTAAGAAACCGCGACTCAGTGGCATCTAAGCTGTCAAAATCACCTGGGGATCGCACCCGGCCTGAGCCACACCAACCCTTAACATGGCTGGATTTTTTGTCCCAACAAGTTTCGAACCGGTGACTTTAACAACACGGAGCACCTTAACAACACACTCCATCACGGACTGTACAACAAATAAACACTTATTTTGGTGAGGAATATCATTTATTTAGAAGTTATTTCTTAGTCATAATAACTTGCCTTAAATTAATTTCCATGCTATGATGAATAACACTTATCTTAACTAGAATCTCTAGTGGATGTTGTGATGGTTCAACTTGCATGTTGATCACACTTTTAGTGTTGTGGATTATTGGAAATGCACCATTTTGATATTTAGTGTCTTCTCTAAGATTTCATTGTCTACCTATAACTAATAAATTACAATCCATCCTATCGTATGTTTGTGAACTTCTCAAGAGCGACAAACTTGTCATGTTCTACATTTCTAGCAGACATCTCTCCCAACACTATTTAATTTGGATTAGTGGCTTCTCTAAGGTTCTAGGATAATTAGAACTCATAAACTGTGATCCACCCAATGGCGTCACTATAGACTTCTTAGGACCCACAAACTAACCATTGTTATCTTTTGAAGGATACTACAAACTGGGCTTGTAGTGTACAACCAACCCACAACTTGGGTTGTGGTATCTTGAAACAACAAACAAACCATAATATGGTCATCAACCAAGATGTAAAGCTACATATTGTAATATCATTTTGGTTGCATTTTAACATTTTTAAAATTTCATTTACACTATCCAAAGCTCTTCAATTAGGATAGTAAAACCATAAGACTCTTAGGGAAATGAGCTAGATGCAAATGAAAGTCATTGGATGCTTATTTTGGGGGGTTGAAATGATCATTCTTATGTGTTCTTAATCTCAAGGTTTGAGTGGTTAGTAATTGTATATTAGGTTTAGCTTAGTTTTTTGGTATTTGATAATGTAGCCATGACATGTTCTATCTTTATGACATCTCTAATATTTCAAATGAAAATATTATCATTATCATTGAATTAATAAATGCATGGCCTTCTACGTTGAAATTGTCTTCCTACAAGGTATCATCATAAACATCTTTTTGGAGTGATCCGTGACTATTGTTAGATGGTTATTTTCCCTACTGGTTGTTAGTAGTCCTCCAAAGAAATCCATTAAAATATGCTCCCATGATATGCTTGGGAATGGAAGTGGACTATACTTTCCAATATTCTAATTCACTAGCTTTGAGATGCTACAAAGGGAACAACTTCCTACAAAATTTGCTACCATCTACACCATCTATGTCTATAAAAATGTCTTTACGAATTTGTTGGATTCTTCTCCACTCCAAAATATCATGCACTCATTAAATGGTGTGCTTCACACAATAGATTCAATCAATAATCCCCTTGAAGAACACAAATAATGCTCAATATATCAAGTATATCATCCTTAAACAAGTGGTCACATTTAAATCTTCAAATAATGCTCAATATATCAAGTATATCATCCTTGAACAAGTGGTCACATTTAAATCTTTATCTAGTGGGACCATCGTAGAGTTAAACAAGATTGCATATATGCACATAAATTTTAATGGACACTACATGTAAGATTTATGAAAAGTATTAAACCAAAGCTTTTCAAAATACACAAATAGTATTAATTTGGCCACTAGTGATTATAATATGAAATCCAACCTCATGATTTAGCTTATGTTTTGGTACTTTATCTCATTACGAATTGTTATACCTGCCGATAGGCATGGTATATAGCTTTGAGTTAGGCTTGACTTTCTATTAGTTCATGGTTGACTATAAAATATACACCCCTTTATACAAAGTTTTAAAAAATATTTATTTATTTTAAATTTTAAATCTCATTTATGTGATATCTTATTGGCCAAAAACTTTGAAGTCTTATTGCTGCCTTCACTTCCCCCAATGTTATTGTAATAAATATTTCTTGTTTTTTTATATAT
>SNQJ01S0004024.1:31737-45317 GCA_010110895.2 Picea sitchensis | reverse complement strand
CTGCCGCTTGCCGTGGTATATAGTATTGGATATCCTATTGATAGTCTATTAGCTGGGGTTTGACCAAAATAATTTTGAGCATTTTTAAAGGTATAACATTACAATTTGATTTTTTTAATTATTTTAAAACATTTTTCTAAATTATGATTAGTTGTTTAAATGCATCTCTTATTGCTTACTGGTAAGAACTTCATCGACAGGAATAAACTGCCATGCAACCTTGTTAAAATCATTAAAATCATGTGACAAATTAATTCTTTTAATGTGAATATATTATATGGTTAGTGGTAACCATTAAAAAGGACACAAATCCCATACTTTATGCCATACCATATTTTTCATATCCCCATTTAAAAAAAATCAAATCCCATGAACCATATCTTTTGGTTATTATATATTACATGGTTTATTAAAACCATAAATTAATCTATTAATGACCATGATCCATGCATATGGTGCAACGAACCATTTATTAAGGGATTGACTATTAAAAGGAAACGAATCCCAAGGAAGATTTGAAATATATATTGGTTTAAATAATATCCCTTTTTAAAAGGGTCATGTCACATCTTTTGACCATATATTATGGTTATTATGTAATATATGAGGTGTATTATACGTAATATAATACTTGCCATGATATTAAAAAAGGGCGTGCTCCAAGTTCAGCCACATATATTATATGCAGATTAAGTGGGTTAAAACCTTGCGTATGGATTATTTTAAAACCATATGTGAATCTGTTGCCATATTTTATGGAATTTTAAGCAGATTTTATGCCATAAGGAAGGGATTCGTTGGGATTTGATCCCATGACCCTGTCTTATATATGTAAAAGGTTTTACCAATCCTGCTACAGGTTGAATTGATGTAGCTTAAAGCAGAACAATATTATTTATGTAGAGAAAACTAGCGAACTAGGAGAACTATGGAGGCCATTTCCGGGAGCTACACTCAGTTTTTTTCAGTGTCGTCAATTGTGTTGGATTTCTGAGGTCGAGAAGAACACAGTGAGACCAGTATGAGATCCATTTGATGTACTTTTGCTGTACTTTGCAAGCATTGAAGAATTAATAAAGAAGCCTCCCCCACTGAGACAAAGGCCCATAGACATAGGTGAACTCCGTTATCACTTCTCTTGTTATGGTTTGCTGTTATTATTGCTTCAGTTCAGATCTGTATATTGTCTTATGGTTGCTATGCTTCTTCATTAAATCCTACCTCTTTCATTCAGCTTCATAAATGGTTAATTAACACATGCAAATAATAACTCAACCACAATCATTAAAAGATCATTTCCGGATCACTAAGCCTATGGTTGGGTGGAAACGAGCACCCCTCTAAGTAGTCACATCACGTTTGTTGGTTTTGATAAGTGTTTTCATACTTTGTGTATTTAACTAAAATAATGGATGGATGCATGGGTTTATATATATGTATCTATAAATGGTTTCTATGTGAAATGGTCATGATATGTGTATGCATTCATCTCCTTGTGAACTTATGCTTATGACTGATAGTCTATATGCCCCAGCTTAGCCCTTGAGGCTTCTTGGGACATAATCTTGTAAGACGACCAAGATAGGAAATATCATGTCAATCTGACCATGTCCTTCTGAAGAGGATACCTCTTTTAGACTCCTTGTTGTGTGACCGGGATTTCATGCCCAAGTCCTTAACCATTTCATGATAAAAGCTTAGGAAGGATAGCGAGGTTCAAGTCTTGAAAGGGGATATCTCTTCGTTTGGAAGACGAGCGGACGAGATCCGTTTGAGAGGACCCATATGACCAACACGTAGGAACCTTAGGCTAAGCCTAAGGGAGCTAAGTCCTCTTGGCTTCGAAGCTCCGGAAGTTTGGGACTTCGGAGTATTTTCGACCTTACCAGCCTTAAATTGGCTAAAGTTAACCAAGAGATTTGATTACCGACAAGCTGACCGACAATGAATGGTTTCCCTAGTGGTTATGTGAACCTCTCACCGTCTAAGCTAGGATCCAACTCCGCATTGCGAAGTAGCGCAAGCCACCGATCGAGAATGTTCAGAGGTCCCCTCAGTCGTTGGATCTACAACAAGAATACTTTGGTGAAGTTCTACTTCGGGAGAATAGATATGTTATAGCCTCAAACTCCCCGAACGCCGAAGTTACGAAGTAAAGGAAAGTCGTAGATTTGGGGGGCATTGTTAGGAGCCCTGCCTACCATCCGATCATCCCGGAGGAGGGACTCGCACACGATACTTCGATGAAGTCCTACTTCGGGAGAAAACCAAAACTCCCAAAGGTTGGAGCCGCAAAGTAACCAGGACCATAGATCTAGGGATCCTTGGGGTTCTTTCCTAGCTGTCAGATTTGAAATATAGTCAGCCTGACGTTGACTGCTTCAGGAGGACAGGGGTGTTGTAACGTCAAAATCCTTGAATCCCTAAGTAACGAGAGCCTTCGATTCGAGGACACTTGGGGATTGTTCTTGACTATAAGATACAGGCAGTGGTCAGCTCGACGCTGACCAACTCCAAGAGAACATAGAAGTTTACCCCACGAAACTCCCGAATGTCGAAGTGACGAAGTATCGGAGGTCGCTGAACCAAGGGTTACGTGGACCTACCTTGGCCACGAGATTGAAGGGCATGAAGGACAATTAGTCTAGAGTGACATGATGTAGTGATGTCATCCAAGGTGACGTGGACCCAAGTTTGACGTGCCACATGTCACTTGGATTCTTGCATATCACATACCCTTTAGACCCATTGGAATGTGACACATGTCACCCTTGTCCCCTTACACATGTCAGCCCCTGGTATGAGCCTGCCTACCCAAAGTGGTTGGTGAAGTGACCGGAACTCTGGGAGTCCGGGACTTTAGAATCCTGAGGATTGGGGTATAGTATTGTAGAGAGTCTAGAAGGCCCGAAGTGTCAGATTCCATCCTAGCTGTTGGTGTCGGGAGGCACATGGCACCAGACCTTGTACTCCAGAGGTTTAACACACCGGAAGGAAGCAGGCGTAAAAGATTGAAGACCCCTGAAATCAAAGGGAGCCGGAGGAGATCTGAACCGTCCAAAAACCGGGATGTGTGTCAGTATATCGTTAACTTCGGAGGAGAGCCACTCCGGAGGATTTGAAGCTTCGTGCTTCAAAAATCTTCAAAGCCCAGAGTAACAGAGAGGATCTCAACAGTACATCATTTGGGGATGCATGGCGGGTGATCTGTTACTTTAGAGGATATCCCCTTCGGAGAAAAGTGGAACAAGAACTCTTGAAGGACCGTAGCCAAGAGTTCACTCGAGCCTTCGATCTCAAGGGACAGATGTCAGGAGATCTGTCACTCTGGAGGAAGACTCGTTGCGAGAGTTGAGATCTCCCAAAGGCCGAAGTGTTGGAGTTCATCGTAACCATTAGTAGTGGAGGACACGTGTCAAGAGATCTGATACTCCAGAAGGATTTCACTCCAGATATTTGTGTGTGTGAAGACTCAGGGATTGCCGAAGCCCGGAGTCCCAAAGTGAATCGAAGTCGTCGATTCTTTGAGGACATGTGGCATCAGATTGTGAACTTTGGAGATTTTTCACTCCGTAGAATTCGTGTGGTGGTTGTTCGAAATGTTCCAAAGTCCGAGAGCTTGAAATTGATGAGGGTCATTGGTCTTAAAGGAGAAGCGTGCACCGTTGATTAATAAGGGGACACATGGAAGACGAAGGTCAACTACGTTAGAAAGCCACTTCAGAGGATTTGTGGAGTGTGCATGCGGATTTGGCCGAAGCCTGAATTTCCAAAGGAAGAGACTGGGTTGTAGATCTCAGTGAGGAACAAGGACCGTTGATCCTGTTTCTATGGTTTCGAAGGATTGTTCCTTTGGAAGAATTGGAGGCAGCGTGAGGCGCGAATGCCTAAAGAGTTTTTGGAAGCCATAGCCTATAACCTAAAGCTCATATTTGAGCCTGGTAGCAGTCATTAGAATGCTACGAATAAGTAGAAGAGGATGAAGACCTCAGACAGAGGATTTGATATGTTAAGTAGAGAGAAATTTTGATGTCCCATCCCAAGGAAAGATACTCAGGGGTCGGGTGTGTTACAAATTGGTATCAGAGAATGGTTACAACACTTGTACTTCTTGGGATCATGGAAGAGTTGTGTAAAAAACCATATTTTAAAGTATTTTAAGGGTGACACCCTGTCTTATATCTTTCCTAAAAATTCTGGTTAAACTTTTGTTGAAGAAAATAATGAAATTGTCTACTGTGTGTGTATTTAAAAAATTTGAACTGTGTGTTGTTCGTAAACTAATATACTAACAGTAAGTGTTTTGTCAGCACTCAAGTAGTCGATAAATTGCTGGAAACTCGAAGTATAAGGGATGGTGACGTGCCATAGAGTGGGGGATGGCTCCCACAATAGAGATGAATAATTTGATGAAAGGAGGGGGGTGGAAACCCCTCTAGATCTGGATGAAACTGTAAGGAACCTCATGGCCGAATTACAAAGTTTCAAGGCTGACAACGAGATTTTGATAAAGGATCAAGAAAAACAAATGGAAATTAATGCAATCTTGTTGTAGATCTTATCTAACATACACATGAAGCTACAACATGGACCCAGAACCAGTCATGTGGACCGACGACATACGAAGAGAAGTCAAAGTCCATTTGAAATATGAAAACGTGGTCCCATAAGTGGCCACACTGGGACAAGTACTGTAACATCCCCATCCACCAATAGGCCGGGCCATGCTACTACTGCAGAACATTCACACACACACACACACACACATAGCATGCATTTTAATAAATTTAAAACACAACACAGAGTTACTGTTTCCATACAGATTCAAAATAGAATAAACAATAATCCATATACACAATGGAATACATGATAAGATTCAATTATCACAGGTATGGATAACATTAGATTAAGCACATGAATTATACTTATCTTTTCAACTGGAATAACACCACCAACTGCGTGCATACCTTCCACAAACCTCCCAGCCTTAGATCGCACTGCTCATCACTCTCAGCAGTAGGTCACTCCCGAGCTAGGACTAAGCTCCACCGGGCAAGGGAATTCTAGGCTAGGCAAGGTCAACAAGAAGACACACAGTTTATGATGAAGGATTCTCTCCCAGGAGACACTTATGCCCACTGCTCACAGACTCTCAGTCCCCACATGCCTGTCCCACCCCAAGAGTATACACCTTCACTGTCACACAGGCCATCAACTGCTTCACCTCCCTTACCTTGGGCTTCAGCAACAGGCTGGACCAAAATTCTCAGAGATCTGTAGCAGCTATAGGACCCCTTCCAGGATTTATCACTTCCTCAACACACTCTCTCAGTTGGAGAGAGTTTCCCAAAGGCCTAACAACCTGCCTCATCAACCACAACCACCTCCCTCACCTGGAGAGAGTGTTGCACACATGCCTGACAAATTTATTCTTCAACTTCGTTCCAGCACCAAGAGGACAACAACAAGGCTCAACAAGGAACAAATGACGGTGACAAGCCACACTCAACCAAGGAACTACAAGGCCACAACAACCAACAACTATGATACACACAGAACAGATGGAAACATGATGCTCATGATTCACAGAAGACACGGTTCATATTCATGGATTGGCTTCCCATAGGTGCGTGGCTATGCAGAGGTCTATTGCAGAGACATTACGGTTTCTAAGAAAGGATTCCAGTAATCTCAGGCGGAGTATGGTAAACTGGTGTACGGTTATGCCATTGCAGATACACTGAGCCAACGGTTCAGACAATAGATGGAAGAATGGAGAATGAACCCCCTCCTTGGTTTGAATCTTGGGTTTTATATGCATGAGCCCAGGTCGACACCTGTCTCCCTAGAGCTGTATGATCTCCACTTAACATACGTTCTTTTTCAGGAACTCAGGACAACACTCAACAATTGTCCACCTTAGCCTTTTGGAAATAATAATAAATTATTATCCCTTTTAGAGGTCAGCCCCCTAGCTAAGCCCCCAGGCCCAACACTTAGCCTCCTCTCCCTTAATCAACCTTGTGGAAGCTTAGTTCCCCATCACTTTTTCTTCGTGGTCGGTCTACACACAATGATGTTTTTATATTTTATTAATGATCTGCATAATTACATATACAAAAATCAGGCTCCTGGCCTTCAACTCCTAGGCTCTCCAGCCTAATAAACACATAATCCCACCAGCTTATATACACTTGGCTCACCAGCCTATACAACATGTTTACAATACATATTCATAATTTGGGATCGTCTTTGGGGTATTACAATCCCCTCCCCTTATTTTTGCACTATCCTCAGTGCAACTTTTACACAACATCAACAAGATTTCCAAAATCTTCAAAAAGACGTGGGCATTCTACCCACATAGCATCCTCATGCTCCCATGTCGCATCCTCAGGATCGTACTAGGTCCACTAGACTTTTACAAGCCCTATGACTCGATTCTAGAGCTGCTTGCTTTTTTGGTCCAATATACACACCGGATGCACTTGCAAGACACCTTCTTTCTCCCCCTGAATCACATTCCAATCAATTACATGATTAGCATCAGGTAGATATTTCTTAAGCAATGAAATATGAAACACATTATGTACAGTCATGGATGTAGGTAATGCAAGCGTATATGCCACTGGCCCAATCCTTTCTAGGATTTCAAATGGCCCACAAAATTTGGTTGCTAACTTCAAACAATTTCCCAGCTTCAGGGAACTTCTATTGGCTTTCTCTTTCAAGAAAGCATGGTCACCCACTTTAAACTCTCCGTGGGTTCTGTTCTTATCAACATAATTCTTCTGCTTATCTTGGGAAGCTTTCAAATTCTGCTTATTTTTTGTCACTTGCTCTTCCATTTCCTTGAGCAACTCCGGCCCAACCACTGCCCTATCAGCTGGATTATCCCAGCTTACTGGAGTGTTGCACTTTTTTCCATAAAGTGCCTCAAATGGGCTCATCTTCAACGATGCTTTATACCCATTGCTGTAGGTGAATTATACCAAGTGTAGGTAGTCTTCCCATTTGGATGGTTTTTCCATCACATACATCCTTAGCATGTCTTCTATTACTTGATTCACCCTTTTTGCTTGCCCATCAGACTCAAGATGATAGGCTGTGCTAAAGTTCAAATTCGTTCTGAACCCTTTAAACAACCCCTTCCAGAACTTTGAGGTAAATTTCGGGTCCTTGTCAGACACAATTGTCTTGGGAATACTGTGCAATCGTGCTATTACCCTCATAAAAATATCAGCAACATCCGTTGCCTTGTGAGTAGTCTTTAGTGGAACAAAATGGGCATCTTTCGTAAGCTTGTCCACCACCACCATGATTAAATCATGTTGATTGCCTGTTCTGGGTAGTCTTGTGATGAAATCCATTATCACCACTTCCCACTTCCACTCAGGAATGGGTAAAGGATGTAGCAACCCTGCTGGGTGCCTATGCTTAGCTTTAACCTTTTGGCACTCCATACATCTGGCGATGTATTCTTCGATTTCTTTCTTCATACCTGGCCAAAAGTAATGGCTCTTGACTTTTGCCACAATTTTCTGATATCCAGGGTGCCCTGCATAAGTCACATTATGCATTTAATTCAAAATCATAAGTTTCAAGTCTTGGACATTAGGTATATACATTATGTTCTTGTACATAAGTGTTCCATCAGCTTCCAATGTATAATTTTCCACTTTTTGTGGGATCTCACCTTGCTGTAGCTTTGCTACCAAATCCCTGTACTGCAAATTTGCATTTGCAGCCTCCAAAATTCTGCCTTTAATATCAGTTCAGTACATGTTAATGGTTGTAGCATGTAATTCATGCACTCTCCTACTGAGTGCATCAACCACTTTGTTCTCTTTTCCTTTGATATGCTTGATATCAAAGCCATACTCACAAAGAAACTCCAACCACCTACTCTGCCTAACATTCAAGGTAGGCTGATCAAACAAATGTTTTAGATTGTTATGATCTGTCCTCAGTTCAAACCTCTTTCCCATGAGGTAATGCCTCCATTTCTTTAGAGCGTGAACGATGGCTTCCAACTCTAAATCATGAGTTGCATAATTCCTTTCGCACTCTTTCAACTTTCTGGAGTCATAATAAATTACGAACCCATTCTAACTGAGGACTCCTTCTAGTCCTTCTTTGCATGCATTTGTTCACACTGCGAAATCTTCATTCAGATCTGCAATCCTTAGGATTGGAGCACTGGTTAACAACTGTCAATCACAAGAAGATTTTATCACATTCCTCTGTCCATTGAAATTTCTTCTCCTTCCTTTGAAAGGAAGTGATAGGGTAAGCTATCCTTGAGAAACTTGCAATGAACCTTCTGTAATAACCAACAAGACCCATAAAGGATCTAACTTCTGTTACATTCTTTGGCATTGACCATTCTCTGATGGCTTCAATATTCTCAGGATCCATGGCTATCTCATCCTTTGAGATGATATGCCCTAAGTAATGGATATGCTTTTGATAAAACGGGCATTTTCTCAACTTGGCATACAAATGGTGCTTCCTTAGCACCTACAACACCATCCTCAGATGCTGTTCATGCTCTTCCTCTAACTTGGAATACACCAAGATGCCATCCAAAAATACTATGACAAATTTGTCTATATAATCCCTGAATATGCCATTCATTAGGCACAAAAAAACATCAGGTGCATTTGACAACCCAAATGGCACCACAGTGAATTCATGGTGACCATACCTTGTTCCGAAGGTGGTCTTGCTGATGTCTTCATCTTTTATTCTTACCTGGTGATAACCGGATCTCAGATTTATTTTTGAAAATATCTTAGCATCCTTCAACTGATCAAAGAGATCATCGATCCTCGACAAACTATACTTGTTCTTTATAGTTACTTTGTTCGTCTTCGTAAAATCAATGCACAATCTCAACGTTCCGTCCTTCTTCTTCATGAATAGGACCAGGGCACCCCAAGGTGACACACTTGGGAATATATGCCCCTTCTTTAGAAGTTCTTCAAGATGCAACTGCAGTTCTTTCAGCTCTGGTGTGCTCATTCTGTAAGGATATTTTGATACTTGGGCTGCTCCAGGCATCAAGTTTATAGAGAATTCAATATCTCTCTTCGGGGGTAATCCTGGTACCTCCTGGAATACATCTTTGAATTCTTTTAATACTGCACGATCTTCAATCTTTGAGACCTCATCCTTAGATTGTTCCTCCACATGGGCTGCAAATAATTGACAGTGTTTTCTGTAGCACTTCTTCAGCTGCATTGTTGATATCTCTATGATAGCAACAACTCTGGGAATTCCTTGGATTGCTTTCCTATTTCCTTCCTCATCTAGGCAAGTGAATGCCTTGTTATGACAGTCTAGGATAGCATGGTGCTGGTCCAGCCAGTCCTTCCCAATTAAACAATCATAAGAACCTAAAGGCAGAATTTTGAATTCAACCCTTATGCTTAGTCTATTTATGTCCACTAGACAAGACTTAACCAACTTGGCAACCTTTCTCTTGGATCCTGTAGTCAACTTCACTAACCAAGATTTCTCATGCTTGCTTATGGGTAATTGAAAACTTTCCACCACTCTAGGATCTATATAACTTTGGCTAGCCCCTGAATCAATTAAAATAGTAAAGGCATGGTTGTTGATCATACCTTCCACTTCAATCATGTGATTGAAATTCAACTTGCTTGTTGTCCAAGGCTACATAGATCCTTGGCACCCTTCTTCCCATGTCCTCCATTGTTTCAGTCTGCTGAACATTGTGGACAGTTCTCACTTTGTCATTTCTATGGGGACAGTCTCTGTACCTATGATTTACTTTACAACCCCAACATTCCATAGGCATCTTCCTTAGAAATTTCCCACCTACTTCAGCCTTCCTGGGCTCTCTAAAACCTAATTGTCCTTGATGACTATTTCTAAAAAAGGGAGGTTTATTTCCCTTCTGCCTATGCTCTTTCTTAAACTTCTTTTGGTCATCCCAAGCCTTCTGAAAATTAGGATTTTCATATTGCTGCTCATATAAGCATTTTTCTCTCCTTATAGTTTCTTCCATGGTCTTAGGGTCATCGTACTGAATATTTTCCCCAATGGAAGGTGGTAGTCCACTCATATACCTTTTAATTTTGACAGTCTCATCTTTGATGAACGGTACACACTTCAATAATTCCAAAAACCTTCGCTCATATTCATTAATGGACATGTTGCCCAGCTTGAGTTCAAAGAACTCTTTCATTTTTTTGTCATAGTACCTTTTAGTCAAGTATTTCTTTTCAAAATATTTCTTGAACTCCTTCCAATTAATATCCTTCTCTCTGATGTGCTGCACCCGCACAAGATGATCCCACCACATGGATGCTTTTACTTTCAGTTGATACATTGCAATTCTTACTTCTGCATGGGAGGAATAATTCTATAGTTGGAAATATTTCCTCATGCCAAGCATCCATGTCTCTGCATCTTCCTCCTTCTTGTGTTCTCCATCAAATGCAGGAGGCTTAATCTTGTTCATTTCTCCCTTCAGCTCATCCACTCTAGTTCTCTTGTGCTTTCTGGTAGGATATGGGCTTGAAATACTGTGTGCCTCCTTATTGGACTACTTTGGGGAGTGACGATGATTCCTGCTAATGCTTATTGATCTTCTTTTCCTTTCAGGGGTTTTCCGACTCCCTGTTTTTCTTGAGTCACTCTCCTTATCCAACTTCTTTTCTATTCTCTCCAAGCTCTTCATCAACCTTAAGTTGAATTCTCCCTGCTTTTCCTGGGCTTTCCTGAGATTTCTTCTATTTTCTCGGTGAGTTTGGGAATGATCCAGGTGGATATCGGTGGCCATCCACCTTTTCCAACTGGCTCAAAACAATTTTCTGACAATTTTGGCAATTTACTATTTTTAGCGGTTTTAGCTTCCTGGGTCATTTTGAGGTCCTATATGAAGGTTTTTCGGGATCAGGCTTTTCAATGATAGCCAAAGGCATATTTGATCCCCCAAAATGAATCTCCTCGATGATACCTTTCCAACGGGCTATCATACGCCTAAAACAAAGATCGTATGCAAAAGTTACTACCCCGGGAAGTTGATGTACTAACTTACCCAAAAATGGGCCCACATGACTTTTGGCGCTTCATCTCCTAGGGTTAGGTTTTTGGATGTCTATGGTTTTTTGGTATTCTTTTTTATTTTAAAAAGGCTTTCAGAGCCTCATTGTAATCATCTTCTTGTGAATGAGCATAACCATCACATCTCTTCTCAGAGATATGCCGCCACCATTCCAACAAGCTTGTTTCCATTGCATTTTACAATTTCAGCTTATTTCCTTATTGAATAGAAAACCAGTTTTACCGTATCTCTGTTATTTTTTGTTAAGCACCTATTAATAATTTGTAGTCATTTCATTCTGCTCATAAAATCCGGATCAATGGTATCAGAGGGGTCTGCTCCTTGTCATCTTAATGCATGCCCCCAATGAGGTCGGAGTACAAAGAGTTGGGTCTCGAGCTTGTTTCTCTTGAGGACAAAATCTCTCGCACACCCAAGAGACCTCTCATGGCAGGAGAAAATAAAGATGATGGGATAAGATATCCTTTCAAACTGTTGATTGAGAAATACCTCACGCAACAAAGGAACAAGATGATGGATAGTTTTACGCAAATCCTTTGGCGGCTACCAATAGGCGACGCATCTTCTTCGAGCGGAGGCACCACCCCCTTCAAGGTACAAATAAACTTTGATATTCCTATATTTGAAGGTCATATAGACACATATGTCGTAGACAAGTGGTTGAATCTACTAGAAGGGTATTTTTCTGTCCATAACTTTTCGAATAGAGAAAAGATTACTTTTGCGCTCCTCAAATCCGTTCCCCATGTCAAAGATTGGGGAGAAACTTTCTGTGAGCAAAAGGAAATAGAGGAAATCTCATTATTTACAGTCACAGACACCTGGGATTCCTTCAGGGATTCTATTAAGGAACAATACAACCCTGTCGGAAGTTATGACAACTTGTATATCAAATGGACCACACTGCGGCAGGAAAGAGGCCACACTGCGACAGGAAAGAGGCCAAGCAGTGCCAGATTTCACGAATATATTTCATACCTTGTGCACCAAGATGGGTATCAAATATTTGGAGCGACATATGGTGCTCAAGTATCACAGTGCTCTGCATAGATACATCCAGACCGAAATGGAATTTTTGGACATCTCATCCTTGGGCGCGGCCTTCGGATATGCCATCAAAATCGAGCAAAAGATCAAACAAAAGACACGACAATTTGGGCCTGGGAACCCCTCACAACAAAATCTAGGAAAGGGTGGCCCCAACCCACAGAACAAAGGACAGAGAAAACATGGACAATATCAGGACAACTATTCCAAGCCGTAAGCAGAGAAGGACACCATAAAGACAAAGAAAGATACCGGGAAGTGGTGCGACTTCCATAAGAGCCCTTGGCATAACACTGCTGACTACCGCTCAAAACAATCGCTAGTGGCCAAAGTGAAATCCTCTGAATCAGATGCGGGTTCAGACTCTGAGCCAGAACCAAAAAGGGGAAGACAAATCATTGATGTGGAACCCAGTGCCACCATTGCTACCACCAAGCTCCAGCCTGGTGAACTAGATGAGCTAGAAGAAGGAGAATTCCTCTTCCATTCACAGATGTGGGTAAGAGGCACCCCACTGCACTTCATCGTGGATAGCGATAGCTAGAAGAACCTCATCTCAGCAGAGTTCATCAAGTGGCTGGCCCTGCCGACAACACCGTACCCACAACCTTACACCATTGGATGGCTCTTCTAAGGAAGCGATCTCCGCGTTAGCTAACAATGTCGAATATCATACGACATCAAGCCCTTTAAAGACGAGGTATTGTGTGATGTTTCTCCTCTCGAAGTTTGCAATTTTTTTTTGGGCCAACCTTATTTATGGAAACATCATGCTGTATATGAGTCTAGGCCTCGTAGCATTATTATTACTTTGAATAGGAAATTGTATAGGATACCCAAGGCAGTCCCACCTAGTGCTATTTCCTTGATCTTTACTAAGCAATACAGGAAGGTCATCTCTCAGACGGGGAAGTTTGTCTTCTTGGTGATTCACTCTCAGAATAAGAGAAATATCACAGCCACATCTAGGGTCTCTGCAACCAACCTCTCCACACAATAGAAGCAAGTAGATAAGGTCGTGGAAGAATACTCGGATATCATCTCCTCACCTACCAGGGTACCTCTGCACTGCCAGGTCAAGCACCCCATCGATCTGACCCCTGATGCACCGTTTCCCAAAGGGCCAGTCTATCGCCGCTCTCTGTTAGAGAATGAGGAGATCGAGT
Source organism: Picea sitchensis (assembly GCA_010110895.2). Lineage (NCBI taxonomy): Eukaryota > Viridiplantae > Streptophyta > Pinopsida > Pinales > Pinaceae > Picea > Picea sitchensis. The sequence continues at coordinate 32,009 of SNQJ01S0004024.1, read as the reverse complement.
GACATATCTAAGAACTTCTCCACAAGGGGCACATCCACCCCAACTCATCACCTTACGGGAGCCCAATCATGCTGGTACAGAAGAAAGATGGAACCTAGCGACTTTGCATTGATTACCGGGCTTTGAATAAAATCACAGTAAAAAACTGGTACCTGATTCCCCGAGTCGACGACCTCCTTGATCAACTCACGGGGGCCAAATACTTCAGTAAGATTGATCTGAAGTCTGGCTACCACCAGGTCCCGATAGAATAGACAGATGTATGGAAAACC
>SNQJ01S0004024.1:9058-31687 GCA_010110895.2 Picea sitchensis | reverse complement strand
CAGATGTATGGAAAACCGCCTTCAAGTCAAAGGAAGGCCTTTTTGAATGGTTGGTCATGCCCTTTGGTTTGACAAATGCTCCAACCACTTTCATGAGGATGATGGATGATATCCTATGAACACTCACCAATAATTTTGTAGTGGTGTATCTGGATAACATTCTCATTTACAGAAATACTTGGGCCAAACACTTGCATCATATTCAATAGGTTCTGCACACCCTGCAGTAGCATAAGCTATATGCCAACTTGGAAAAATGCTCCTTCGGCATGGACAGGGTCCATTACCTGGGCTACATAATTGATCAGAATGGAATACCTGTGGATTCATCCAAGATCCAAGTCATCCGTGACTGGCTAGTCCCAACCACACTCACTGAGCTTCAGATATTCTTAGGCCTTTCCAATTTCTTCTGCAGGTTCGTGTTGGGATTATCCCATATTGCATGGGCCCTTAGCCAAATAACTAGGGGTGGTGGTAAGGAGAAATTTGCGTGGGGATGGTCCCAATAAAGAGCGTTCGACGATTTGAAGCAGCGCTTGTGCTCAACCCTAGTACTTTCACTACCAGACCTGCAACAACCCTTTGAGATTGAGACAGATGCTTCATACTATGCGGTGGGCACCGTTCTCACTTAGCACGACCACCCCGTGGCCTATCATAGTGAGATACTATCATATGTTGTTTGTAAGTACCATACTTACGACAAAGAAATGTAATCCATTGTGCAGGCCTGCCACTAGTGGAGACACTACATTCTTGGGAAGGAGACAGTCATCCACACTAATCATAAGCCATTGCAGTTCATGCAGACACAAGGAAAATTGTAGAATGATTGCCATCAAAAGTGGTCCACATACTTGCAACAATTCCATGTCAACATCAAGTATAAAACATGAAACACCAATCGCATCGCTGATTGCCTCATCAGACCGCCATTCGCAACACTCACCATGGTGCTAGACTCCTGCGACCATGAGACCTTCAGATGGCCCCAACTCTATAAGATAGACCCGGACTTCGCCACCACCTACCAAATGTTGGGTGCAAACACAATTGTCGATAATTTCCATATTCAGGATGGGTTGTTGTGTCGTCTAGGCCATATTTGTGTTCCATCAAGCAAGCGAGCGAAGAGGATCAGGGAATCCCACTACACTCGGGTGGAAAGACACTTCGGCATTGAAAAGACAACGGTGATTCTACAAAAACATTTCTACTGGCCGAAATTTCGACAGGAGGTCAACAAGTATATCAGGTCCTGCACTGCCTGCGCTATTTCCAAACTGACCACTAAGAAACATGGCTTGTACACCTCTCTTCCTACTCCTGACAGGCCATGGGAATCCATCTCAATGGACTACATGTCAGGCCTCTTGTCCACCAAGTGACAAAATAACTATGTTTTTGTGGTTGTTGATCGCTTTTCTAAGATGGCGATTCTGGTTGCCTGCAAGAAGAACATCACAACAGAGGCCACTACCAATCTCTTCTTTGAACGATTCTGGGTACATTTTAGAATCCCACAAACAATTGTATCAGATCGGGACAGTTGATTTCTCAACACATTTTGGTCGAGCCTTTGGTCACTGCTAGACACCAAGCTCACTAAATCCATGGCCTTCCACCCCCAGAAAAATGGCCAAACCGAGGTCGTCAATAGAATGATTATGCATATCTTTCTCATGTATAATTCAAAGCACCCTCGCACATGGGATGAGAGCCTTCCCTATGTCTAACATAGCTATAACTGATCCCTTCATAGATCAATTGACCACAACCCCTTTTAGGTGGGGTTGGGATTCCAACCATTGGGTCCCATAGATGTTTCACTTTCCCTTGTGGTCACCTCGACCGACTCATCTCCTGCTCCAACTAAAGCTGACAAATCCACCCGGTTCATTGAGTGGATCAAACACATCCACCAACATTTTCAGGATATCCTACAGAAGTCCAATTACAAGTACAAACAATGCCATGATCAACATCAGGTGCCACATAAGTTTCAGGTGGGCGACAAAGTTTGGTTTCACTTGTAGAAAGAATGCCTTACAAGACCCTATCAAAAGATTCACCCACTCCATTATGGGTCGTACACCATCACCAAGGCCGTGGGAGATAATTATTTTGAGCTCAACATTCCTCCTTTCCTTGGCCTGCACCCAGTGTTCAACGTGGATCTCCTTTGCCCTTATTCCCACCATTATTGGACACCTTAGACATAGCAGAGAAACACACACCAACATAGCTCAACCCCGACTGCATACAAAAGACATCCAATGATCAGATTGTGGACACAGAGATCAAGGGCACTCGACAACAAAGGATCCAGCTTTATCAAGTCATCAAATCAGGGCAGCTCCTGCACCAAGGAAAGTGGCTCACCTGGGGCCAAATTCAACAGAAATTTCCTCATCTCATGGGGTAACTCAATGCAATGGAGATTATTGCTGCCTAAGGAGGGAGTATTGATCTAGGTGGATATCGGTGGCCACCCACCTTTTCCAACTGGCTCAAAATGGTTTTTTGACAATTTTGGCAATTTACTATTTTTAGTAGTTTTAGCTTCCGGGGCCATTTTGAGGGACTAAATGAAGTTTTGTCGAGATCGATATATTCAATTATAGCCAAAGGCATGATTGAGCCCCCAAAATGAATCTCCTCGAGGATACCTTTCCAATGGGCTATCATACGCCTAAAATGAAGATCATATGCAAACGTTACGACCCCGAGAAGTTGATGTACTAAATTACCCAAATGGGGCCCACATGACTTTTGGCACTTTATCTCCTAGGGTTAGGTTTTTGGATGTCTAGGGTTTTTAACATTCTTTTTTATTGTAAAAATTCCTTCATAGCCTCATTGTAATCATCTTCTTGCGAATGAGTGCATCCGTCACATCTCTTCTCAGAGATACGCCACCACCATTCCAACAAGCTTGTTTAAGCTTATTTCCTTATTGAATAGAAAACCAGTTTTACTATATCTCTGTCATTTTGTGGTAATCACCTGTTAATAATATGTAGTCATTTTGCTATGCTCATAAAATCCAGATCAATACATCTTTCTACAATCTTTCAATGATTTTCATCATCTTTCCTTCCTTATCTATCTCTTCTCCATGCCCATTGGAGTTCGAACCTTCAACTCCCAAATGAACATCCATCCCTTTAGCTTCATTCTCTGAAAAGGAAGCATTCTGTGTCTCCTCCATTTATCTGCACTCAGTGGCAACTCGCTTCGATCCTGATACTCATTGAACTCTGCAAACACAACGTGCAATCAACTGGAATTTGTCAGGTCATCAATCCTTAACAATTCCCACAGAATTCATAAACCAACACAATTTAAGAAATGTTCAAATTTCATGGATTTTGCGAGCTCCGCTTAGCTCTGTAACCATTTTAGGCCTTAGCCATTTTATCTTAGCCCCCAACCCATGTGACCACGGGATGTGACCTAACACTAGTTCGATAAGCACTTACTCGGGACTTCGGGTGTCAAAAGTCTTCACAATACATCACAACAGACTCTTGGAGTTCCGAATTAACGATCTCGCGAAGTAGGGTGGATTAACGGTCCATGTCTACCCAACATCCAATGACTGACATTCACGGTGAAACTTTTTTCATCGAAGATTTGAGAATTTAGAGCTTCAGGACTTCGAGATTTTGGAGCTTCAGGTGTCGGAAGCCTTCATGCTTGCTTCCTTCCAATCTCACGACTTCTGAACTTTTGACTTCTCTATCCTTCGGGCCCACATAGTATAGCTGTCACCAACTAAGGTGACGACACATGGTATGCTTAGGAAGGTCCACGTCACCCCAGGTGATGCCATTTGACCCCACCATGTCTACCCTTTCACTTCAAAACTTCGGGCTTCGAAAATTTGTGCATCAGCACATTCAACTTCTCCCGATTGCCGCAGTTCCGAACTCTCCCCAAATCATCAATGATCCTTATCTCTTTCACAACCAAAGGTCGAGATCCACTTCCCGATATCTTGCTTCGGAGGTGTTCACCTCTCTTCACTTCCCATATTCCGACTTCACAAATTCCGAAGGGTTCTCGCAACTTCTTAATATCTAATAGTCCCGCTCTCCCCTCAAGTCTATGGTGTAGATCTCCTCTAGGACCTCAGAGCTTCAGATTTCAGAAGTTTATACCCTAGCGCACCTTGCTTCTCCCGATTTCCGAACTTCGAAAGGCTTACAGGATACCCTCCTACACCTTCCCCGGATTTGACGGTCGTAAAAAGGTCTTTCCTTCCTTTCTAATAAATCCCACGACCCACCTTAATCTACGGCCCAATACCACTTCTATCATGGTTTTACGACATCGCTACTCCTCCTTAGATTATTAACACAACCAAGGTAACTTCTTGGCACTCAGGGAGGTTCTGAGGTCCGAAATTAGTCCTCTAGACACAATTTCCTCTTGAAACCTCGGGTCCAATGACCACTTATCCAACCCATCCAGGCTCAGTGTTGAGACCTGGGGATCTGATACGAAATTGTAACATCCCCAACCACCAACAAGTAGGGCCATGCTACTACTGCAAAACATTCACACAAACACACATATATATAACATGCATTTTAATAAATTTAAAACACACAACATAGAGTTAGTATTTCCATACATATTCAAAATAGAATAAACAATAATTCATATACACAATGAAATACATGATAAGATTCAATTATCATAGGTATGCATAACATAAGATTAAGCACATAAATTATACTTACCTTTTCAACTGGAATAACACCACCAACTGTGTGCAAACTTTCCATGAACCTCCCAGCCTTAGACTGCACTGCTCATCACTCTCAGTAGTAGGTCACCCCTGAGTTGGGACTAAGCTCCATCGGGCAAGGGAATTCTAGGCTAGGCAAGGTCAACATGAATACACACAATTTATGAGGAAGGATTCTCTCCCAGGAGCCACTTATGCTCAATGCTCACATACGCTCATTCCCCACATGCCTGTCCCACCCCAGGAGTATACACCTTCACTGTCACACAGTCCATCGGCTGCTTCACCTCCCTTACCTTGGGCTTCAGCAACAGGCTGGACTAGAATTTGCAGAGATTTGTAGCAGCTACATGACCCCTTCTAGGAGTTCTCACTTCCTCAACACACTCTCTCACCTGGAGAGAGTTTCCCACAGGCCCAACAACCTGCCTCTTCAACCACAACCACCTCCCTCAGCTGGAGAGAGTGTTGCACACATGCCTGAAAACCTACCTCTTCAACCACAACCACCTCCCTCAGTTGGAGAGAGTGTTGCACATAGGCCTAACAACCTTCTTCTTCAACTCCATTCCGGCACCAAGAGGACAACAACAAGGCTTAGCAAGGAACAAATGTTGGTGATAGGCCACACTTAGCCAAGGAACTGCAAGGCCACAACAACCAACAACTATGATACACATGACACAGACATAAACATGACGCTCGAGATTCACAAAATACGCGGGTCAGCTTCACGGATTGGGTTCCCAGAGGTGCATGGCTATGCAGAGGTCTATTGCAGAGACATTACAGGTTGTGAGAAAGGATTCCGATAATATCAAGCGGAGTATGGTAAATTGGTGCACAGTTATGCCATTGAAGACACACCGAGCCAACGGTTCAGACAACAGATGGAAGAATGGAGAATGAACCCCCTCCTTTGTTTGACTCTTGGGTTTTATCTACATGATCCCAGGTCAACACCTGTCTCCCTGGAGTTGCATGCTCTCCACTTAACATACGTTCCTTTCCAGGAACTCAGGAAAACACTCAACAATTTTCCACCTTAGCATTTTGGAAATAATAATAAATTATTATCCCTTTTAGAGGTAAGCCCCCTAGCTTAGCCGCTAGGCCCAACACTTAGCCTCCTCTCCCTTAACCAACCTTGTGGAAGATTAGTTCCCCATCACTCTTTTTCGTGGTCGGTCTACATGCAACAATGTTTTTATATTTTATTAATGATCTGCATAATTACATATACAAAAATTAGGCTCCTGGCCTTTAACTCCTAGGCTCTCCGGCCTAATAAACACATAATCCCACCAGCTTATATACACATGGTTCACCAGCCTATACAACATGTTTACAATACATAGACATAAATGGGGATTTTCTTTGGGGTATTACAAGTACCTCGAGGAAGGCCCAACCTAGAGGCAGGGGACACTCATCGGGAGAGTCCTCTGGAAAGGGAACTGACAACTTCGACGGATCTTCTAGTAGAAAAACTAGCTCACAATCTCAAAAGAAAGGAAAGAAGTGAAATCAGTCCAAAGTTCACGATCCTGAAGAGTTCAAGAAATCCAAACCACCCTCTTTCGATGTAGATATTAAGAAAGGGGAAGAGGCAGAAGCTTGGATTCTTGGTTTAAAGAAGTACTTTAGAGTCCATCACTACTATGAAAACTCGAAGGATTAATTATCCATCTTCAACCTAAAAGGAAAGGCTTCCATTTGGTGGGAAGACCATAGGAATGTGAAAGGAATCCATGAGAAGGACTTTTCATGGAAACAATTTAAGAAACACTTCAAGAAGAAGAGTAGTTCGGGATTCAAGAAGAAAGGGTTTAAATCCTCAATATCTAATAACTATAGGAAGGGTTCTAGGATGAGACTTCCTACCAGAAGTGTGTATCAACGTAATTTCCCCTCCCATATTGGAAATAAACCTTTTGGAGAAACCTCAAGAAAGATTGATAACCCAAAGCAAGAACCCTTGAAATGTTGGGGTTGTGGAGTAGAACACCTGTTGAGAGATTTCTCACACATACAACAAAATAGTAGGAAAGTATACAACATCCAAGAAGCTACCATAGTCAATGATGTGGCTAGGAGCATGCCATGGATTTATGTAGCCTTGGATAATAAACCAGACGACCACCAAGCCTCAGTGGTGGAGATGGAAAGTATGATCGCCAACCGTCTGGTTTCTATTTTAATTGAACCTGGTTCTAATTTGATTTATGTGGCCCCTCAGACTGTTGAAAAGTGTAAACTACAACCAGTTAGACATGTTAATACATGGTTAGTACAACTAGCCACTGGAACCAAAAGGAATGTAGCAGAGGTCATACTAGCTTGCCAATTCATTATGGATGGATTGCCCACCCAAGCGACACTTAACATACTTCCCCTAGGGTCTTATGACCTATTGATTGGTATGGACTGGTTAGATTCTTATAAAACTAAGTTGGAATGTTACTATAAAACTTTAGAATGTGTAAATGAACAAGGGAGAAAAATAACCCTCCAAGGGATTCAAAAGCCTGTCTTAGTGAGATGAATATCATCCCTTCAAATGAAAAAGTATTGAAGAAAGGGATGTCCCCTATATGCAATACATGTGTTGGAATTTGTTGAGGATGAAAAACCAAACCTAGAGGACCACCCCATATTAAGAGAGTATAAAGACGTGTTTCTAGAAGAGGTACTAGGTCTACCTCTGAGAAGAGACATTGACTTCTCAATAGAACTTGCACCAGGAGTAGTGCTAGTGTCTAGAATGCCCTATAGGATGGGTACACCAAAGATAATTGAGCTCAAGCTACAACTAAAGGAGATGATGAACAAAGGCTACATTTGGCCCAGTGTGTCTCCATGGGGAGCAATAGCCTTGTTTGTGAAAAAGAAATATGACACACTCTGACTGTGCATAGACTATAGACAACTCAATAAGACAACCATAAAGAACAAGTATCCCTTGCCAATAATCGATGACTTTTTCGACCAATTAGGGGGTGCTTCCATTTTCTCAAAGATTGAATTAAGGTCTGGATACCATCAAGTTTGAATCAAGGATGAATACATCCACAAAAAAAAATTCAGGACAAGGTATGGTCACTATGAATTTGTGGTGGTGCTATTTGGATTAACCAATTCCCCCACCACTTTTATGTGCTTGATGAATAATGCACTCAACAAATTCCTAGATAGATTTGTATTGGTTTTCATTGATGATATCCTAATATACTCCAAGAATAGAGAGGAGCATGAAGAACATATTAAATTAGTGCTACAAGTACTAAGAGAGTATCGGCTCTACACTAAGTTTAGCAAGTGTGACTTTTTTCAGAAGCAAGTCCATTACTTAGGCCATGTCATTTCTGAAGAAGGAGTGGCAGTAGACCCTGAAAAGATCATATCTATCATGGAATGGCCTATCCCAAAGGATGTATCTGATATCAAATCCTTTATGGGATTAACAGGATACTATAGGAGTTTCATAAAAAAAAATTCCAAGATCGGTTGTCCAATCACTGCCCTCCAGGAAAAGGGAGTTAAATTCACTTGGACATCAAAATGTGAAGAAAGATTTCAGAAACTGAAATACCTTCTAACCCATGCACCCACGTTGAATATTGCAGACCCTGATATCGACTTCCTTGTGTGTACAAACACCTGTAAGGAAGGACTCGGAGGAGTCCTTATGCAAAAAGGGCATGTAATTTGCTACAAATCCAGAAAATTGAATGAGCATGAAATCAATCATGTGATCCATGATATAGAGTTGGCTGCCATAGTGCATGCTTTAAAAATGTAGAGGAATTAACTCCTGGGTAGGATATTTGTACTTATGATAGACCATTGTGGGTTGAGGCACTTGTTTGATCAACCAAAACTCAATGATAGACAATCTAGGTGGATGGCTCTCCTTAGTGAGTTTGATTTCAAAATCAAACACGTCAAAGGAAAGGAAAATAGGGTGGCTGATACCCTTAGCATAAGTATAAAAATGATTCACCTGGAAACGGTAAGCACCTGTGAAACAAATGCCAGGGAGAGAGTCAACAATGCATAAGAAGAAAATACATTTTTCAAGACCGTGGTGTCATACCTAAAGCAAGAGCCCACATGGCTAAAGTATGAAGGATATCAGATGCTTGATGAAGGCCTGCTGACCAACATAAACAGATTGTATATTCCAAGTTGTGATGACTTGAAGAGGTTCATAATGGATGAACTACACAAGAGACCATATACTGGTCATCCAGGTTATCAAAAAATGATCACGACCACTAGGAAACAATACTATTGGCCTGGGTTGAAAAAGGACATAGCTGACTATTTATCTAAGTGTCTAGAATGCCAACAAGTTAAGGAAGAACACCGGTGCCCAACATGGTTGTTACAACCTCTACCAATTTCAGAATGGAAATGGGAAACCATCTTCATGGAGTTCATCACCATATTACCAAAATCGTCCAAGAAGAATGATGCCATCATGGTAGTGGTGGACACATTGAGAAAGTCTGCTAACTTTGTCCCTGTGAAGTCGACTTGTGGGATCTTGTGCCAATATGGCACCTCAGTATTGTGGACCCTTTGAAGTATTGGATAGAGTGGGAATTGTAGCCTATAGGATAGCCTTCCCTCCCACAGTAAAGGCACATAATGTTTTCCATGTTTCAATATTGAATAAATATGTACATGATTCTAATCATATACTTGATTGGTATGTGATCTAGGTGGAGCCGAAGGAAGAATTCCTGCCAGAACCTCAATGCATACTAGACAGGAGGGAAACCTCACTCATGAACCGAACCATTTTGTAGGTCAAGGTGCAGTGGAAACACTTTGGCCCAGATGAGGCTACGTGGGAAATGGAGGATGCCATGAGACAAGCACATCCATTTTTGTTTAATTTTGTATATACAAAGAAAGTTGACAAATAAAACATCAAGGACGATGTTCCTTTAAGGGGGAGGGAATTGTAACACCTTGTTTCCCCTAGTTTGTAAATATAATTATATTGGCCAAGAGACCATGGAAAACTCAATAAGTGTGAATGTTTGATTTGATGGACCTTTGTATAAAAGGCCGATGAATGTAAATTCTGTTATTTACTAGAAAATGGATAAGTGTTGCATGACTACTGGAAGGGGGGTGTGCTAAGAGAGGCTACAAATTCTATGAAAGAGATGGTGAAGGGGCCCAGGAATGGTTGTGTTAACCTCCACCAGACCAATACTTTGTTGGATTTAATTTCTCAAGATCAAAAAAACCCTCTGACCCAGGAATGAATTACAATCAGGCTAGTTAGTGGGAAGCCCTCCTCAAGAGTTAATGAGGGGATGGGGCAGACCACCCATCTGTAAGGCTTCCATACCTGACCACAAAATGGGAATTCAGGCCACACACAATATTGCTGAGGAAGGAAAGAAAGGAAGGTGTGGTGGGTAGAGCAAGACCTACAAAGAGTGCAGAGACGAGAGACCGAGCTCTCGGGTTCGAGGAAGAACTGTGAAAAGAGTGTGTTCTGATCGCAACAAATAGATACTGACTCAGGGGAAGGAGAGTAACCTTCGTCCCTATCTATGACTGAGTCGGGAGAAGGAGAGTAACCTTAGTCCCTATCTATTTCTATGCCAGGAGAAGGAGAGTAACCTTTGTCTCTAACTTTCATTGAGTCGGAAGAAAAGATTCAATCTCAAAGCATCGTGGTCTAGCTCGGGGGTGGCCAGTGCTAAATCCGTTAGGAGTGATTGAGCCTATGGTTGGGTGGAAACAGACACCCCTTTCAGCAATCACATCACATCTTCTGGTTCTAATAAGTGTTTTCATACTTTGTGTATTGAACTGAAATAATGGATGAATGCATGGGTTTATATATATGTATCTATAAATGGTTTCTGTGTGAAATGGTCATGATATGTGTATGAATTCATTTCCTTGTGAACTTATGCTTATGACTGATACTCTGTATGCCCCAGCTTATCCCTTGAGGCTTCTTGGGACATAAGCCTGTAGGATGACCGAGATAGGATATATCGTTTCAATCTGAACCTGTCCGTCTAAAGAGGATACCTCTTTCAGACTCCTTGTTGTGCAACCAAGATTTCATGCCCAAGTCCTTAACCATTTCATGATAAAATCTCAGGAAGGATAACAAGGTTCAAGGCTTGAAAGGGAATATCTCTTTGTTTGGAAGACGATCGGACGCGATCCATTTCGAAGGACCCATATGACCAACACCTAGGAACCTTAGGCTAAGCCTAAGGGAGCTAAGTACTCCTGGCTTCGGAGCTTCGGAAGTTCGAGACTTCAGAGTATTTCCAACCTTACCATCCTTAAATTTGTTGAAAGTAACCGAGAGATTTTGTTACCGGAAAGTTGACCTACAATGAATGGTTTCCCTAGTGGTTAGGTGAACCTATCTAACCGTATAAATTAGGATCCAACTCCCCATCACAAAGTAGCACGAGCCATCGATCAATAATGTTTAGAGGTCCCCTTAGCCATTGGATCTACAACAAGAAGACTTTGACAAAGTTCTAATTTGGGAGAATAGAGATGCCGTAGCCTCAAACTCGAATGCAGTTACGAAGTAAAGGAAATTTGTATATATTTTGGGGGTTGTTAGGAGCCGCCTGCAGTCAATCTCGAAGGAGGGACACACTGCACAGAGATAAGTGTGATTCTCGAAGGAGGGACCTGCACTACTTTGAGATAACAGAGTGGCAGTGAGGCCAAAAATGCTGAAGGTCGGAGCCGCGAAGTAACCAGAACCGTAGATCTAGGGATCCTTCGGGTTCTTTCCTTGCCGTCAGATTTGCAATGTTGTTAGCCCAACTTTGACCACTTTAGGAGGAAAGGGGTGTTGTAACATCAAAATCCTCGAAGCCCGAAGTAACGAGAGTCGTCGATTCAAGGACACTTTGGGATTGTTCTTGACCTTCATATCTAGGCGGTGGTCAGCCTGACGCTAACCAACTTCACGAGAATGGAGAAGTTTACCCCACGAAACCCTTGAATGTAGAATTTACGAAGTAGTGGAGGCCACTGAACCAAGGGTTACATGGACCTACCTTGGCCGTGAGATCGAAGGGCATGAAGGATAATCCCTTCGGAGTGACATGATGTAGTGACGTCATCTAGGGTGACGTGGACCCAAGTTTTACGTTCCATGTGTCACTCAGATTTGTGCATATCACATACCCTTTAAACCCATTGGAATGTGACACATGTCACCCTTGGCCCCTTACACGTGTCAACCCCTGGTACGAGCCCACATACACAAATTTGTTGGTGAAGTGACCGAAACTTCATGAGTCCTAGACTTTAGACTCCAAAGGAATTGGGTTATAGTATTGTAGAGAGTCTAGAAGGAACGAAGTGCTAGAGTCCATCCTAGACGTTGGCGTTGGGAGACACATGGCACTAGATCCTGTACTCCAGAGGTTTAACATATCGGAAGGAAGCAGGCATAAAAGGTTGAAGACCCCTGAAGTCGTAGGGAGTTGGAGGAGATCTAAACCATCCATAAACTAGGATGCATGTCAATGTATCATTAACTATGAAGGAGATAAACTCTTGAGGATTTGAAGCTTGGTGCTTCGAAAATCCTTGAAGCCCGGAGTAACAGAGAGGATCTCAAACATCCATCATTTGGGAACACGTGGAAGACGATCTGTTACTTTGGAGGATATCCCCTTTGGAGAAAAGTGGAACAAGAACTCCCGAAGGCCCGGAGTTCACCTGAGCCATCTATGTCAGAGGATAGGTGTCATGAGATCTGTCTCTCCAGAGGAAGACCTGTTGTAAGAGTTGAGAAATCCTGAAGGACGAAGCGTCGGAGTTCATTGTAACCATTAGTAGTGGAGGACACATGCCAGGAGATATGATACTCCAGAAGGATTTCACTCTAGAGATTTGCGTGTGTGAAGACTCGAGAACTATCCAAGCCCAGTGTCCCGAAGTGAATCAGAGTTTTCGATTCTTTGAGGACACGTGGCATCGGATTGTGAACTTCATAGATTTTCCACTCTGGAGGATTCCCATGGTGGTTGTTCGGAATGTCTCGAAGCATAAGCCTAAAATTTTTATGGGTCATTGATATTAAAGGAGAAGCGTGCACCGTTGATTAGTAATGGGACACGTGGAAGACAGAGGTCCACTCCGTTAGAAAGTCACTTCAGATGATTTGTGGAGTGTGCATGCGGATTTGATCGAAGCCCAAATTTCTGAAGGAAGAGACTGGGTTGTAGATCTCAGTGAGGAACAAGGACCATTGATCATGTTTCTGTGGTTCCAGAGGATTGTGCCTTCGGAAGAATTGGTGGCAGCGTGAGGCGAGAACGCCCAAAGAGCTTTGGGAAGCCATAACCTGCAAGCCAAAGCTCATATTTGAGCCTGGTAGCAGTCATTAGAAAGCTACGGGTAAGTACAAGAGGATGAAGACCTCAGACAAAGGATTTGAGATGTTAAGGAGAGCCTAACATAGGTTATATAGATTTAACCATTCAAATATGCAGATCGAACATTTTCTTGCCAAATTTCGAACAAAATTAAACATAAAAAATCCCAAAAAAATCAAAACATAGAACAATTAAACTACAACCTTACAAATTACCATAACGTGGTTTGTGGTTTTGATTATGAGTATAGATGGTAATGTACTAAGTCGCACACAATCCATGTGGTCCTTGAAAATCATTTTTGATTGCATGTAGCATTGGTCAAATCGAGTTTCATACATATGGGATCCAAATTGGGTTATGGCCTAGGCTCTTGATCCACTCAACCATGATGCAAAAAACCAATCCTCTTCTTAGGCTACTCCTTTCCTTGTTCTTCCCAATACCCCTAACTAATGGATCACTTCTAACCAATATAACTCACTACAAGAAAGCTTACACCATCTTCACTGCAACTATTTTGTATATAGGGTAGTTACTTGTTTCTTGGTAAGTTTGCCTATGTAACCTTTTTAAGGGATTCTTCTCACATTTTACCTTGCTTCTTTAACTACTCCTTTATTATAATCTCAACATGTGCTTCTTTCTTTATCCATCTCTTAGCTTCATCCTCTCATCATTTTTTATGATATGAATTTGGCACCATGGAAATAAAAAAAATGTTATAAACAAATAATAGTTAACATGGCTATACCTTTTACATAGTTGACTTAATCCTCGCTTTAAAAAAACAATTGTAAATGGAAAACAATTCAATTCATTTTTTAGTTAAATTCATTATTAAATGGATTGAAATAGTTTTGAGTTAAATTCAAATGGATTCAAATTATAGTGCATAAGTAGATGAGTAATCTTGATTCTTTTTAATTTAAATTATATTATTTATATATTTAAAATATTTATAATTTCATCAATTATTATTTTTTAAATATATTATTAAAATTTTTAATTTTAGAAAAAAATATTAACTTAATATCTTGTTATAATTATGTTAAAGGTGATTTTTTAAGGGGAGGGCATCTCTAAAATATCTTTTATCTGTCTACATCCAACTAGGAGTTGCCACTTGTTGAGACATTGAAAACTACCGAATCATGATGCCTTTGGGTTCAACTGTTGGCAGATTCATCATCTTTACCTGCCACATACTCCAAATTGTTACTACTCAATAGGTGACGTCTTCTAGATTTCTTCTTCATATTTACACTAATGGTTCAAACACTGATAAGGCCTTCAACAAGCACAAACATTAATGAATTTTGATATACTCTAGTTGTAGATTGAGACACCCCACTTATTGATGATCTATATTATGTAGACCCTTTACATTTATGCACAAACCTCTCCTAATTGAATTGATATTTTGACGCAAGCAGAATTGGGAACTTGAACTCATAACTCATTCCATAAAAAGTATTGAGAAGGGCTTGATTCTCCAATTTTCAACATCAGGTAAGGCCTAGAAAAATAAAAAGAATCCCTTGGGGCTTAGATGGTGTGCTCACTGACAGACATGAACATTGGATAAAGTAGGAAGAAGAAATCACCACATGACTTGAATGGACTAGATGGAAATCTATGAGTGTATAGACAAGAGAGTTATATGTGCATGCAAAAGATGCACAAGTGAACAAGTAATTGTTAGCATGCTTCACTAAATTTCTTCCTCACCCTCCTTTCTCGAGCTAGATTTTATTTATAGATTGTAAATAAGAATTACATTTATTAAACTACGTATGCTTGGACTTTACAAAATCATTGACGTAAACGTATTATAATACCATTACAATACCAATTGTAGTTAAGTTGTTGCATGAGTGTTTCCTCTCCTTGTGGACTTTGTAATGTTGTCTCTCCCCTCCAACCCATTAGAGCACAATAGTATTGCATGAGTTTACAATTATTGCAAGGAAGATTATTTCTTAATCTAAACTGTGTGGGAAGAACTCTGTGTGCATACAATTTGTTTGAGTAAAACACTCTTGGATATCCCTTCATCATATTTCATTAACCTATAAATGCATAAAACGTGTACATTTCTCTTTCCACATCAATTGTTCTCCACATCACAATTTCCAGAGGGTCTATAGCTTTCTCAGTTTGGGCATAGTTATAGCGAGGAGAAAAGAACAAACATCAATGAAGTTTGATATAATCTAGTCACAAATTGAGACAACGTTCCACCAACTGAAGATCCAAATTATGTATATCCTTTCCATTTATGCATGTGCCTCTCCTAATTGAATTGATATTTCAACTCAAATGGAATTGGGAAATTTCACTCGTAACTCAGTTCATAACAAGTATCAAGCAAGGCTCGATTCTCGACTTTTCAACATCGAGTCTTCCCTTTTCCCTCAGGTCATTTTCCTCTGATGTTGAGTGTCTAAACTTAACCCAGGTTGTTTTTCTCTAAATCTAGGTGTCTAAAATTTCCTAGGTTATTTTTATTTGATGACGGATGAATAAATCCCCCCTAGTCATTTTTTTGTCTCATGTCGAGTGCTTAAAATCGTCTTGGGCATTTTTATCTATTTTTGAGTTATTAAATTCATCAAAAGAACATTTTCTTCATTGTTGGTCGACTTAATTTCCCCCCTCGACATTTTTATCCACTATTGTATGATTAAATCCATCCACTCAACATTTCCTTTATTCTTGGTCTTGGACACAATTTTCAACCAAGTATTAAAACCAAATTTGAATAAAAGCGTGATATCATCTTGAACAAACCTTGAATTCAAATTTCTGTAGAAGTATCTGTGTTTATGAGATAGACATGCTATAGGCCCACCATTTACGGATCAAATGGTATCATATCAGGTTTTCCAAGGACCTTGAATAAGTTTGCAAGGGCAAAGACTTGAACAATGAGAGGCTAGAAGAGTTGACATAAATCAACAGACAAATTCAAGAGGAAAGTCAGTATTGGAGACATAGAGGAGATGAGCTGGAGAAATATCTTTCCAAGCGTCAGGACTCCTTCACCGTCACGAGGGAAGAATTAGAGAAGAGCATATTTAAACTCTTGTAGTTGGGGGAGAAATTCATTGAGCTAGATAATTGGCAAGAGGAGAGGTTCACCGAGGTCATTGCTCACCTATACCAGGACTTAGTAGCTAAGGAAGAGGCCTTGAAGAAGCTACAAGAAAATTTCCAAGAGACCAAGAAATCCCCTTCCATTGCCACTATCGAAGCTAGTACAATGACAAAGGAAGCCATGGTAAACTCACCTTCTAAGACCCTTTCTCAATAAACCTTTGGTGACTTGTAGAAGCACACTAGAGGCATCAACTCCAACCTCATGAGGAGAATGGGATATGATGGCCAAGGGCTAGGCAAGGAAGGCCAAGGGATTTTGATTCCCATTGTATCTCATCAGAGGCCCAAACATGAAGGCCTAGGATTCAGTGGATAATAATCGAACACAAGTGCAGCCCAAACCACCTTTTTCAAGGCAAGAGGAACCAAAAATGAAACCATATGCAACAAGCCACTCTACAAAGAGGGAAACAAAGAGATGATTTCACCATCCATATTCACTCCAACTCTTAGGGTACCAAGAAACCAAGCTAGCAATAATTCTCACAGACTAGAAAAGTACATGGCTCATTTTTTTTTTTGTTGCAAGAAAGTGGATCATAAGGCTAGTGATTGTTGGAACTCTATAAGGCCAAGAAGTGCCCCATGCATGAACTATTTCCAGTACTACAAATTGAATGGACATTGGGAGGCCAAATGTTGGAGGCTTCACCCAAAACTCCATCCTAAGAAACAAACAACCAAGAAGAAATCTTGGAGAGTCAAGGTCAAGGGGAAGGAGGAGTTGTTGGAACTTGCAGCCCAAGGAGCATTAGTAGTCCAACAACATATTACAACAATGTATGTCCTCTACAACCATGAGATGGACATTAGGGTTATGCCAAAGGAAACCCCTACTCAACTCTTATCTTCCATCCTACAATGGAGGTATTATTTCTTTGATATTTATCATAGTTTGCTTGATGATAAGAGAAGAATAAGGTTGAAGGAGTTGAATCTTTTGGGGATGAAAACCTACAAATTGGGAGGTGTGATCCAAATTGGATCCTCACCCAAAACATTTTATAAAATTGTAATAAACTTGCTCTTTATTTTTATTCGGTTTTGTCTTTTTTGGGAAGAATGGGAAGTGGAAATGAACCATGTGATGGTTGGACTTATAAAGGAAGCACATGAAAATAATGAAGGTTGTAACGAATAAGCGGGGCAAGGAGAACTTGGGAATTTTGCAGAGATGAGAGCTCGAAGAGTGTAGCTTGCTTGAAGATCAGTGGATGAAGGAGTCAAGGAGCCTGTCCATGATGAGCGAAGGCATCTCTGAGCCATGGAAATATTCATTTATTTTTGTGAGTAACAATGTATTATTTTTTTGGGCACACATAGCTCTCCCATTGTAATGAATTTCCAAAGAAAAATAAATCTTTGTTGTTTATACCATGTGTGTGCAATCTGATTTGTGAGGTATATTGTGGTTCTTGTTTGAGTTTTATTTCTTGAAATTTTTGTTCTGGTTAATAGATGCAAGATTCATTATCTCAATCCTCCATGAGTTGCATTTTTTTCTTGTTGACCGAGGTTCCACTCACCCACGAATTTTATCCCTCTAGGAATTTTATTTTATTGTTGGGTAAATTTACTTCATCTCAAGAAAATTTATACCCCTCTGGGCGTTTTTCTTTGTGTTAGGCATACCAACTGAGAAGATGGCTGGAGTTATTCATTGTTGGGTTGTTTTTATTTAGTCAGGTGTCTTCCCTTCACCCCCAGGTTATTTTCTTGTGATGTTAAGTGTCTAAACTTGCCCGAGTTCAATTTTCTCTAATGCTAGGTGTCTAAACTCACCCCAGACCATTTTTCTCTGATTTCGAAAGTCTAAATTTTCCGCTAGTCATTTTTATCTCATGTTGAGTGCTTGAAATTGCCCTAGGAATTTTTCTCTATTGTTGAGCTATTAAATTCATCAAAATAACATTTTCTTCATTGTTGGTCGAGTTAATTTCCCCACTCAACATTTTTCTCCACTATTGGATGATTAAATCCATCCACTCAACATTTCCTTCATTGTTGGTATTTGACGCAGTTTGCAACCAAGTATTACAACCAAATATGAACAAAAGCCTGATCTCATCTTACACAAACCTTGAATTCAAATTTCTGTAGAAGCATCCATGTTGATGAGACAAACAGGCCCACCATTTACATATCACTACATCTTGTTGAGTTGATGCTCAATTGAGGAGATTGGTGTTTCCTACAGGTTGGTGCTACAAATATAATAGTTTTAGGTTGGTTCCTACATGAATTGACAAGTTGGTGCTCAACTGAGGACATTGGTGTCTCCTATAGGTTGGTGCCTATAAACATTGTAACAATAGGTTGATGCCTACATGATTTTATAAAGAAATGTTTTGTGGTTTTATACCATTTGGGTTTCCACGTTAAACTTTTGTGTTGTGGATTATATGTTTCTCATTAACTTCTTATGGTTGGCAAAGTAATAAATTGATAATTATTTTAAGAAAAGTAAAAATATTTGTTTACCGATTCACCCCCCCTCTCAGTATAAGTAAGTGTGCCAACAATTGGTATCAGAGAAGATTCCTTCAAGAATCGTCTAACCACTAGAAGATGAATCCCTATAGAAAACATGGATAGACAAGAAAGTTTTTCTACAAACAAGGCTCCATTATTTGATGGGTCAAATTATGCATTATGGAGCATAAGAATGAAACATTATTTTTTGGCACTTGGGTTCGACGTTTGGACTGTAGTTAAGAACGATTACAGAATACTAGAAACTCCACATGTAGATACAGTTGAAAAAAGGATCAATGATAATAAATCTAAGGCCATGGGTACAATGATGAAAGATTTGGTAGATTCTATATTTGTCAAAGTCATGCATTGTACTTCAGCAAAAGAGATGTGAGACAAGTCACAAAGAATATATGAAGGGGATGACAAGGTCAAGAAGGAAAAATTACAAACCCATAGAGGACAATTTGAGACCCTTAAGATGAATGAAGAAGAGTGTATTGCAACTTATTTTCTTCTTGTGGATGAGGCTGTCAACACTATCATAGGATTGGGTGAAGAGGTCAAAGAAACCATCATTGTGAAAAAAGTGCTTAGGTAACTTCCCTCAAGATTTAATACCAAGATATCTTCCATTGAATAAATAAAAAATCCATACAATCTGATAATGGATGAGCTGCATGAAATCCTCATTACATATGAGATGAGGATAGAACATGAAAATCCAACAAATTCATCAAGGAAGGACGCATCCTTCAAGGTATCAAAGAGGATAAACATAGAAGAATACAAAATGAATGAAATCTCAGATACTGAATCAGATGCAAAAGAAGCTAACTTTGTCAGAAAGATCAAGAGAGGAATATGAAAATACAAAGGTAAACTTCCCTTCAAATTCTTTAATTGTGGAAAAGTAGGACACTTTGTTGCTAAATGTCCTTATGAAGAGAACAAAAATGGCAATGAAAAGGAATATTCTAGTTTAAAAAGTACAAGAAGGTAAATACTAAAAAGAGGAGAAAGTTCTATAGACAAAAGAAGAATCTATACACCAATGAGGACAACAACTCCTCTGATGACAGTGACAATGAAACAAAAGAGATTATCTTCATGGGTGTAGAAGCACATACTGATGTCCTAGAAACCAAAAACATAGATTCAACAGAAGAAGACAACCCTGCAATTGATGCAAAAGTGGATCTTGAAGGAGAGATGATATGTTCTCTAAATGAAATGGAGAGACTAAGGATCAATAAATGGATATAAAAGGAGCAACTGAAGAATTACAGAAAATAAATGCTTGGTATAAAAGAAAGTTCTAAAGAAGTCTTAAGAGCCCAGCTAAAAGAAAAGGAAGACGTTTTCATCAGTCTAGAATTAGAAATAGTGTGTCTAAGAAAGGAGTTGGAAATATCAAATACCAACATGAAATTTGAAAATATCTCTACAAACTTGAATGAAATCCTAATCTATCAAAGATCACCATTTGAAAAGTTTGGTCTTGGTTACAAAAAATAGAAGGAAACTAATAAAGAAGCCTCAACCTCTTCAAAAAAATTGAGTTATGTTCATGTGCTAAAAAATCCTATCAAGGTTGAAGGCAATTGGAAACAAGAACATAATGTTCCACAGAAGACAAATCCTTCTCACAAGGACATAATCAGGAAGAATCTCCCATCAAGATGGAATCACACAATCAGGTACTAAAATTCATTTTTTGGCTATTGTTATTCTTGCAATGGTTTTGGTTGTAAAGAAATATATTATATAATAAATGAAAAAATCAGTTACATGAGGGAAAAAAACAAAGATACCTATGCATTCTCAAGAAGAAATTACAACTCATTTTCACCTTTGTTAAACTATAACATTATATGTTATAACTGCAATAATTATGGGAATATAGAATTTTTTTGCAGAAGTGGTTTCAAAAAAAATAAAAAAAAGGAAGCCCCAACAACCATGGAAAGAAATCAAGAATAAAGAGAACAAAATAAATAAATATCCTTGTTCGTACAAGATGCACTTCATGCACAAAATAATAGGGACAAGTGGTACATTGACATTGGGTGCTCTAGTCACATGACAAGAGATAGAACAAAATTTATCACGTTGAAGAAGAATGAAGGCAATGTTAATTTTGGAGACAATGGTTGTTCAAAGATAGTTGGAAAGGGAACTCTTAGTCTTGAAAATGTAAGGGATAAGGTAGAAAAGTTTATGTGTGCTAAATACTTGAATCACAATATTCTTAGTGTAAGCTAGATGTGTGACCAAGGATACACTCTTACTTTTGACTCCCAAGAATGTAAGATCAGAAAGACAAATTCAGGAAAGTTGATTGCAAAAGAAATCAGAACCCCAAACAATGTATATATTCTTGATGATATTAATGGATACAAATCTTCCATGGGGTAAGAAAATGAAATATGGATGTGGCACAAAAGAATGTGTCATATGAACTTTGACAACCTGGTAAAAATCAACACCAAACAAGTAGTAATAAATATGCCAAAGTTCTAAAAACCCTCAAACATTATTTGTAAGTAGTGTCGGCATGGAAAACTATCAAGAATGAGATTAAAGACAAAGGAATATACAATGTCCAAACCATTGGAGCTAGTGCATACAGATCTTTGTGGTCGAGCAGGAACAAAACATATGCAAGGAGAGAGTTATTTTATGCTACTCATTGATGATTATACAAGAATGACTTGGGTTGCCTTTCTCGAAAACAAATCCGAGGCATTTGAAAATTTTAAAGCATTCAAATCTCTAGTTGAGAATGAGACCGATCTAAAAATCAAATGTTTAAGGTCAGATAATGGAGGTGAGTTAACATCTAATGAATTTGAAGAATTCTGGGAAACTCATGGAATAAAAAGAGAATATGCAGCTTCAATAACTCCTCAACAAAATGGAGTATTTGAAAGGAAAAAAATACATGTACAAGATATTTCCATGACAATGATGAATGAAGAAAAATTATCAAACAACTTTTGGAGAGAAGTAGTTTACACTCTACATTCTAAACATTGGAAAAATCAGATTCAATAGTGATAAGACACCGTATGAATTATGGAAAGGTCAACCAACATCTTTTAAACACTTCAGAATATTTAGAACCAAGTGTTAAATCAATTGAGATGATGAGGATCTAGCCAAGTTTGACTCAACAATAGATGAAGGAATTTTTCTTGGTTATTCATCAAGAAGCAAATCCTACGATGTTACAACAACATATTGCAGAAGATTGTTGAAAGCATAAATGTCAAAATAGATGTAGAAAGACCACACAAGAACCAATTGAAAGTAGAAGAAATAGATTACAACAAAGAAAAAGAAGAATATGAGGAATAAGAACAAGAATACGAGGAAGAACAATAATAAGAAACATAATGCCAATATACACAAACACCATCAAGGTTTGTGTTTAAAAATCATCTAGAAAAATTAATTCTTGGTGATAAAAATGCTTGGGCATAGTCCAGGAGAAAAATGGCAAGAATTTATGAACATGTAAATCTCTCCTTGCTATCCAAAATAGACCCTATATTTTTTGCAGAGGCTAGTTCTGATCAATATTGAGTTAATTCTATGGAAGAAGAATTAACTCAAATTGAGAAAATTAAGACATGGAAACTTGTCCCAAGACCTAAAGACAAAAATGTGATTGGTACAAAGTGGGTATTCATAAATAAATTAACTAAAGATGGAAAAAAAGTAAGCAATAAAGCAAGTGTAACATCCCGCTCTGGCGCACTGACAAAACTTATTCTTTGAGGACACTTGCTCGCAAGTGATCTAGATTTTTATGATGATGAACCACTTAACCTT
>SNQJ01S0004023.1:477467-494322 GCA_010110895.2 Picea sitchensis | reverse complement strand
CCAAGAGTAGAACTCCTGCGTTGAATTATTCTTCAACATAGGTCCCTTCATGAAGGAGGATATCCATTCAAAAGTCATTTTAAGCTCTCCACATGCTCTTTTTATGGGCCCTAGTAGTTCTAAATTATCCACTTGAATCTTATTGTTATCCCAATCAATAACAAGTTTAGAGTCACTCATTACCTGTAATATTCAGTAACCCATCTGATTGGATAAATAAATAAGAACCCATAAAGAAACAAATTATATCTTGTTGTTGGATCTTTTTCCCATTTCATACTTCAAGTGAAAACAATGTATTTGGTTTAAATAGAAAAAAACTTCAACTCCACCTTCCAATGGATACCCTTGGCTAGCTCTGTCAAAGAACCCCCATGGAGTTCAAATATTGAAGTCCAGCTTCAAAATTGAATTCTTTCTCTTTTTCTTTGGACAAACCTTGAAATCCATGAAGGACTTTAACACCAACTAAGTAGCCACCTCGACAAGCATGATAATGTCCTAGAATATCTCTCATTTGTGATTCTACCACAAATTATAAATGAGATGATAGGGAAGTGATTAAATCTCAACAGAAGGAACATTCATCATCCACTCTTTTAGACATCCTTATGGAGAAAAATTATTCGAAGAAATATCTAAGAGGAGTATTGAGGATATTGTTGACCAGACCTCCTTAAAGAAACGACATGTAACAAATAGATGATAAATTGAATCTTCATTTAATTTACATAGAGAACATGTGTTAGGGATAATCCATCCTATTTTTAAATCCTTCTCCCATGTTAGAATATTATTCGAGAGAGAAAATGAAATAGTGATATTGACCTTCAATAGGCTTCTCAATTTCCATATCAAGGTGCACCATTATTTTACATCTACTAGTTGATACTCCTACATACATGCTTCATAACCCATATTTGCAGTGAACTCTTTGCTCCCCATATTCGCGTCGAAAGTCACTCCTGGATTGATTGCAGGAGCAGATCCTGACACCCATCAGTTTTATGTCACGATAGTTTTAATAGGATGATCAAATGGAGGTAAAGACTCGAGGAGATATCATTCTAACTTAGGGACTGGGTCTAGCATGTATGAGACAAATGAGGTCTTGATCTAACTTCAGCCAGTGAGTTAATTAAAAGATGAGCAGGTGGAAGACTTGGTAAGAAAGGTGAACAAACAACTTTGGGCAACAAGCTTTCAGCGGTTTGCAGAAGAAAGACTCTGAATGAAAGATCCTCTTGGTTCAGGGTCTCAAGAAACTGAAAAGGGGACTTGACTGGATCCTCCAAGTCCAAGTCACTCAGCGCTAAGAAAAACATAAGGACTGATTAGAACAATGTAGTTGCTACAGTGATCATATCCAACATCATCCTACAATAGCTACAACTCGACTGGATCCTCCAATTTCTAGTTGTTCTAACACAGTGTAAACAGAGACGTGAAAGAAACTGGAATTCATAAGACAAGAAGTCTCAAAAGTTCATACATAACCAGAGTATCAGTGCTTCATTAAAACTTTACAACCGACAGCTTTGCTCAACCATCGATCCATACAAAAATGGCGAAAACGCCTACATATACTCAAAACAACAACAGCAACAAAATCGAGACACTGCATTAAACACATTGCGTCTGCATGGCTTCTGACAATCTATAGTTTCTGTCTCTGAATGATCATGCAACTTATGGCAGACGCGATCGAACTCCTGACAGTTCCGTGGGCGAATCGACGTGCCTTCAATTCGTTTCCGGACTTTCCCATTATGGCGGAGGCGATGTCTAACCACCACCAACTACTTCAATAACTGCTTCATTGGGATTGAGGATGACCCGGCCAACTCGGCACTTATGCAACGTGGAAGACCCTTTGCGTTGCCACCTGGATCAGCTGAATGACCTGATGGATAGGCGTGTAAGCCAATGCAAAGAATGGGGCGCATAATGGGAGTGGTGGCACCAGAACTATGAGGGGGTGATCAGAAGTAACGAGGTGTGAGAGGGGCGACAGAGGAAGACACATGGTGGACAACAATAGGTAGAGGGGGTAGGAGATGAGATATAATGGGCACACTTTAGTGGGAGGCTAACGTGGAAGGGAGCGAAACATGTGGCAGGTGGTGAGTGGATGATGAGATCGACTTAAAAGAGTGGAGATGGGGGGACACCTGGAAACCAGGGAGAAGGGCCCACGTCGATTAAAACAGAGCAGCTGAGAAGGATGGGATCACCTGAGTGTTGTTGATCCAGGCGCTTTGATCTCGACCGTTGGGAAGATGCGCGCACATTTCCGAACCCCCCCCTCCGCTTAAAGGTAGACAGGCGGGGGGGTCCGGAATCTCCTTAAGTGTCGTTGATCCGAGTGCTTTGATCTCGACCATTGAAGAGGTGCACCCCCGATTCTGGACCCCCCCCCCTTCCGCTTAAAGGTAGAAAGGCGGGGGATCTCCGGAATCTGATGCGCGCTGTTGATCCGGGTGCGAGAAATCCTACTGTCCAGAATTGACTTCTATTTAAACACGGACACATTTGCATCCCAAACTTAGTACAAGTGGGTTTTTTACCCATTCCTTCGCATTCCAACCCCCTTTACCAGAAATATCTCTAACATTTGGCTCGATGGGGGATAGAGTCGTCCATGTGATGCTCTAAGAACACTTTTGCAGAATCAGTGCCTTGTTGTTGGGCTATGGGGTCATTTATTAAACTGAAAACAAAAACAAAAACAATATTTACAAAACAAAAGAGCCGACTGCGGCTCACAAAAAACATTTTTTCAAGAAATGCCCATTTACTGGGCCACTAAAAACTTCTTTGCCTTCCAGATCCTGCAACCTGTAAGTGTTGTTTGAGAATACTTCAAGGATCTTGAAAGGCCCAAACCAGAGGGCATCAAACTTACTGTGCTTGCCCCTGTCCTGCCTAGGTGCATCCCATTTGAGCACCAGATCACCCTGCTTGAATTCTTTCTTTTTGCTCTTCCTGTCAAAAGTTTACTTGATCTTATGTTGATGATCGTAGGCTTTGTTCATGACCTGCTCTCTGATCTGCTGCACTTCCACCATCTGATGAATCCTTCTGACCATATTGTCAGGCTCTCCTTCAAGGTCCTGGAGGAATTTTGCCACAGATAAGGCGAGATGAGTAGGGAAAATGGCCTCCGTCTCGTAAACAAGTTGGAAGGGTGAGATGCCTAGGGACTTCTTCGTTGTCACTCGGTCAGCCCACAGAGCAAACTTGAGCTTTGAATCCCAAGCCCTTTTATTGTCTTCCACTAATTTCTTAATGAGCTTGACTAGACTTTTGTTGGAAGATTCTGCCAGTCCATTCCCTTGAGGATAATAAGGAGTAGAGTGAATCAGTGAGATCCCAAACTGTTCGCAGAACTTGACCAGAGGCTCAGACCTGAAGGGGGCGGCGTTGTCAGTGACAATTCTGCTAGGGCAGCCAAATTTGGCTATGATCTCTTCCAGGAAGCTGATAATTACTTTGTGGGAAGTGCTCCTTGTGGGAACAACTTCTATCCATTTGGGGAAATAGTCTGTCGTAGACAGAATCCATCTATGTTGGCCACTCGAGGGAGGATGAATTTCTCCAATGAAGTCCAATCCCCACTGCTGAAAGGGTGTTGAAACTACTACAAGCTTTAATGGCAGAGATTTGAGTTGTTGCTATCTTGAGAACTTCTGGCATTTTATGCAAGCTCTGATTTCTCTGCAGACATCAGGGAATAAAGTGGGCCAGTAATACCCAGCTCGAAGGATCTTATGGGTTGTGGTCTTCCAGAAATGATGCCCCCCACAAAGGCCACTGTGGAAATCAAATGTAACCTGCTGAGCTTCTTGTGGGTTCAGGCACCTTAAGAGTACCCCTAAAGGGTCTTTCCAGTAAAAGGTTTGGTCGATAAGGCAATACCTTACCATTTTGAGCTTTAAATCTCTCGCCTTGCTCTTTTCCATTATTCTTGTAGAAAATACAAAATATCCTTGTACCAGGCGCATGCTGCTAGTGATAGGGCACTTTGAAAATGCTCGTCGGATGACTTAGCTTGCTCGTCGATGGAGTTAATTCCCAAGGATTTGCAATTGGATTCAGCTAGCAACTTGGCTAAACCCTGCCCCTTTATCAATTTGGCGGGTTTGATCTCCAGATCAAATTCCAGGATTTTGGCAATCCATTTACCTCTTCTCCCGTCTATGTCAGGTTGTACGAGGATGTCCTTCACAGAGGCAGAAGGAACATACGCGGTGATATTTGAGTGCAAGACATATACTCTGAAATATTTTAGGGCTTTCACCAAGGCATAAGCCTGCTTCTCCATGATCTCATATCGGAGTTATGCATCTCTCAATGCTTTTCTAAAGAAGGCAATAGGTTGCTCTTGCCCTTGCTCATTTTTCTGCAACAAGACTGCAGCTACTGTATCACAAGAAGCGAAAGAAAAAATCAGGAAATCTTTAGAATAATCAGGACTGATTACCACAGGCGCCTCAGTCAATGCCTTCTTTATTTGGACAAAATATTCCCTGGGTTCAGTAGTCCATTTCACTTCATTTCCCTTCCTGAGCATGGTTGTGATGTGTTTCACCAACTCAACAAAATTTGAGACAAATCTCCTCAAAAAATTTATCTTCCCCAAAAATGCCTAAACTTCCTTCTTAGATCTGGGAAGTGACAGGGTATGAAGCGCTTCCACTCTGCTAGGGTCAATCCTTACTCCCTCTGCTGACACTATATGGCCTAATAGCTTCCCTTCCTGCATAGCGAATAAATATTTCTTGGGGTTTAAAGATAGGCCAAACCTTCGACACTTCAGGAAAACCCTCTTCAAGTGGCAGAAGTACTCCTTGTCTGTCCTGGAGAAGATCGTGATGTCATCTAGATAGATTACCAAGAACTGGTCTTTTTCCCCGATGAAGGTTATGTCCATGGCTCGCTGAAATGTTGCTCCTGAATTCATGAGTTCAAAAGGCATTTTGGCATACATGAATGTGCCCCAAGGAGTGGTGAAGGTCATTTTTTCCCTGTCCTCAGGCATAACTGATATCTGATTGTAACCAGAGAAGCCATCAATCATGGATATTCTAGATGCACCAGTGGCCTTCTACAATATGTGCTCCATGTTGGGCAGGGGATAATTGTCTTTCCTTGAGCTCCTGTTCAGGTTCCTGAAATCAACACAGAGTCTGATTTCGCCACTCTTCTTCCTTACTAGGACCAAATTGGCCACCCAATCGGAATATCTCAAGGGGACAATGATTTGAGCATCTAGCAGCTTCTTCACTTCTTTCTCCATGATAGGTAGCAACATGGGATTTATCTGCCTCATCTTTTGCTTGAATGGCTTAGCCTCTTCTTTCAGTGGGATATTGTGCTCAATGACTGATGTGTCATATGTCTTGAGGTCTTCGTAGGTCCATGCAAACACATCAGCGAACTCTCTCAGCAACATGGTATATTCAACCCTCTGCTCCTTGGTCAAACTCCTTGACAGCTTGAAAAACTTAGGCGCCTCTGGTGTGTCGATGTTGCACTCAGTTGTGTCAGCATCATCACCTGAAACTCTCCCCTTTACTGCCACATCATTCCCATCAAACAATCTCTCTAATGGGACCAGTCCCCTTGGAATGTGATTGCTAGGAAACTCAATAATGTCATTCTTTGCTATTTTACCCAACAACTCACCCCCATCAAACCTTTCCTCAGAGACGGAATCTTGGTCGATATGCATTTCTGAAAATTCTTCAATAGTCTCCAAGAACTTTTTGATCTCGAGATCATCCTCAAACACCTTCCAATGTTTGAAGTTGTCAGGTATGGAGGGCCTGTATTTTACTTCTACATCATACCTCAGCTTGGGCGGTGAGGTTACTTTGAAATTGCTTGTTGATGTAGCCAAGGAATATGCCACTGTGTTTTCCTCTCTTGGGATGAAAGAAATGTTAAACATTGAGAAGAAACTGTCAATTAGGTCCCATACCTCATTTCTATAACTCCTGAGTCGAGGATGTTTGGCCTGATAAGAGCTTCTGATCTGCTAGACTACCAACTCGGCATCTCCGAACACTGCTACCTCTTGAATTCCCATTTCCCTTGCGGCTCTTAATACTAAGATAAGAGCTTCATATTCTGCCACATTGTTAGTAGTTTCAAATTCTATCTTATATGACAGGGGTATCATCTCTTGAGCAGGTGACACAAAAATCACCCCAGCTCCAGCGCCTTCTCGGGAACAAGCTCCATCAAAAAACATTTTCCAGATCGGGGTGATGGAGGGAGAAAATTCAAGGGAAACAGTAAGTTGCTTTCTGAGTTTCACAGGAGGCTCGGGGGCATGGGTGAGTTGTAGCATACTGGAGCCTAAATTAGTGTCCAAGGCAAAGATGGGATGATTGGTCGGGTTGTCTCCATCACTGATTATGTAGGCCAATTGGGCTTCCCTGTATAGTCTTCTATGCTCTCCTCCGAACACTGGGATACTAGCATATGTGAGGTCCATCTGTAAGGTTCCCCCTAGTCTTTTTATCCAAGATCTTGATAGCAACATATCGAACTTGGGGGGAATGTCGGCCACTACAATATCCATAACCACACTTTTCATGGGTAGTTGAAACAAGGTCACAACCAGGTCTTTAATAACTCCAAGACACTGAACTCTCCTGGAGTCAAAAGAATAGAGGTCATGATAGGCTCGGGTGACTTCTAGTCCTAACTCTTCCATGACAGTTTTGGTCATGAGGTTGTGAGAAGCCCCTAAATCCATCAAGCAGTTGTGCAGCACTTTATCATGTATGTTCAAGGATGTGTAGAAGGGAGGGGATGAATCATCTCTATCTTCTACCATGGGACCTACGACAACTGCTGGCTTTTCATATTGGAGATTTATGGAGTCAGTGGGAAGGCATGAGGCTTCAGACTGTAAAATCTTAGAGAAGCGCTTTTTGAATTCTCCATGTTTAATTAGCTCGGTGAGGGGCACAGGGATTCTGATCTTTTGAATTTCATGCTTGAAATTAAAAGAAGGTGTAGGCTTTGGAATTTCTCTTATTTCAGGAATGTGATTGTGGACAGTGGGAGAGAGGGGTTGAGCCTTCTTACCTTTGTGAGTGTCTGCTACTTCATTAGCAGGTTTCTCTATTCTAGTGGACCGCTCAGGAATATCAGGTGTTGTTGTCTTTTTGTCAGACCTCAGGTTGTACCTGCCTCGGCCGTCGCTAGCCTTGTCTCCCTTGATCAATTCATTTAACTGACTATCCATGAGAGACTCCTCATATGCTGATTGAGTCAGATCAGGAAAAGGGGGAGTCTCTCCGAAGCAATGGATCTTAGGCTCAAGCTCGTCTGTTTCCCCTTCTTCATCTTCGACCACAAAATTGTTTTGTAAAGGGGCCTAAATTCTTTGGTCTTCTTTGTCCCTTCCCCTTTCTCTGTGCATAATTGGGGGAGTGATATTGTTTGGCCTCCTGAAACCCCCTTTCATTTCGGTTCTCTTAGGACCCTTTTTCATTTTCTTCCTTTCCACCTTCAGTCTCTCCATATCTTCAGAGAGAAACTTCATCATCTAGGTCAGTTCATCCACTTGAGTGTGGGGCAACGATGGGCCGAAAGTCGAGGCTTCGGACTTTCCCTTTCTTCTGTTTATGTCGGCCTTGCTCCTCAGTCTTTCAGCTGCTAATATGTTGGATTCTACTTCTATGGCCGCATCTTTCATTTGAGCTAAGGAGGTGGCTCTTCTTTCCCTCAATAAAAGGCAGAAATCAGGGCCAAATGCACCAGCATAGGAAATTTGGGTAGAGGCTTCTGAGGGCTTTATCTCTGCAGGGATCTTATTATACAACTTATTGAATCTTTTGGATAAGTCAGAGACAGACTCTCCTTCCATTTTCTTCAGAGACCCAAACTCTATCATGTAATACATGAAATCCTTCCTATCTCCCCACTGCCTCAAGAAAACATTATCCAGGGCTTCAATTCCAGCAATAGATCCGGGGCCCAATCCTCTAAACCATTTCCTCATCTCGCCATCCAGGCTCTGGACGAAAACTCTCATCTAGACGTCTTCATTTTCAATGTTTAGGTTGTCTACATAACTGTAGAAAGCAGGCAGGTGCTCTTCCACAGTTACGTCCCCTTCCCCGGTGAACTTGGGCATGTATTTCAGGTAGTCTCCAGCAGGGAGAGGGTTCATGGGATGGGGTAGGATTAAGGGGGCATATCTGGCAGCGACTATGATGTCCATTCTATTTAGAGGGGGATTAGCACCAGCCATAGGAATATTAGGTGGCGGAGAACTAGGAGGAGAAGGGGTTCACGAAGGGGCTACCGGGGATGAGTCTCGAAGTGGAGTGGGGAACAAGAGAGGATTCAAGGAGAAGGCTAACGATTTCAAGTCAGCAGGAGTTCCTCTTTATGCAGGAGTGGGGAAATCTTATGTAGTTCCGTGTCCACGCCGAGGAACAACTTCAGTAGAAAGGGGAGTGACAAGGATTTCTCCCTCCAATCCCAGATCAGGAGGGGAAAACTCAGCAGGAACACTCGCAAAATTCAAGAAACGGGAAACCTCTGAAGGAGGTCTATTAAGAAAATGAGGAGAAAAAGGAGTTCTCATAGAAGGAGATGGAAGATTACCTGTTTCGGCGATGGAAACTTCTTCTATAGATCTCTTTCCTCTTCTGAGAACCACCTCTGGGTCGGCTTCAGGTGTAGCTAGAGGCAGTTGTGGATGAGACCGCGTGTGTCTGCCTCTGAAAGACACAATTAATAGAACAGGTTCTCCCCAGTGGAGTCGTCACAATGGAGTCGCCAGGTGCAAAGTAGCAATCTCGATAGTTCTTATATCTGATGCACCTTCAGAATCAGCTGATCATTGTCGTTCAATCCCGGGGAAAATATTCAACTTCGTCCCCGGCAACGGCGCCAAAAATGTTAGCGTCGAAAGTCACTCCTGGATTGATTGCAGGAGCAGAGCCCGACACCCATCAGTTTTATGTCATGATAGTTTTAATAGGATGATCAAATGGAGGTAAAGACTCAAGGAGATATCATTCTAACTCAGGGACTGGGTCTAGCATGTATGGGACAAAGGAGGTCTTGATCTAACTTCAACCAGTGAGTTAATTAAAAGATGATCAGGTGGAAGACTTGGTAAGAAAGGTGAACAAACAACTTTGGGCAACAGGCTTTCAGCGGTTTGCAGAAGAAAGACTCTGAATGCAAGATCCTCTTGGTTCAGGGTCTCAAGAAACTGAAAAGGGGACTTGACTGGATCCTCCAATTCCACTTCACTCAGCGCTGAGAAAAACACAAGGACTTATTAGAACAATGTAGTTTCTACAGTGATCCTATCCAACATCATCCTACAACAGCTACAACTCAACTGGATCCTCCAATTCCGAGCTGTTCTAACACAGTGTAAACAGAGATGTTAAAGAAACTGGCATTCATAAGACAAGAAGTCTCAAAAGTTCATACATAACCAGAGTATCAGTGCTTCATTAAAACTTTACAAATGGGAGCTCTGCTCAACCATCGATCCATACAAAAATGGCGAAAACGCCTACATATACTCAAAACAACAACAACAACAAAATTGAGACACTGCATTAAACACATTGTGTCTGCATGGCTTCTGACAATCTGTAGTTGCCGTCTCTGAATGATCGTGCAACTTATGGCAGACGCGATCGAACTCCTGACAGTTCCGTGGGCGAATCGACGTGCCTTCAATTCATTGTCGGACTTTCCCATTATGGCGGAGGCAATGTCTAACCACCACCAACTACTTCAATAACTGCTTCATTGGGATTGAGGATGACCCGACCAACTCAGCACCTCTGCGACGTGGAAGACCCTTTTCGCTACCACTTGGATCAACTAAACGGCCTGATGGATAGGCGTGTAAGCCAACGCGAAGGATGGGGTGCATAACGGGAGTGGTGGCACCAGAACTATGCGGGGGTGATCAGAAGTAACGAGATGTGAGAGGGGCGATAGAGGAAGACACATGGTGGACGAAAATAGGCGGAGGGGGTAGGAGATGAGATATAATGGGCACACTTTAGTGGGAGGCTAATGTGGAAGGGAGCGAAACACGTGGCTGGTGGTGAGTGGATGATGAGATGGACTTAAAAGAGTGGAGATTGGGGGACACCTGGAAACCAGGGAGAAGGGCCCACGTCAATTAAAACAGAGTAGCTGAGAAGGACAGGATCGCCTGAGCGTCGTTGATCCGGGCGCTTTGATCTCGACTGTTGGGAATATGTGCGCACGTTTCCATANGATCTGGGTGCTTTGATCTCGACCACTGAAGAGGTGCACCCCCGATTCTGGAACCCCCCCCCCCTCCGCTTAAAGGTAGAAAGGCGGGGGGGCTCCGGAATCCGATGCGTGCCGTTGATCCGGGTGCGAGAAATCCTGCCATCCAGAATTGACTTCTATTTAAACACAGACGCATTTGCATCCCAAACTTAGGACAAGTGGGTTTTTTACCCATTCCTTCGCATTCCAACCCCCTTTACCAGAAATATCGCTAACACATACTAACCTATCTTCTTCATATGATAAATTAATTGCACCTAGAACTAGAAATTTTATGAAATTCCTTCATTCTTCTTCCTAAGGACTAGCCAACTATAAATCGAAATCTGTCATCCAAACCTGGATCTAGAAACCATTTTTATCCTACTTACTAACATCACTTAAACATAATATACCCGTTTCATGTAAGTTATTAAATATCTCGTTCAATAGCACACATTTTCCTACCACTCTGATTCATGGGTCTTTACCTATCCATATTTTCTTACCATTACCAATCCTCCAAGCTAACCACTTACCAAACTGCAGGGTTATGTCCATGAAGACTTTCCAAATAATCAAAAACAAAATTGGATTATTTTGTTTAGTTCTGAACCAATCCTCCATAGTTTGACCTCACAAATATTTTGATTTCATTACCTTCCCCCAAAGAGAATCATTATAAACCAAACTCTAGATATTTTTTGTTGCTAGGAATTTACTGAATCTATAAATATTTTTGATACCCCATCCCCTAAGATTCTTAGGGAGAGAATGAGTGGACCATTTTATGAGACAAATACCTTCAGATGCATTTTTACTTGACCATAAGAACCGAAAGAATTTCTTCCTAATTTTTGTAAGGATTCATGGCAATACCTTGGAAATGGGTGTCTAATATACTGGTATAATCTCAACCACAACTTTGATTAGCACAAGATGACCACCTTGAGACAAACACCTATTTACCCATACCAAAAAAAATTCCTCAATCTTCTTGTAGAGCCACAACTAGTCCTCAAAATGGTATTTGTTTGGTTTCTGGTAAACACCCATGTACTTGAATCCTTGCTCAAACTCAATGCAAGAGGTTCACATATTGTCCTTTATTTGATTTGAAAAATCTACTGGAATACAATTCAACAACATACACGACTTCCTTAATTTAAGTTCCACACATGTTGCCTTATAAAGGTCCAAAATGGTTCTTAATGATCTCAATTCTTGTGATGTCACATACCCAAACAACAATACATAATAAATGAATAAGACATGTGTAATATTCATAAAACTTGAAACTTTAACCCATTTAAAAACTCCTCTCCTTCTAGAATCCTTTATGAGAAGGCTTAGACCTTCTGCCACCAACAGAAAAAGGAAGGGGGATAGAGGCAATCTTTGTCTCAAACCTCTAGTTGTTGTAAAGAAACATGAGGGAGATCCATTGAATTGAAACATCTACTAGAATATAGTTCAACAACATACACGACTTCCTTAATTTCAGTTCCATACATGTGGCCTTATAAAGGTCCAAAATTGTTCTTAATGATCTCAATTCTTGTAATGTCTCATACCCAAACAACACTATATCATCAACGAATAATACATGTGTAATATTTATAGAATTTGAAACTTTAACCCATTTTAAAACTCCTCTCCTTCTAGCATCCTTTATGAGCAGGCTTAGACCCTCTGCCACCAACAAAAAAAGGAAGGGGGATAGAAGCAATATTTGTCTCAAACCTCTATATGTTGTAAATAAAAATGAGGGACATCCATTGAGAAACATAGAAAAGGACATTGATTGTATACATCCCATAATCCAAATTATCGACTGTAAATCCATTCCTAGTTTCAACAACATCAACCTGATGAAAGTCCAATTCACCTTATCATATGATTTTGTGAGATCGATATTTATAATGAAATCAAGCACCTTTGATGTATTTATGGAATATCAATTATTCTTCTAAAATAAATTCATAATAGAAATCCTTTTAAACGATTAGCAATAATTTTGGAAATAAACTTATACATCAAATTACACAGGGAGATCAGTCTAAAATTCTCAAAATATATTATTTCTTTCTTTTTTGGAATTAGGGATATGAATTTTGTATTGAGTGCTACCAATACTTTCCTTGAGGACATCACTTTCCTTGAGGACATCAACTCTTGGACAACCTTAACCAAATCGTATTTCATTAAGTCAAAAATTCCCCCAAAAAAATCAATTGTAAGGTCGTCAATCCCTAGACTTTTCCCCTTCTTGAAATATGACAACATTGTCAAAATAACCTCCTCACGGTTGATATTGACTTAAAAAGAGTGTTTTATGTCTTCATCTATAAGACTTGGAACCAATTGCAATATTTTCATGATTTCACCAATGTGGCAATTCCTTCATTCGGAGAAAAGAGATTTGAAATGTTGTTTACCAACTTCAGCCTTCTCAGAAAAGGAATTTACCATTCTTCCATCCCCATTTGAGATTTCCCAAATCGTATTGGTCTTCTTTCAAAAGTTAGCGAAATTATGAAAATAAATTGTGTTGTTGTTTCCTTCAAGAATCCATAATGATCGACTCTTTAATCTCCACTTCACTTCCTCCTTTTCAAGCAATGTCAATCTCTTAGGATCCAAATTTGTTGATTCTTTTTTATCCTTATTTGAGAAGATTCCAACTAAATTCCTTCATAAAGCAATCAAATGCTTTCTTTTGTATCAACCAGATCTGCTCAAATTTTATTTGCATGTCTCACAACCCATTTTTCATAACACCCTTCACCTTGGAAAAGACTGTCTGCTACCTACTTCATTGTTGAGTTCTCACAATCAGGATCCATGTGCTTCCATATCGAAACAATCAACTTCTTGAAATACTCCTCCTATAACCAAGAATGGATAAACTTGAACGGATAAAGCGGTTTTTTATCCTCTTTCTCTAACTTTAGTAGGATGGGAAGATGGCCCAACAACCCACCTGATCCAACCGAGGAGTTGGCAAGAAAATATCCTCTTAAAATAAGTTCAGAGATAAAATTTCTACCAATATGTTTAGATATTCCTTCAACACCCGTCCTAGAAAATCTCCAAGTACGAACCAACTTAAGTTGTTCCAGATCCACTATATGTTTTTCCTAAAAAAGGTGAATAAAGCAATTTCTTAAAACAACATATCTAGAAAGAGCCCCCCATACTTCCCTAAGAGAGACAGTTAATCTTAGGTCTCACCAAGTGATCATATTGGACTCTTATATATCCCCATCCCTGATCAAATTTCCCAATAATATTGTATTTCCCCATCGGGCCCATAAATACTTACTACCATTAAAAAAAAATCCAACTACTTTGCATCTAGTTCTACTTTAATCCTAGACTGAAACATGGACAAGAAAGAGGCCACCAAAGGAATCCCCCATCTTGTAACCAAACCTCCTAACATCCCATCTACATCCAATGAGAAAAAATACCAATACTTTAGGAAGGACAAAAAAAACTTGATAGCCTTGCTGCATGTACACATAGTCTTCTGAATCAAAATAATATTAGGTTTATAGACTTTGGTCATTCTTTTAAGGGATAACTATTTTTGGGCACCCCGACCACTCAAGCATTGAAAGATAGAAAAATAATGATGAAAACTTATTATGGGATTTCAATTCTCTAAGTTCCCTTTCAATGGTTACCTAAATACCTTCTCTTACCTCCTTCCTCACTCGTTGTTTAGCCGGGGATATATGAGACTTCCTACCAATCCCTGAAGCTTGATTAAACTCAAAATCCAAACCATGAGCCACTCATATCCCTTATTTATCTTTGATTTATATCTTAAATCATATCCCAATGAGCATGAAACCTTCCCTTTAAAATATTTCAAATTTTTCTGAAGTCTTAAAGGTAGACTTCACGGATTCCTAGAAACTCTTCTACTCCTTCAACCCCAACAAAGAGACCTCTTTAAATGATAACTTCCTAGAGGATTTTAGAGGTGTATTAACCAACAACATTCTTATGTCTTAATGATAATTGTGACCTAAAAACAAGAACTCTTGCCACAAAAACCCATATTTTTTGGTGAAAAACACCAAAATCAACCCCCAAATCAAAAAGCGGTGCTACCGGTAGCACCCTTTTGGGGGGGGGGGTTAAAATCATGACATGTTTTAAATCACAGTATTGACAAAAACCTTAAATCCTTAAAAGTTACCCTTGAATTGAAAAGTGATGTTATGAGTAGCATCGATTCTTTTGGAGTTAAAATTATGATTTAATTGAAATTGTGGCCTCAACCATTGGTATCGTCCCAGATTTAAAATTAAAAATTGTCTTAGTAAAGAACTTCACCATTCTTCCATCCCCATTCAATATTTCCTAAATTATATTAGTCTACATTCAAAATGCTAGTTTTTGTAGCTCGGAGATACTTCTGCATTTTTTGTGCCCAACATGCAGAAGTGACCAAGCAAATGTCTCTCTCTAGTGACTTGACTTTATAAAGTGATTTTATAAAGTTAAGTGGGATATTTTATTATTTAATGAGTAAAAGTGACTTTATAAAGTTTGGTTCACTTAAGTGATTTAAGTGAACTCAATGAAAGAGTAAGTCACGTACGTTAATCTTGTGGAGAAAGATTGAATCTCAACCATTGAGGTCTAGGGTCAGGGAAGTTACTCATTAATGAGTAAATAAAAGGATCTTTTGAGAGAGATGGGGTACACTTTTCAAGGGAGATTGAGAGGGAAAGTGAAGAGGCACCTTTCCCAAGAGAGGTAGAGCTGAAAGGAAAAGAGGAGTAGAAAAGGAGGCACACATCCCAAGAAGAGATCAACATTTAATATTGGCTCATACAAGATTAAAGGAGGTTGTATAGTACAGATTTAGCAAGCTTGTACAACAATTTTATGCACATAAATTGAGGCAAGGGTTGCACAGATTTCAAGGTAGTTTTTGGGTGAATTTATTGTTGTAGCTTGTCCATAAAGAAAATGATTGTACAATATATACTTGGGCATGGTTTTTGAGGAAGTGTTTTCTGTTGTGTTGATTGTACAAGGCCGTACAAGTTGTACAGTAGGCTGGCACATTTTTCAAGGTTGTTTGGAACTGAAATTGAAGTGGATTGTTGTCACATTTTTCTAGATAAGTATTGTTTATTTCTTGTTGAAAAAAATTGTTGTTGTAAACTCAGAATTTTTCCTATGAATTAAATAAAAGAATCTCTCCTCGACTGGTTTTCCCTTGCGGGTTTTCCATGGGCATTGCCCAGATATCTACTTGTCAAATGTGTGGTTGAATGATTTCTATTGTTCATTTATTTCTACTGCTAAGTTTCATATTACTTATTCATTTATTATTATTCTCATAAACAATTATTGAATGCTAGTTATTTACTGCATTACTGTTAAATTTTTTTTGGAGGTTGAAATCAATTTTTTACTAAGTGTTTGATGAAATTCACTGTAAATTTAACACAAAAATTAGGGAAATTATGAAAAAAATTGTATTGTTGTCGCCTTCAAGAATCCAAAATGCTTGACTCTTTAATATCTACTTTACTTCCTCCTTTTTGAAACATGGACGAGGAAGATGCCACCAAAGACATCCCACAACCTATAACCATACCTCTTGACATCCCATCTGCATCCAATGAGAAAAAATACCAATCCTTTAGGAAGGACGAAGAAAACTCAACATCCTTGCTTCTTGTACACATAGTCTCCTAAATCAAAATAATATCAGGTTTATAGACTTTGACTAGTGTTTTGAGGAATAGCTATTTTTGGGCACCCCTAACCCCTCTAGCATTCAAAGGTAGAATAATCATGAGGAAACCCTAGTATGGGATTTCACTGGTCTAAGCGCCCTGTCAATGGTTACCTACTTACCTTCTCTTACCTCCTTCCTCGCCTATTGTTTAGCCAAGGATATATGAGACTTCCTAGCAATGCCTGAAGCTTAATTAACTTACAAAGACAAACCTTGAGCCACTCATATCCCTTATTTTATCCTTGATTTAGATCTTAGATCATGTCCTAACAAGCATGAAACCTTCCCTTTAAAAGATTTTAACTTTTTTGGTCTCAAAGGAAGACTTCAAGGATTCCCCAAAACTCTTCTACTCCTTCAACCCCGACAAAGAGACCTCTTTAAATGATGACTTCCTAGAGGATTTCAGAGGTGTAGTAACCAACCACATAGTTAACATCTTAACAAGAACTGTGACCTCAAAACAAGAACTCTATCCCCAAAAAACCATATTTTTGGGTGAAAAACACCAAAATCAACCCCTAAATCAAAAAGTGGCATTATCAGTAACACCCTTCTTCTTTTTTGGTGGGGGGGGTGGGGGGGTTAAAATCCTGACATGATTGAAATCATGGCCTTGAAAAAAACCTTAAATCCTTAAAAATGACATGTTAAGGTCCTAACCCGCACATAGGTAGATCAATGTATTCGGATGTAATAAAGGTCAATATTAATAAGACCTTTCAATAAAATAGAATAAGGCGGATGTAAGAAGACCTAATAGAAGCTTCTTCTTCTAGAAGGATC
>SNQJ01S0004023.1:444012-469662 GCA_010110895.2 Picea sitchensis | reverse complement strand
CGGACATGTTAAGGTCCTAACCCGCACATAGGTAGATCAATGTATTCAGATGTAATAAAGGTCAATATTAATAAGACCTTTCAATAAAATAGAATAAGGCGGATGTAAGAAGACCTAATAGAAGCTTTCGCTTCTAGAAGGATATTCCTCTAGATGCTTCTCTTAATCGACACATTTAGTATAAATAAGGGTCGAGGGTATGAAAACCCTAGCTTTGAGATTATTGTAGCAGAGCGCTTCTCGACTAGAGGTTGCCCCCTCGAAGAGGCCTGTGAACATTGCTATTTGAATCAAAGTGTTGTTTCTGTTGCTATTCGTATATCATTTCTGTGTATTGTGAAGATTATGCTGGATATTTTACTGTTATTCTGTCATTTCTAGCATTTCATTTCTGTTCTGCATATTTTATATATCTGGTATCTTGCATGACCCTTGAATCGAAAAATGATGTTATGAGTAGCATTGGTTTTTTTTAGAGTTAAAATTATGACATAATTGAAACTGTGGCCTTGACCACTGGTATCGTCGCATATTTAAAAGTCAAAATTGGTTTATAATTCGTCACTTAAAATTGATTTATTAATTAATATTTTCTTTTGAATTTTTTTCCAAAGAAATCCTCGTGGAAAA
The DNA here is from genome assembly GCA_010110895.2 of Picea sitchensis. NCBI lineage: Eukaryota > Viridiplantae > Streptophyta > Pinopsida > Pinales > Pinaceae > Picea > Picea sitchensis. The sequence goes on along the minus strand of SNQJ01S0004023.1, from coordinate 469,032 downwards.
CCCGTCGAGTACTTACCCATGATCCATAGATAGTAAACAGGGTAAACCATTGGCCCTGATTACAAGGCCTAACCCGGTGGGCAAATCGAGTGAGGGCCAACAATCTCAACAATATAGTTGGTTAGGGAAGACCTAGAGACCTCCTACATTATAACCATAACACCCATCCACTCGAGCTAACTCACCTAGATTTTTTCTTTTTAATTTACGTTAAAAATAAATAAATTGAAGAAAAAAAATTCACAAATTTCTTTTTAATGAAAAATACAACATTTTTTATTAAAAAAAAAAACCATAACCCTAAAAAGTAAAAAATTGATTTTCTTAAAAGTCTTCAAAAATACATAAATTTTATAAAAAGAAATAAAAACAAAAAACATAAACCAAAATTTAAAAAATGTAATAAAAAATACTTTAAATTACAAAATGCAAGAAAATATATCAATTAAACTCAATTAAAAAAAAAAAAAAATTGAAATCAAAACAATTAAAATTAATAAACAATTCAATACAAAATAAAATTAAAAACATAAAAAGTAGTTAATTTAATTGTTTTAATTTTAATTTGTTTTTTTAATCTTTCAATTTTATTTTTTAATTTTTTGTTTTATTTTTTTAATTTAATTTAATTTATATATTTTCTTATAGGTTTTTTTTTAATTATATTTTTAAAATTTTGTTTTTTTTTAATAATATTCCTTTTATAAAATTTATGTCTTTTTAAAGTCTCTAAAAAAATTAACCTTTTTTTAAGGGTTATGGATTATGTTTCTTTATATAAAAAAGAGGTTTTCCCCCATTTTTTTAATGTTGGTTTTCGAGATATTTTTCTTCAATTTATTTATTTTTAATGTAAATTTATAAAAAAAAAATATTATTGATAAATAAATTTTAAGCGATGATTTAGGAGCCTATTTTGATTTTTTAATCTACCACGATACCAATGATCAAGGTCATGGTTTCAAATAAGTCGTAATTTTAACTCCAAAAAGAAGTAGGTGCTATTAGTAACATCAATTTTTTATTTGAGGGTCAATTTTAAGGTTTTTTTCAACGCCGTGATTTCAAATAGATTAGAATTTTAACCACCTCCCAAAAAGAGGGTGCCACCGGTAGTGCCATTTTTTTATTCAGAGGTAAAAATACTCACTCAATGCGACCTCTAAAAAATGAGACCTCTAGAGAGTTCCCATTAAGTTGGTAATTGTTCAACTTCAATGACAAAAAGGAGGCCATCATCTCATCTTCCATCAAACCATCTTCACCATCCATATCCCCCGCCAAAGGAGATACATTTATTAAAGCATAAAAGCTTTTGTTTGAGTCAAGTACTGGGAGTGTTGAGGGAGCCCTAACTTCATAATCCTTCTCTATCCCACCCAAAGAAATAAATGGAAAAAGGGATTCAGAAGGAGGTTTTCGAGAAGTAAGACGTGGGATGGCCACCACTTTCACCCTCATAGAAGGGTCCTTGGAGTCCTTCAGCAATGGAAACTTTTCCTAAGTGAATTTGGATGACCAACATCTTTTGAAATTGCTAGAGCATCCATTGAAACCCCAACTTTTAATTTATTATTCTCGACTTTAGGAGGTCTGGAAGAGAGAGAGTTATCAAATTTTCACTAGTCCCTAACATACCCAACCTCGTGGCATTAAAAACACCTAAACAACAACTTCCAGTAATTGATTTTTTGCATGAAGACCCATTCACCATAAACCACCTCAACTTACACTAGAGGACCTTCACCAAGGCATAGGTCCACCATAATGTAATGATTCCCCCCGACCAACCTAAGGCTGAGGTACGCCACTCCAGAGAAACCACTCATGCTCTAACGCCAGTTAGTAACATTCCCAACCATCAGTTTGGGCCATGCTACTCTAGGGAACACTTTCGTTCCCATACTGCATAACCTATAGTAGCATACCCAGTAGTCAACTAAGCAATGCCACCTAAATTTACTCTTTAGACTACATGCAACTAAAACATATACATATAGCACACTCGCGGAAGCTTTACATCTAAACATAAACAAACAATCACTTTATGTAACATACGACTTTTATATTAAATTAACAGTAATTACCGATATGCATCATTTACAGGAAATTACCCATAAGCACACAAGCAATCATAGTCACATATATGATAAAATCGTAACATGGGCATATAAATAACAAAATAGTATATCCATATATCATACAATTGGTACTTATCTTAGAAATACTGTCACCAATTACTTACAGACCATCCACGAACCTCCCAGCCATAGACTACACTATTCATCATTCTCAACAGTGAATCACCCCCGAGCTGGGATTGAACTCCACCCAAGGTAAAGGGATTCCTATCCAGGCTAAGGTTTATGGACAACAGGAAAGACTTTGTCTTAGGTTCTCACTCAACTAATAGCCTACAGCCTCTCATTCCCGACATCCTTGTCCCACCCAAGGAAGTGTGCCCCTTCTCTGCTCAACAGTCCCTCGGCTGCCCCACTTCCCTTCCATGGCTTCAACAACAGGCCGGATTCGAAGTCTCACAGCATTGTAGTTGTAGTTTAGCACCTACGGAAATCAATCCAAAACAATTCTCTCGCTCAGAGAACTTCTCACGGGCTTGAAAACCTACTTCTTCAATCCCTCTCCAAGCTAACCAGTTACACCAACCAAAAAGGATGGGGAAACAAGCTTCGAAAAGGTGAAATGGTTGTATCAAGGATAATGGAATGTATGAGTGAAATGGTCATGGAGTCATTGACTGGATAACTAAGTGTGTTTTGGATTCACTATGAACTCTTGGTCCCAAACCATGATGGTCCACCTATTGGTCCCCTCTTTTCCCGTTCGTAAGGTATCTCCAGAAAAATCGTCTCCCCCCTGATTTAAGTTTCCCCACAATATGAATGCATGTCCCCAACTTAACACTTGTCATATCGAAAGTTACTTTTGTCCACTTGTCCCCAAATTTAGAACTTAGGATAAACGTATTGTCCATACTTTATGTTTTAGGAAATATTAATATAATATTCCCTTGACTTTTGGCCCTCCCTTTCCCTAACTGGTGAATTTCAGTCCCCCGTCTCTTTTATCATGGTTGGTCTGCACGCAGTGATGTATTTTATATTAATCATGAGTCATGTACAAAGTAGGCTCTCTAGCCTTTAACATCTAGGCGTCCTGGCTTAATTCCAAGACATAAACATTCCATCTTATAATACTAACTCACCAGCCTATAATGCATATTATATACACAAAGGCTCGTTGACCTTCATATTGCACACACTTAGTTACTGCACATTGTATCCTCTGTCTTTAAGGTTGCATGCACCTTATTTACTGCGCGCAATATTCATAAATGTGCACATTACATCCCTTTACTGTGCAGTATATGCGTGCACCATGCCATGAAAGGTGTATTACAAAAATGATGTCTAAACATCTCACTAGCTTAAATACACTTGGATTATATTTACATTTGGTTTTGGCCGAGGGATATTACAATCCCCTCCCCTTATTTATGCATTGTCCTCAGTGCATCATGTACCTATATACAATAAAATTCTTAAAATTCTTCAAAAGGATGTGTGTATTCTACCCGCATTGCATCCTCATGCTCCAAAGTAGCGTCTTCCAGTTTGTACCAAGTCCATTGGACCTTTACAATCCCTATGGCTCTATTCCAAAGTTGTTTGATTTTTCGATCCAGGACATGCACCGGGTGCACCTGGAAAGCGCCTTCTTGCTCCACCTGAATAACATTCCAATCAATAACATGATTAGCATAGGGTATATATTTCTTTATAAATTATACATGGAAGACATTATGAATAGACATAGATGCAGGCAATGCAATCATATAAGCAACTGGACCAATCCTCTCTAGGATTTCAAATGGTCCACAAAATCTGGCAACTAACTTGGTGTAGCTTCTCAGCTTCAGGGAGATTCTGTTAGCTTTCACTTTCAGGAAAACATGATCACCCACTTTGAATTCTCCGTGGATTTTGTTTTTATCAGCATAATTTTTCTGTCTGTCTTGGGCAGCTTTCAAATTCTACTTAATTTTTAACATTTGGTCCTCCATCTCCTTGAGAAATTCTGGCCCGACTACTATCCTATCAACTAAATTATCCTAGCTTACTAGAGTATTTCACCTTATGTCGTAAAGTGCTTCAAATGGGCTCATTTTCAATGATGCATGATACCCATTATTGTAAGTGAATTCTACCAAGTGTAGGTAGTCTTCCCATTTCGATGGTTTGTCCATCACATACACTCTCAACATATCTTTTATCACTCTATTCACCCTCTCTATCTATCCATCAGTCTCAGGATGGTAAGTTGTACTAAAGTTCAGATTCATTATGAATCCTTTGAACAATCCTTTCCAGAAATTTGAGGTGAATTTTGGGTCTCTGTCAGACACAATCATCTTAGGAATTTCGTGCAATCATGCCACTTCCTTCATGAAAATATCAGCAACATTTGTTGCTTTGTGAGTAGTTTTTAGTGGAATAAAATGGGCAACTTTTGTAAGATTGTCCACCACTACCATAATCGAATCATGTAGTTTGCCTGTTCTGGGAAATCCCGTAATAAAATCCATTGTCACCACTTCCCACTTCCATTCAGGAATTGGCAAAGGTTGCAGCAATATTGTTGGGTGACTATGCTCTGTTTTAACTTTCTGGCATTCCATACACCTATCGATGTAATCTACAATTTCTCTCTTCATACTTGGCCAAAAGTATTGACTCTTGACCACTGTTATGGTTTTTTGATATCAAGGGTGCCCTGCATAAGGAGAATTATGCATCTCATGCAAAATTATACGTTTCAAGTCCTGGACATTTGGTACAAAAATTCTATTCTTGTGCAACAGTATTCCATCTACTATCAACTTATAAATATCCATCTTCTGTGGTGTCTTACCTTGTTGTAGTTTTTCTATCAATACTTTGTATTGCACATCTGTATTTACAACCTCCAGAATTTTGCTTTTAACATCAGTCTGATACATGTTGATGGTTGTAGCACGCAATTCATGCACCCTCCTGCTGAGTGCATCAACCACTTTATTTTCTTTCCCTTTGATATGATTTATATCAAAGTTATATTCTCTTAGAAATTCTAACCATCTGCTTTGTCTATCATTTAGATTTGGCTGAAAAAATAAATATTTCAAACCATTGTGGTATGTTCTTAACTCAAACCTTTTTCCCATGAGGTAGTGTCTCCATTTCCTCAAGGAATGCACTATGGTTGTCAACTCCAAATCATGAGTGGCATAGTTTCTTTCATGCTCTTTCAACTTCCTTGATTCATAGCATATCACGAATCCATTTTGACTGAGGACTCCACCCAGTCCTTCATTATATGCATCTGTGCATACAATGAAATCTTCATTTGGGTCTCCAATCCTTAGTATTGGATCACTTGTCAATAATTGTTTCAAATGTTGGAAACTCCTTTCACAGTACGATGTCCACTGAAACTTCATACCCTTTCTTTTCAAGGAAGTGATTGGGTATGCTATCTTCAAGAATCCTCCAATGAATCTCTTGTAGTAGCCTGCAAGTCCCATGAAATATCTTACCTTTGTCACATTCTTTGGTGCTGACCATTCTCTAATGGATTCTACCTTCTCAGGGTCCACTGCTATCCCATCTTTTGAGATGATATGCCCAAAATAATGAATTTGTTTCTGATAAAATGAGCACTTTCTCAATTTGGCATACAACTAATGTTCCCTTAATAATTGCAACACCATCCTCAAATGATGTTCATGCTCTTCCTCTGACTTGGAATATATAAGAATGTCATCCAAAAATGCAATGACAAACTTGTCCAAATACTCTCGGAAAACACCATTCATTAAGCACAGGAAAACAGTTGGTGCATTTGACAATCCAAATGGTACCAATGTGAACTCATAATGACCATACCTTGTTCTTAAGGAAGTCTTGCTAATATATTCTTCTTTAATTCTTACTTGATGGTATCCTGATCTAAGATCTATCTTTGAAAATATCCTTGCATCCTTCAATTGATCAAAGAGGTCATCAATCCTTGGTAGAGGATATTTTTTCTTAACAGACACTTTATTCAATTGTCTGAAGTCAATGCACAATCTTAACATTCCATCTTTCTTTTTCACAAACAAGACTGGGGAACTCCAAGGTGATACACTTGGGCCTATATACCCCTTCTTCAGAAGTTCTTCAAGCTGCATTTTCAACTCCTTCAATTATGGTGTACTCATTCTGTAAGGAGTCTTTGATACTGGTGTTACTCCAAGCATCAAATCTATAGAGAAATCAATGTCTCTCCTTGGGGGTAGTCCTGGTAATTCTTTGAATACATCTTCAAACTCTTTCAGGAATGCATAATCCTCCAAATTTGGCACCTTGTCTTTAGGTGTCTCCTCCATATGAATTGTAAATATTTGACATCCTCTTCTATAACATTTCTTCAGCTGCAATGCTGAAATTTCTCTAAAGTTACTGCCCTGGAAATTCCCTGCACTTTCCTTTGGTTCCCTTCTTCATCCAAGAAAGTGAATGCTTTGTTATCACAATCCAATATAGCATGATGTGGGTCCAACCAATCCATCCCAATTAAACAGTCATAGGAACCTAAGGGTAAGATGTTCAAATATGCCCTGGTATTTAGTCCATTCATGTCTATGAGGTAGGACTTAACCATCTCATTAACTTTTCTTCTGGCTCCTGTAGCCAGTTGCACCAACCAGGATTTCCCATGCTTGCTTCTTGGCAATTGAAAACTTTCCACCATATTAGGGTCTATATAACTATGGTTAGCTTCTGAATCAATTAAAATATCAAGGGTTTGGTTTTTGATCATACCTTCCACTTCAATCATGTGGGACTGATACTATGTTTGCTTGTTGTCCAGGGCTGCATAAATCCTTGGCACATTTTTGCCCATGTCCTCTATAGTCTCGGCTCATTGTACATTGTGAACAACCTTACCTTTTTTGCCTCTGTGAGGACAATATCTGAACCTATGGTCTCCTTTACAACCCCAACATTACATAGGTGGTTGTCTTGGCCCTTGACTCCCTGTGTCAATCACTATGGTTTCCTTATGCGTTTTCTTCCATTGTGGATTATTTCTGTAGAATGGTGGCTTAGCTCCCTTATTCCTCTGATCCATATTGAATTTATTATTGTCTTCCCAATCCTTTTGGAAAGATGGTCTTGCTTTTAGCTAGTCATATAAGCATTTATCTCTCCTTATGGTCTCTTCTAATGTCTTGGGATCATCATATTGTATTTTGTCACTGATGAACAATGGCAATCCACTTAAGTACAGTTGAATCTTGACTATCTCATCCTTAATGAAAGAGACATACTTCAACAGTTCCAGAAACCTTCTCTCATATTCATCTATGGTCATACTTCCAAGATTGGGTTCAAAGAACTCTTTCATTTTCTTGTCATAGTATCTGTTGGTCAAGTACTTCTTCTCAAAATACTTCTTGAATTCTCTCCAAGTAACACTTTTCTCTACAATGTGTTGTACCTGCACAAGTTGATCCCACCACATGGAGGCCTTTCCTTTGAGTTGATAGATAGCGATTCTACCTTCAGCATGAGAAGAATAATTATGCATTTGAAAATACTTCCTCATGCCTAGCAACCATGTTTCAACATCTTCATCCTTCTTGTGCTCACCATCAAATGTAGGAGGCTTGATTTTGTTCATTTCTCCTCGTAGCTCATCCACCCTAGATCTCTTATACCTTCTGACAGGGGATAGCCTTGAGTTGTTGCCTGCTCTCTTATGGGAATGCCTATGGGGATGATGGTGACATCTACTAGAACTTTTTACTTCTCCCTTCTCCTCTGAAGATTTGTGACTCTCAGATCTACTTGAGTCACTCTCCTTAACCAATTTCCTCTCTATTTTGTTCAAACCTTCCAATAGCTTCATGTTGAAGTCATCCTGCTACTCTTTGGCTTTCATAAGCCTTTCATTATCATCTCTATGACTTTGGACATCCTTCTGCAAATTCTTAATGGTCTCATCCATATTCATATCTTCATGTATTTCTTCTCCATGTCTGGTGGAGTTCATTCCTTCAATGCCCAAATGGACATCCATCCCTCTGCTCTTCTCTGGATGATTGTAATTCCCATGTGCCTCTTCCATTTCTATGGACTCTGCACTGGTATGACCTGACCGAGTTGTTGTTAATTTTGCAAAACGTCCAGCCATTGAAACTAATCAAACTAACAAATCAACAATTCATGAGAATATGCACCATTTCAATTCAACATACCATCAACATTATCACTCTCGGTTTCCTGGTGTTATCACCACGACAATTCTAGATAAGACCCAAGTCTAGAGAACACTGACGCGCAGTGCCTTCCAAGATACACTTTACACAAGAAGGTGGTTTTGTTGAAACCACTTTCACCAAAATGAGGTATTATGTGTCTCAACAAGTCAAATCCACCACTTGTGGAGCGGGAAATGGCTAGTCAGATCACCCTGCTTCATTCGTTCGGTAATTTGCAGCCATGTGACGCCAACTGAACATCACCATGTAACAAACTTAAAATCTAATCATTCAAAATGGATTGGCCGAGTATGGAAACCCAATGCTCTTTGTACGTAATTTGTCTACGCTTCATAAATGGAGTTCTATAATTACCACTCCCCAAGTATGAAGATATCTACATCTCCATAACTATAGTAATCTTCAAGCTGCTCGACTTCCTCCTCTCTGTAAAGACACATTTTGGTATCCCCAACCTGAGAGACATGGACAAAGCTAAGTTGAGTAAGACTGGTTATTCGAGCAACATGCTAGGATTTCCTGCGAATAAGGAGGAAAGGGTCCTTGCACACCTTCTAGAAGCTAAGTTCCACATAGAGCTAGTTATAGACTCCTGATTGGAATTCAAGTTGAATCCCACTATAAAGGATTTATTCATCAACAGGACAACCGCTAAGAAGAAAAGGAGTAAGCGACATAAGAAGGAGGAATCTACAGTTGAAGCGGTCGAAAGTGTTGGAGAAAATCAACCGGTCTGGTTAGACTCTTCTTTAAAGGAAGAGATCGCTAAGCTGAAGTAAGTCTTCAACTAAGATAAGCATGTCTCAATGAATTTTGAACAGCCGGTAGCGGAGGTAAAGAGTACAAGAGATGATAGGCATGTTCTTCAACGACCCTTTTTACAGCAGGCTAACAGTTGTCATCACCCTTTTGTAATTTTGTGATTAATATGATTATATAAATACATAAATGGATTTTAGACTGTTTTATTACAATTTCTATCTAGTGATGTTATGACTCTTGTTTTTTTTTATAATAATTTTTTCTTGTAATCTTATATTTTATTTTCTTCTGTCTAAATCGAAAGAAATCAAAATTTAGAATTCTTTTTAATTAATGCTTCAATGTGGTTATGTGTTTATTTTTCTTTTATTATTATGCAATTTAAACTCAAACTCCTCGCCTTCCAAGTGAATTCACACCCATTAACTTGTCCTATTCATTTATATTATTGTGCATAGCAATATTACAAGGTAAACGCTTCTCCGTGCACCTAAATCTACTGTGCATTTCTTCTTCGTCGTATCGACTACTTACGCGCACTACTCTAGCGTTGTGCGCCAATATCCGTTGTGCACAGTTTCGATACTGCGCACTGATATTCCACATGAATTTTCATCCTATGCATGCACCATGTCAAGTTTAACATACTCCTTCATGCTCAAATATCTGTGCACACTAATTAATACACCATCGTGAAACAACTTATACTCATACTTATGTGCGTAGCAACAAAACTCCTCTGCGTTAAGAAATACTTGCGCACCCCATGTGCACCTTACTATGTTTGTGCTTACCACGCAAGACTAATTTCAGCGCGTTTATCTACACATAATAATCTTTTGCATGGTGCCACAATTTACCATGCGTGCCAGTACGCCAACCTTTTCCAAGGACACTCTATGACTCTAATTTTGGTCACTTCGAAGTTACTTTTCTATGAATATTCACTTCAATTGCACCCTTTTGGCCCATCCAAGCTCAGTGTTGAACTGAGGCTCTAATACCATATTGTAACGATCCCCCCCGACCAACCTGAGGTCGGGGTACACCACTCCATAGAAACCACTCATGCTCTGACACCAGTCAGTAACATTCCCAGCCATCAGGTCGGGCCATGCTACTCTAGGGAACACTTTTGTTCCCATACTACGGAACATACAGTAGCATACCCAGTAGTCAACTAAGCAATGCCACCTAAATTTACTCTTTAGACTGCATGCAACTAAAACATATACGTACAACACGCTTGTGGAAGCTTTACATCTAAACATAAACAAACAATTACTTTATGTAACATGCGAATTTTATATTAAAATAATAGTAATTATCGATATGCATCATTTATAGGAAATTACCCATAAGCACACAAGCAATCATAGTCACATATATGATAAAATCGTAACATGGGTATGTAAATAACAAAACAACATATCCATATATCATACAATTGGTATTATCTTAGAAAGATTGTCACCAACTGCTTACAGACTATCCATGAACCTCCCAACCATAGACTACACTGTTCATCACTCTCAATAGTGAATCACCCCCGAGCTGGGACCGAACTCCACCCAGGGTAAAGGGATTCCTATCTAGGCTAAGGTTCATGGACAACATGAAAGACTTTTTCTCAGGTGCTCACTCAATTAATAGCCTACAGCCTCTCATTCCCCAAATGCTTATCCCACCCAAGGAAGTGTGCCCCTTCTCTTCTCAACAGTCCCTCGGCTGCCCCACTTCCCTTCCAGGGCTTCAGCAACAAGCCGGATCGGAAGTCTCAAAGCGTTGTAGCTGCAGTTTATCTCCTACGGAAATCAATCCCCAGCAATTCTCTCACTCAGAGAACTACTCACGGGCCTGAAAAACTGCTTCTTCAATCCCACTCCAAGCTAACCAGGTACACCAACCAAAAAGGATGGGGAAACAGGCTTCGGAAAGGTAAAATGGTTATCTCAAGGATAAAGAAATGTATGAGTGAAATGGTCATGGAGTCATTGACTAGATAACTAAGTGTGTTTTGGATTCACTGTGAACTCTCGGTCCCAAACCATGATGGTCCATCTGTTGGTCCCCTCTTTTCCCCTTCGTAAGGTATCTCCCGAAAAATCATCTCCCCCCTGAGATAAGGTTCCCCACGATATGTATGCATGTCACCAACTTGACACTTGTCATATCAGAAGTTACTTTTGTCCACTTGTCCCCAACTTTTGAACTTAGGATAAACTAATTATCCATACTTTATGTTTTAGGAAATATTAATATAATATTCCCTTGACTTTTGGCCCTCCCTTTCCCTAACTAGTGAAGTTCAGTCCCCCATCTCTTATATCGTGGTCGTTCTGTGCGCAGTGATGTATTTTATATTAATCATGAGTCATGTACAAAGTAGGTGCTCTAGCCTTTAACATCTAGGCACGTTGGCCTAATTCCAAGACATAAGCATTCTGGCTTATAATACTAGCTCACCAGCCTGTAATGCATATTATATACACAAAGGTTCATTGACCTTAATATTGCGCACACTTAGTTATTGCACGTTGTATCCTCTGTCTTTAAGGTTGCGCACACCTTAGTTACTGCACGCGGTATTCAGAAATGTGCACATTACATCCTTTTATTGTGCAGTATATGCGCGCACCATGCCATGAAAGGTGTATTACAAAAATGATGTCTAAACAACTCACTAGCTTAAATATACTTGAATTATATTTACACTTGGGTTCGGCCAAGGGATATTACACATAACTCATTCTTGACGATGGTTAACCTTTTTATCCCACTCATCTTCCAAACAAACAAAATGCCTAGTTAAATCCTTGAACTTTCTCAGAAAACTTTCCTTCCAAAGAGGCCAAGGTAGACAAGGAAGGATCACCCACAAATTTTGAATAAAACAAGGTTCTCTTCTAGGATCAAATTCCAGTTTCCAATTCTTTAATACAAACCCAGACATCCCCCACCTCCAATATGAACTCAACACTTTATCCACATCTTCCTTACCACAAAAAATGAAATTGATCCAACTCCTTACCGAGATGTGGTAGAAAGAATGTAACTAAGCAACACCTCCCAATTCACTTCTACCATCCTTTTAACGATGTTGGAGAAATCGATTTTTCACAAAATCTACCAACTACTTTTTTCTACCTCAAGTCTTCTACTTCACTCATCTAGATATCTTCCCCCACAACTAATCTAACTTTATCGGGCTTACATTGAATGTACTTGACCTTTTTAACAATTCACTTCTCTTTTTTACTATCACCATCTACCTGAGACACCGATTCCTTTTCCTTATTCATAGAGAAACCTCCTCAAACCATCAACTCATAAACCTCCTTCAGGAATGATGATTCTCTAATAGCCTTACTCTCTAATATTGAAGCTTCATCTAAAGAAATAGAATCATGGTTTGGAACATATGGCACCCAAGCCAAGTGCTCCCTTTCCACATGTAGCTGACAGCCCCCATATTTCCTTTAGCTCCTAATCCATGGGAAAAATGGCCACAACATCCATTGGATCATCTTCATAATTGATTGAATCCTCTTATGAGTACATTCTCCCTATCCAATCCTGTAAACAAAAAGGAACATTCAATGGCTCACAAGGCATGAAAACATTATAGATCGCCTCATAATTCAACCCACTAGGTCTTTCACCACAAACTGCAAACTAGATATTTGTTTGTAGACAACAAACCAAATATTTCAAATACTCCATAGACCAGATATCCATATATCCATGGGATAAATAAATCAAGTCAAGGGATGAATAATTCACTCTATAGGATTAATAAATTGAACTATGGGCTGAAGTTGCTTATCAACTGCTTGAAATAACCCTAAGACAATGCATATCATATTTCAAATTTAAAATATCAATCAAATATGTCGTACACTGGGTATTGGTACATCCACAAGTTGAATAAATCCAATCATGGGTGTAAATCACTCATCGACTGCTTGAAATAACCCTAAGAAAGTTTATATCATATTTTAAATTTAAAAATTCCATCAAATGCATTGTAGACCTGTTGTGGTTGTGACAACTCCCTTCAATTTTTTCCATTTCAGGAGAAATTGATGGGCCCCTTATCTAAACTTCAATATAAATACTATGGTTTCAAAGTGGATGATCATATCTGGTAGCTTTGCAGGGTGCATAGAAGAAAGATTTCATCATACCATCTTGAAGACCTCTTGGTTTTATAATTTCTGATCCTATCATGTTTAATCAACAACCCTCCTCTTTGAAATCTTGATACATATGAAACCCCTAGAATCCCTATGATAACTCTGACCATTTGTAAATACGTTTGGGCTCATTTTATTCAGCTTACGCATTGAACTCTTTCCTTCAAGGGAATATCTCATTATAACTCTTTAGAAACGTTTATAAAAAAATTGTTATTAATTCTAATATAAGTTAACAATTGTTTATAAAAAAAATTATTAATTCAAATATTAAGGCTGTGGAATATTCTTCGAAGAGTATAATCACCTTGGAACCTTCTGAGAACCCCTTATTGATAGCGTCATTGCGATAAAGATTGTCTGACAACACTCGAAAGGAATTCCTCCAAAATAAGTTTTTCTATAGAACCCTTCCGATGACGCATCTCCAACAACACTCTTGGAAAGGCCCCTTCTGAAGCTATACCTCCAATAGCATTGATCCGAAAACCTTGATCCAATGACATGAACCCAAGAAGCTTCCCTATGAATACATTAATGGAATTGTACTTTTCCTATCGGTTACAGGTTGTAGTTTACTCATATTAATTGTAGTAGGATTGGGTAGGGTTTAAAACACTTAAAACCTAAATTTAAACCATTATTCAAAGATTTTAAAGTGCAAAAGGAGCTTTGTGAACTAGATTGTCAAGCTAAATCAAAATTACTGTGAAAATTAGTGAAGCCACAATGTATGTATATAATCTATTCAAGAGCTATTTTATTCCAATCCTAACACTCTGATAGACTTATTGTGATCTCATATGCTGTAGAAAATTAAGGTATCAAGATGTCACAACCACAGACAAGAAGATGAAAAGCTCCCTTGGAAAATGTACCTGCACCTACCATAAACCAATATGACATGTTGTTATACAACACAAATTACTTCAACGTAATGGAGCATTGTCCAAGGTGGGATGAGATATACAAAATATTTAACACTAAATATTTTCCTGCAAAGGACGATGACATAGCAGGATATCACAACTTTAGGAAAAGAGGGATATATGTTTCTCGTCCGATGTTGTTTCCATACAACGATGTCACTAGGTGGATTTTCACTCATGTGGATGTTGACACAACTACTATGGTGAACAAATTTAGAGTTCTTATAGCTTCTTTGAGTTCGGGTGACATCCTCATCAGATATTATCCATCAGAATCTGACATATCCTTGAACAAGCCATTCATATAGAAATTTGGGGAATACCACCCAGACTTTGATGAACTTGTGGACAACTGGTGGGGAGAAGAGATGGAATTTTCCAAGAAAGGAAATCGACTAGTCCCAGTGCAATATATGAAGAGACCCTATCAATTACTGGCAGCCATGATATGCAGATTGTATGGTGAAGATACCAACACACATTATCATATGAAATGGACATTGATGGCTTGTTGTGCGGCCAAGGCAGGTCATGTCTTCAACTGGGCCCAAATCCTTGCATTCAACATCTTCTAGAATGCTCAAGAAGCTCCAGGCTTGAAGAAATAATATTTTTGCATGTCCTCTTACCTCATTGATGTTATTTGTTCCTCAGTACATCTTCCTTCTTTGGGATGGGAGTGGAATCCTAGTTTACCCCATGTACATGTATACTACTCAAAATTATGGTATATCAACTATAAGATAATTTTTATGATATTTGTGAATACTTCTTAGTTCCACTATTTATCATCATATTCAACCACCCATCCCATAGAATATTTCAAGGATCCATTGCATCCTTGAAGGATATTGGTGGCTAGTAAATAGGTAAATATTATACATATGTCAAAATTTACATATGTACACAAGCCCCACATCTCCTACAAAAGTATTTCCCTCACAAACTGATTAGCTAGAGAAATTGCATATCCAACTGTGCAGGTAGGAATAACATCCATTTTGTTAGCAAGAAACAGAAAAATATGGCCTAGGTTTCCAATAAATGTAGGAATATTCACTTTGATAATTGGTCCTCATGCTCGAAAGGAATTTGAAGCCCTGCAACTATTTTTTATGCACACGGGAACCCAGGAGACATGATCTGAGATGTATTGTTATAGAACACATCAAATAAGTGGGGTTGGTACACCCCATGACACATGGTGTGAACTTCACAGAAGAAATTTTCAAAATAACCTTTTCCTTTGAAGAAGTGTTCAATAAGTTTTCAGATGAACTAATGAAATAAAAATTGCACAGGTTTTGTGACAAACACTAAAACCCTCCATTTTTCATTTGATCTTGTTTTTCTCCCTAAAAATGGAGCCCCTTATCTTTTGATCCTAATATAAATCCTCATAAGTCTCCCTCTTTGATCCATATAGATATCAGTGGCCACCCACCTTTTCCAACTGGCTCAAAACAGTTTTCTGGCAATTTTGGTAATTTACTATTTTTAGCAGTTTTCACTTCCAGAGTCGTTTTGAGGCCCTAAATAATGTTTTTGTGGAAAACAGGTTTTAAATATTGAATATCCTTCCATATTGTGCCTAAAATGAATCTCCTCTATGATACCTTTCCAACGAGCTATCATACGCCTAAAACGGAGATCGTATGCAAAAGTTACGACCCTCGGAAGTTGATGTACTAACTTACCCAAAAGGGGTCCACATGACTTTTGGCGCTTCATCTCCTAGAGTTAGGTTTTTGGATGTCTAGGGTTTTTTAAATTCCTTCTTATTGTAAAAAGTACTTCAGAGCCTAATTGTAATGATATTCTTGCAAATGAGCGAAACCGTCACATCTCTTCTT
Source organism: Picea sitchensis (assembly GCA_010110895.2). Classification (NCBI taxonomy): domain Eukaryota; kingdom Viridiplantae; phylum Streptophyta; class Pinopsida; order Pinales; family Pinaceae; genus Picea; species Picea sitchensis. The sequence continues at coordinate 452,963 of SNQJ01S0004023.1, read as the reverse complement.
AGAGATAATCCGCCACCATTCCAGCAAGTTTCTTTCCACTACATTTTACAGTTTTCAGCTTATTTCGTTATTGAATAGAAAACTAGTTTTACTGTATCTCTGTTATTTTGTGTTAAGCACCTGTTAATAATCTGTATTCATTTCATTCTACTCATAAAATCTAGATCATTGGTATCAGAGCGGTCTGCTCCTTATTGTCTTAATGCATGTCCCCAACGAGGTCAGAGTACAAAGAATTGGGTCTCAAGCTTGTTTCTATTGAGGAAAAAGGCTCTTGCACACCCAAGCGACCTCTCATGGAAGGAGAAAAGAAATATGACAGGACATGAGATCCTTTCAAATTGTTGATTGAGGAATCCCTCATGCAACAGAGGAACGAGATGATGGATAGTTTCGCGTAAATCCTTCAGTGACCACCAACAAGAAAGGCATATTCTTCGAACGGAGGCACCGCCCCCTTCAAGGTACAAATAAACTTCGATATTCCTATATTTGAAGGTCAGATAGACACAAATGTTGTAGACAAGTGGTTGAATCTACTAGAAGGGTATTTTTTTGTCCATAACTTTTTAAATAGAGAAAATATTACTTTTGCACTCCTCAAAGTCGTTCCCCATGTCAAAGATTGGTGGGAAACTTTCTGTGAGAAAAAGGAAACAGAGGAACCCTCATTATTTACAATCACGACCACCTGGGAATCCTTCAAGGATGATATTAAGGGACAATACTACCCTGTCGGAAGTGATGACGACCTGTATACCAAATGGACCACACTACGGCAAGAAAGAGACCAAGCAGTGCTAGATTTCACAAATATCTTCCATACCTTGCACACCAAGTTGGGTATCAAATATTCAGAGCAACATCTGGTGCTCAAGTATCGTTGTGCTCTGCATAGATACATCAAGACTGAAATGGAATTTCTGGACATCTCATCCTTGGGCACGGCCTACTGATATGCCATCAAAATCAAGCAGAATCTCAAACAAAATACGCAACAATTTGGGCCTAGGAACCCCTCATAACAAAATCCAAGAAAGGGCGGCCCCAACCCATAAAACAAAGCACAGAGAAAACATGGACAATATCAGGAAAACCATTCCAACCCACAAGCAAAGAAGGACACCGAAAAGACAAAGAAAGATACCAAGAAGTGGTGTGACTTCCATAATAGCCCTTGGAATAACACTGTTGACTACCGCTCAAAGTAGTCACTGGTGGCCGAAGTGAAAGCCTCTGAATCAGATGCAGATTATGACTCTGAGTGAGAACCAGAAAGGGGAATATGGATCATTGACATGGAACCCAGTTCCACCATTGCTACCACCAAGCTCCAGCCCAGTGAACTAAACAAGCCAGAAGAAGGAGAGTGCCTCTTCCATTCACAGATATGGGTAAAAGGAACCTTGCTGCACTTCATCGTTGATAGCGGTAGCTAGAAGAACCTCATCTCAGCAGAGGTCATCAAGTGACTGGCCCTGCCGATAATGCCGCACTGACAACCCTACACCATTGGATGGCTCTGCCAAGGAAGTGATCTTTGTGTCAGCCAACAATGTCGACTGTCATATGACATCAAGCCCTTCAAAGATGAGGTATTGTTTGATGTTTCTCCTCTCGAAGTTTGTGATGTTCTTTTGGGCCAACCTTATTTATGGAAACGTCATGTCGTATATGAGTCTAGGCCTCGTAGTGTTATTATTACTTTGAACAGGAAAATGTATAGGATACTCGAGGCAATCCCACCTAGTTCTATTTCCTTGATCTATGCTAAGCAATGCAGGAAGTTCATCTCTCAGATGGGGAAGTTTATCTTCTTTGTGATTCTCTCTTAGAATAAGCGAAAGATCACAACCAAATCCAAGGTCTCTATGGCCGACCTCTACACACAGCAGAATCAAGTAGATAAGGTCATGGAAGAATACTCAGATATCTTCTCGTCACCTACAGGGGTACCTCTACATTTCTAGGTCAAGAACCCCATCGGTCTGAACCCGATGTATTGCTAACCAATGGGCCAGTCTATCGCCGCTCTTTGTTAGAGAATGAGGAGATCAAGCAACAGATCCAATACTACTCCACAAGGGGAACATTCATCCCAGCTCATCACCTTGCAGGAGCCCAATCATGTTGGTATAGAAGAAAGATGGAACCTAGTGACTCTGCATTGATTATTGGGCTCTGAATAAAATCACAATCAGAAACCGGTACCCGATTCCCCAAATCGATGACCTCCTTGATCAACTCATGGGGGCCAAATACTTCAGTAAGATTGATCTGAAGTCTAGATACCACCAGGTCCCGATAGAACAGACAGATGTATGGAAGACCGCCTTCAAGTCAAAGGAAGGCCTTTTTGAATGGTTGGTCATGCCCTTTGGTTTGACAAATTCTCCAACCACGTTCATGAGGATGATGGACGATATCCTGCGACCATTCACCAATACTTTTGTAGTGTTGTATCTGGATGACATTCTCATTTACAACAAGACTTGGGCTGAACACTTGCAGCATATTCAGCAGGTTCTGCACACCCTGCGACAGCACAAGCTATATGCCAACTTGGAAAAATGCTCTTTCGGCATGGATAGTGTCCATTACCTAGGCTACATCATTGATCATCATATCGTACATGTGGATCCAGCCAAGATCCAAGTCATCTGTGACTGTCCATCCCCAACCACACTCACTGAGCTTCAGAGCTTCTTTGGCCTTGTTAATTTCTACCGCATGGTTCGTTTTGGGATTATCCTATATTACATGGGCCCTTAACTAAATAAACAAGGGTGGTGGTAAGGCAAAATTTCTGTGCAGTCGGTCCCAACAACAAGCGTTTATTGATTTGAAGCAACGCTTGTGCTCAGCCCCAGTACTTTCACTACCAGAGCTACAAAAACCCTTTGAGATTGAGATAGATGCTTCAGACTATGTTGTGGGCATTGTTCTCACTCAGCACGACCACCGCGTGGCCTATCATAGTGAAACACTATCAGATGTTGTCTGTAAGTACCCTACTTACGACAAATAAATGTACTCCATTGTGCAAGCCTACCGCCAATGGAGACATTACATTCTTGGGAAGGAGATAGTCATCCACATTGATCATAAGCCACTACAATTCATGCAGACATAGGCAAAATTGCAGAATGACAACCATCAAAAGTGGTGCACATACTTGCAGCAATTCCACCTCAACATCAAGTATAAAATAGGAAGCACCAATCACGTTGTTGATTGCCTTAGTAGACCATCAGTCATGACACCCACCACGGTGCTAGACTCTTGCGGCCATGAGACATCTGGATGGCCCCAACTCTATGAGATAGACCTGGACTTTGCCACCACCTACCAAATGTTGGGTGCAAACACAGTTGTCGATAATTTCCATCTTCAAGATGTGTTGTTGTGTCGTCTGGGCCATATTTGTGTTCCATAAAGTGAGAGAGAGAATTTGATCTGGGAAACCCACTACAGTCAGGTGGAAGGACAATTCAGCATTGAAAATATAGTGGTGATGCTACAGAAACATTTCTATTGGCCGAAACTTCGATAGGAGTTCAGCAAGTATATTAGGTCTTGCACTGCCTGCGGTATTGCCCAACCGAACACTAAGAAACAGGGCCTGTACACCCCTCTTCCTACTCCTGATAGGACATGGGAATCCATCTCAATGGACTACATGTCAGGCCTCTCATCCACCAAGCAGGGAAATGACTGTGTTTTTGTGGTTGTTGATCACTTTTATAAGATGGCGATTTTGGTTGCCTGCAAGAAGAGCATCACAACAGAGGCCACTGCCAAGCTCTTCTTTGAACGATTCTGGGTACATTTTGGAATCCCACAAACCATTGTCTCATATCGGGACAGTCAATTTCTCAGCACATTCTGGTTGAGCCTCTGGTCACTACTGGACACCAAGTTCACCGAATCCACAACCTTCCAACCCCAGACAGATGGCCAAACCGAAGTTGTAAATCAAATGATTGTGCATATCCTTCGCATGTATAATTCGAAGCACCCCTACACATGGGATTAGAGCCTTCCCTATGTCCAACATAGTTACAACCGAACCCTGCATAGCTCAATCGGCCACAACCCATTTTAGGTGGGGTTGGGATTCCAACCATTAGGTCCCATAGATGTTGCACTTCTCCTTGCGGTCACCTCGATCGACTCATCTCCTGCTCCAACTGAAGCTGACAAAGCCACTCATTTCATTGAGCAGATCCATCACATCCGCCAATAGGTCCAGGATATCCTACAAAAGTCCAATGACAAGTACAAACAATGTCATGATCAACATCGGGTGCCACATAAGTTTTAGGTAGGTGACAAAGTTTGGTTGCACTTGCAGAAAGAACGCCTTATAGAACCCCATTGGAAGCTTCACCCACTCTGTTATGGTTCACACACTATCACCAAGGCCGTGGGGAATAATTCTTTTGAGCTCATCATTCCTTCTTTCCTTGGCCTACACCCAGTGTTCAACGTGGATCTCCTTTGCCCTTATTTCCCACCATTATTGGACACCTTAGAAGTAGCAGAATAACTGACACCAACAGAGCTCAACCCCGACTGCATACAACATGCATCCAATGATTAGATTGTGGACACACAGATCAAGGGCACTCGAAAGCAAAGGATCCAGCTTTATCGAGTTGTCAAAGCAAGGCAGCTCCTGCACCAAGGCAAGTGGCTCACCCGGGGCCAAATTCAACAGAAATTTCCTCATCTGATGGGAGAACTCAACGCAATGGAGACCATTGCTTCCTAAGGAGGGATAATTGATCCATATGGATATTAGTGGCCACCTACCTTTTCCAACTAGGTCAAAACAGTTTTCTGGCAATTTTGGTAATTTATTATTTTTAGCAGTTTTCACTTCTGGAGTCGTTTTGAGGCCCTAAACGATGTTTTTTGGGAAAAAAGATTTGAAATATTGTAGTTCCTTCCATATTTCACCTAAAATGAATCTCCTCAACGATACCTTTCCAACGAGCTATCATATTCCTAAAACGGAAATCATATGCAAAAGTTACGACTCCGAGATGTTGATGTACTAACTTACCCAAACAGGGTCCACATGACTTTTGGTGCTTCATCTCCTAGGGTTAGGTTTTAGGATGTCTAGGGTTTTTGACATTCCTGCTTATTGTAAAAAGGCCTTCGGAGCCTCATTGTAATGATCTTCTTGCAAATGAGCGCAACCATCACATCTCTTCTCAGAGATAAGCCGCCACCATTCCAACAAGCTTGTTTCCGCTGCATTTTATAGTTTTCAGCTTATTTCGTTATTGAATAGAAAACCAGTTTTATTGTATCTCTGTTATTTTTTGTTAAGAACCTGTTAATAATTTGTATTCATTTCATTCTGCTCGTAAAATCTGGATCACTCTCCATCTCAAGATTATTTTGATAACTCATGTTTCACCTAGAAAAACAATCAATACTTGGTGTTTCAATCCAAATTTGAAATCGGTAGAGTTCCTTCAAACTCCTTCGAACAGTTCCGAGGAGTTACTTCAAACTCCTCCGAATAGTTTGGAAGAGTTCATGTCTTTCTCCGATACATAACATTATCGTGAGAGTTAGGAGAAACTCCTTCAAACAGTTCGGAGAAGATAATTTCAACTCCTTCAAACAGTTCAGAGGAGCTAGTAAGCTTCTAAGATGCTTGCAAAATATGTGTAGGAGTAGGAAACTAACTCTAGGTTAAGCAAGTTGAATTCAAAATTTCTTTGTTTGACAAGACATTTCCAGGAATTATAGTCAAGGATACAAGAGCTCGGTTACAATAATCAGTTAGCTACTTCATGGCTCAAATAATTCGTGTCGCTTAATAAAATTTGTAAATAAAACTCACTCAAGAACATGAATTAAAATCAAAGGATCTTATTCAGTAGATTCGAGTCCTATAGATTCTCAACTATTTTTTAGATTCTAAAAAAACATTCATATCTCGGATGCACACCACACTCGTCGATCACACTTGCATAAATTAAATGCTACAGAGTTCAATTTGGTCAGTGGACTTATATTTCAATGATTAACCACATTCCTTTGATTGACATAACAATCATCATTGGTTTTGTGATTACTATAAAACTAATCCTTCAATGCCTAACTCTATAGGGAAACCCACACATGCACAAATGAAAGAGCATAAAGAAATGAACAAGAAATGAAATGAGAAACTACTGAAATAAAATCACACAACAAAAAGGAAGCTATTTGGGTAGCATGTACCAGAAAGAGGGGGGCCTACCTCTATTGGCATATACTACCAAGAAATACTATAATACATAACTCTTTCTCTGCAACAACAAGCCCTTTATTCCAACATAAAAGGATTACACTTATTACTATGATCTTGAATCCACTCCCCAGTATGTAAGTCCCTTCTCTCCTCTATTCTCCTATATTCTCTAACTATCCAAGCCGAATGATATCCTCTCATATTTATACATATAGCTCAATATTCATAAAAGGAAAGAGGTTACATCAATATAAGATTAGATCCTAAATAAGTGGTTCTACAACCAACACATCTTAGATCCCAAATATGTGGATCTCTTCACCATCAAATATTGGTTTTAGTCTAGGGTTGTTTGAATAGGATAATAGCATCATTCTCCATGAGATCCATGTGCCCAAATTCGTGGATATGGGTTGCAACTTGGTTAAACCACTTAGTTACTGGAACTACTGGAAATTGCCATAATGACCAATTTTGTAAATCTCAATCATATGCCCCTTGTTTTGCACTTTTTGCAGATTTTCCTAGTGAGTCAATTAAATGACCCTATTCTTCATAAAACCCATGTTTTATACTTTCTAGGTTCCTCTTCATATATTCAGAAATGAAATGGAAAGTTTGAATACCAGAATTGCCAACAACTAATGAACTTCACAAGTAAGTTAGGAAACCACAATATCTACCCTAAGTAATTTCAAATCACGGGAAACCAACCATTTTAGTGTACATACACCACATGAATCTCATATAGGGTAGAAATGGACAAATTCAGAAATATGAGTGATGAAAGGAATGAGGATGAAAGAATAAAATAAGTGAAAAAAGAATAAAAAGAATAAAATAAGTGAAAAAAGACTAAATGGCATCGTAAAATGTGTTATTTCCAAGGCCCAACATTGAGATAGGGAGGCAATTCACATTCATTCTAAAGAGACGAGTACAACCTTCAATCCTCCAACACCTTCATACATACCACACATGATGGAAATGCAAGCTCATAAATGGAATAAAATGTTTTGGGAAGATGTAAAGTGAATTATTCAATCTCTTTCTTTGGTTCTTTCCATTATGGAATGCACCATGAACAACAGTGATTATGTCTTTAGGGGACTTCACCCTTCTTTTGGGAACTCCAATGTAGGGTTGAAACACTTTGTTCTTAGCCATCACTTCAATGGATTTTCTATCAAGACTTGGGTTTAGTCTGCTAGGGTTGTGTCTTGCTTTAGGTTTGGTTCTTTTTTTTTTCAAGCTCGGTCTATAACAAATCTTAGAGGGATCGGAGAATGGCTATTCATGGCCACTCTAGTCATTGCTTCTTATGTGAGACGTCAAAATTGTTAGAAAAACAGGACTGCGGAGCAATAAAATAAAACAAATGCGGAAATAAAACACAGAAGATACACAATACAAGAGAGACACAGATTTACGTGGTTCACCCAGTGTGGGCTATGTCCACCAGAGAAATTGCCAGGTCCTTTCTTTATTATTATCCTGCAAAATAATGGGATACAACCTACAGCAAAACCCGTTGTAACTTCCTCTTCTTTCTCACACAGTCTCCTCTCTTAGAATACAATACTCGCCAACATACATAGTCGCAATACATCTCCCTCATAAAAGAGGGTTGCCTTCTAGGGAAAAAAACCCTAACATAATCTCTATCGTTAGATCTGCGACCTTATAATGAACGGTCCATATTTATAATGAAATTACAATATACTTTTACAAGGTAATTTTTGCTACGGGGGCTTCTCCCCTGAACCCCCGCTGGGGGCCCGCTTACCCCCAACTGGGGGGATAGCCCCCCAGACCCCGCAGAGGGGGTACCCCCCCTCTGCACTCCCCCGCATGGAAGAGTGTACATACTTCTGGGGTGTAAATACTTCATGGGGTATAAACACAACTGAAAGTGAAAGACCTCTAAATCAGGAAGATAATTAGGATCCACAACCAACAATCTCCCACTTGGAGAGTGATCTCAACAAATACTCCGCTATTGTATATGCTGGACTCTGAATCTTCTTGGACCTGACAAATTTCTCATCTTCATATTCATTCTTGAAGACCAACTAAAACGAAGCAAGAACTCAGTTTCTCCCTGGTTACTCCCTTTGTTAACATGTCTGCAGGATTCTGGCTAGTGTGTATCTTTTCCAGCTTCAATTGTCCATCTTCCAAGGCAGATCATATGAAGTGGTACGTCAACTGTATATGCTTAGTCGTCAAATGGAAGGTTGAGTTCTTTGCAATGTGAATGGCACTCTGACTATCACAGTACAACCTATTGTTCTCCTGCTTCTTTCCTAATTCCTCCATAAACCTTTGTAACCAAATCATCTATTTACTAGCCTCTGTAGCAACAACATACTCTGCCTCTATTGTTGAAAGTGAAACAAGCTTTTGCATTTTCGAAATCCAACTTATTGTTGTTCCACCTATAGTAAAAACATACCCTGTGGTGCTCCTCCTGCTGTCTTTATCACCTGTCATATCTGAATCAACATATCCCTATAGGAAAGTGTCTAAACCTCCAAAACATAATGCATGTCTAGTAGTACCTCTCAAATACCTGAGAATCCACTTTACTGCCTCCCAATGTTCTTTACCTGGATTGTTCATATACCTGCTCACAACTCCCACTGCATGTGCAATATCTAGTCTTGTGCAAACCATTGCATACATCAAGCTACCA
>SNQJ01S0004023.1:398345-416856 GCA_010110895.2 Picea sitchensis | reverse complement strand
CGAGCCCTGGAGAGAAACTGCACCAACCCTTCTTACCAGGGATGCACTAACTGCCTCAAGACACTCCAGAAGGTGTCCTATACTACATACTATTCCTGAAAAGCTATCAAATTCTGTTCAAATTTCAATGATTACAGGTTCCAGTCTTAATGATGTGCTGCATTTATTGAATTCAAGTTTTTGCAGTTAAGATATGTTTGTAATATTTTATGCAGAAGTCAATTTAGATGATTGATTTTTGAGTATTTGGGTTGGTTTAAAATGAGGCAAAACTATTAAAGTAATTAGAGAACCTAGTTGGATTGAGTGAGTACAGGCTTCAGACTGCTAGGAGATAGATGGATGCCCAGACAGTCTGTTCGATCTAAAAACGTCTCCAACTTCGCATTGAAATAAAAAAAAAGTTGTTTTGACGGGCAGAGTGATGTAGGCATATAGTAATGTTTTGAAATATATCAAACTTTGATCCATACAAAACTCAGTCTATCCTCAAAATCGGACTGGATTCAGATCCATTTTTTTTTTTCCGGTAGTTAGCTTACTCCATAACTGTGTTATATTCACGTTTCGAACTACATCTGAATTCATCTTCAAGATATGTTGCAATTTCTTTTTATGATACACAGAGCGAGAGAGTTCGTGGATTTCCACACTACTGGACTTAAGTTATTGAGTTAAACGAGGGGTCGCATTGTTTTGCAGGTCAAGGGCAGTCCAGACAAGGATCGACATTACTCAGAGAGGACCAGCAGGATGTACAGCAGAGACTGTGAATTAATGGGGTTGACATGGTTGCTGGCAAAGAACAAGACTGCGTATATTCCCACCGTTTCTGCAGTGCTAAGGGCTCTCATGTACAGTGCCCGTCCGCCTCATCAGTTACAGTGCAGTCCAGACCAAGAAAACATGCCCCTCGCTGTTGATTCACTTCAGCTCGATCACTCTTCTTCTACTGCGCCCAATGCCATCAGACTCCATCTTGGCGGTCTCTTAACAGTTTTCTACGTCATCGCACTTATTTAGGAACTATATATTCTGTCCGCATTCCCAACCCTGGTCGAGCAGGGCTCGATCCATTGTATCTAACAGACAAACCTGATGCGATGTGCTCTGTTGTTTTTGTTGTTATTGCCATGGCAAACGGAGCTTTAATTTGTAACTTGTACTGATTGTAAAGTTGTGTAATGTTTTGGGGGCGGGCGTTGATTGAGTTCAGGCAATGGGCATCATTATATATCATTGATTGCCATTTCGGCTTTTATGTTCAGAACTGGTTTTTTTTTTGCAATACCATCCTTGACTTGTGGGATGGGCGGAGATGTTATGATTCAGGGGTATCTAAATCATAAAAATCAACTGGGGACTTGGATTATATCAATTCTTAACATGGCTGGATTTAAGATATTCTAGAGATAGACTGGATTTAAGGTATCCTAAAAGTTTCGAATCAATAACTTTTACTTATTAATATTTTTTTAAGGTATCCCAGAAGTTTCGAACAAATGACTTTCACTTAAGAATACCTTAACAGGGTACCCCTTCATCGACAGTCTCAAATACGTGTTCAAAACTGATTAAATATTCTCATTATAAAATGCAATGAATGAGCCTGAAATGCACAACTGAGTTCTTATCCAACTTCAGAACTGGCTAAGTAAGTATTCTCGTTTTAAAAAGAAATGAATGAGTATGGATTGCAGAACGGAATTCGGCGTCGTTTATCCAACAATTAAATCGCTTCACTTTCGACTGTCTTGGTCTGCATTTGGCTAATAATTTTTTTTGCAATCTGATAAATTTGTTGTTCAAATTGTCATTTTAATTCTGGTACTGGGTAGATTGGATAGTTTCAGCATTCATTTTATTGTGATGTTGAAATGGTGAAATTGTAAATGTGAGAGAATTGCAAATTCAACTTCCGAAGATAGGGCAAAACCCTCTGAAAATAACACAGGAAACAAGGCTATTTGGTTGAAGATTAACCTATACGACAGAGTTCTACTTTCTTTAAATATGTCTGAAATCCTCTAGTTTGTCATTCTCTAAGTCTATAGCGTTAAATTGCATTATTCGTAAGTTAATCTAATCTGATCGAAAACTCGCTGACGGAAGAACTTAAACTCACTGACCTATCTTTTCTCCCAGGCTTGTCAGCACACGGAAAGTCCATATTTACAGAAAAATATAATCGGAATCTTTAAAGTATATTACACTTTTTCCCAAAATCGATCATCGATTATTTTTTTTTTGACTCCGTTGTAGTTGTAAATCAGTACTGGGGATATTCATTATTTGCTGATATTCATTATTTGCTGCGATCCGCAAATATAGGCTCACTCGATCGTTTAAAGAAAATCCAGGAGCATACTTTTACTTCATTCACATGTTTTTGAGTCTTAAGTGTTCATCTGTTAACAAACCTTTAGTCAAACAAAAGGTAATTTTAAATCATAATTCTTAATCAAACAAAAGGTAATTTTAAATCATAATTTTTAGTCAAACAAAAGGTAATTTTAAATCATAATTCTTAATCAAACAAAAGGTAATTTTAAATCATAATTTTTAGTCAAACAAAAGGTAATTTTAAATCATAGTTCAAAACTATTGAGAAGTTTAAACTTATATCGATATGAGAGTTTTGAGATTTAGCATTACATTAGGTTATTTAAAATAATAATCTAAAATAACAATTCAAAAAAATTTAGAAAAAATCACAATTTTTTTATTGTTTAAATTGTATTTTTTAATATATAAATTAAATCAATATACTGAAAAGCTTTTAAAGTATTAGGATTATAAAAACTTAATTACTTAAATCTGCAAATCTAACTATTAATAATGAAATTTCAGTCAAAACTAAATAAAAAATATCCCAAAAAAACAAAATATAAAACCTTTACACTATAACTTAAATCTAGATTTTCACTGAATCATTGGTATGGATCAATGAAGTGCACGAAGATAAGTGTATTTTATGGAGACCATTTTTTTGGTCTCAAATGAGGTAAAACGATGAAATAAACTAAGGAGTGTTTTAGAATTTTTTTTTTTAAATTTATGAACTTACTTTCTTTTAATAAAAGGTATTTTGAAGTTTGTTTATTAAAAAAAAAAATTCTTTTAAATTTAACTACTAAAAAATGTATTTTTGGTAGGTTATTTATAAATTTATTAAAATAAAAGTTGTTTTTTTATTTTATTTTATTTTTTGTATTTTTGCATTTTTATATTTTGTATGTGGAATGGGGTTGTGGAGTGTTTTGTTGTTATTTTTTTTCAAGGCCAACTTTCCACATCCCTATATTGTTGCATTTAGTGTTGAGTGTGAATTAAGTTTTTGAGTTGTTCTTCCTTTATTTACATTTCTACATTTTCACATTCTACATTCCAAGTATATAATGCAATTTTGTTGTTCTTTTTCCTCATGGTTGAGTCTTCGCACTCCCACATTGTCACATAGATGCAGAGTGTAAAGCTGATTTTCCAAGTTGTTCGTCATTTATCTACATCTCTGCATACCTGCGTTTCACATGGGGAATACAACTTGTTTTGTTTATTTTTCTTCCCATGGTCGAATCTTGTTCCATTCCACCAATTTCTAAGCAAAATGTGGATTTTTTCATATTTCCCTCTTTCTTGCATTCCCCCACCTTTCCACATTGTCTCCCTCCGTATTCCATATTCCAAAGAGTTCTATGCAGGATGCAAAGATTCTCATGTTGCTCCCTTTTCTTCGCATCCCTCACCTTTGTCACCCTATGCCTCCCGCATTCCAAAGAAGTTCTATGTAGAATGTGGAGGTTCTCATGCCACTCACTTTCCTTCACCTTCCAAAATCTCACATCCTGCATTCCACTTCAACTTATGTTTCCACAACCTACTTTCTTACCTCCATCACTCTCATATTCTTCTTTTGCATTCCTCTTCAACTTTCCATATCTATTTTGTGGATGATAGGAAATCATCCTTTAGTGTGGTTGCTTCCATGATATCCCAACTTACATCCAACTAGTGAGTGGCCAACAACACTCAGCTCTCACTGGCTAGTCTATTTGCCAAGCAATTTTCTTTGCACTTTACATGGAGGAGAATGATTGCTCCAGGATGAGTGAAATGTTATTGGTTGTGCCTTCTAGGTTGTTTCCCCCAGTTTGTAAATATAACTATATTATCCAAGAAACTATGGAAAACTCAAAGGTGTGAATGTTTGATTTGATGGAACTTTGTATAAAAGGTCGATTAATGTAAATTCTATTATTTTAATAGAAAATGGATACATGTTGCATGACTGCTAGAAAGGGGATGTGCTAAGAGAGACCGTGAATGCTATGAAAAGATGGTGGAGGGGACCAGGAATGGTTGTGTTAACCTCCACCGAACCAATACTTTGTTGGATTTAATTGCTCAAGATCAGAACAACCCTCTGACCCAGAAATTAATTACAGTCATGATGGTAGGTGGGAAGACCTCCTCAAGAGTTAATGAGGGGATGGGACAGACCGCCCATCGATAAGGCTTCCAGACTTGACCACAAACTGAGAATTTGAGCCACAAGAAATCTTGCTAGGAAAGGCAAGAAAGGAAAGTGTGGGAGTCGGAGAGGAAATCTGCGAAGAGTGCAGAGACGAGAGTGAAAGCTCTGGGATTCGAGGAAGAATTGTGAAAATAGTGTGTTCTGATCGCAGGAAATAGAGACTGAGATGGGAGAAGGAGAGTAACCTTCATCCCTATCTATTTCTGAGCCAGAAGAAGATATTCAATCTAAAAGCATCGTGATCTAGCTCAGGGGTAGCTAGTGATAAATCCGTTAGGAGTGACTGAGCCTATGGTTGGGTGGAAACGGGCACCCTTTCCAGTAGACGCTTCACGATATCTGGTTCTGATAAGCGTTTCCATACTTTATGCGTTGAATTGGGAATTAATAGTTTCATGCATGTATTTACTTATCTGTAAATGGTTTTTCATTGAAAAGGTTAAATTATGTATATACGTTGGTTTCCTTGAGGACTTGTGCTTCTTTGTTTCCCGTATGCTCCAGTTTAACTCTTGAAGGTGTTTTCCCCAGGGAGCTACCTCACAGCTCTGAAATCGGAGTAAGCCTCTTGTCACTTCTACTGTCTCGGTAACCTCACGAGTTTACACTGCCTAGTTTCAAAACTTAAGATTTTGCGAACTAGGAAGACGTTTCCTTAAAACCAGTAGTATGAGAGACCTTGAACTCATGCCCACGACCTTAACTAAAACCCAGCTAAGAGTAGATTTCACAACCCGAGAGTCATTTGAAGGTCCATGTGACCTGGGTCTAGGAACCCTACGCTAAGCCCAAAAGGAGCTAGCTCAAAATGGTTTCAGAGTTTCAGGAGTTCGACGTCTGGAATGTCAAACTTCACGATAGTCAAAATTACTTGAACTCCCTGAGTAACAAGAGACATAGATGAATCAATAACCTGACCGAGGAGATGAATGTGAATCGTTCATTGGGAGGAAAACCTATCTTAGTCATCTGAACAACTCAAAGACCCACTAGAGTTAAAAAATCAAACACCATTCACTCAATTAGATCGATGGTTGGAAATCATTGTGGAGTGCAGAGGTTAAATTAGCGGACATGCTAGTTCATAGGTCACAATCAACCAACATCGTTGATATCGTTGGAGATTGAAGATCAACGACCACGATTAGATAGAGTCAGGCGAGCACTTCCCAGATTGCGGAGATTGGGCCCCACAATTGATGTGAACCGTTGATCTGTGAATGGAGATCAATGGTGGGGAATCATTACAAAGTGCAGAAGTGAAATTAGCAGACGTGCTAGTTCACGACCCGCAATTCACCAACGTCGTTGATCTCGTAGAGATGGAGGATCAACGACCACAATTAGATCGAGTTGGGCAAGTACTTTCGGATTTCAGAGACTGAGCCCTTCGATAAAGAGCGAGCACTTTGGGGCCCTGCAATCACTGTGGATCGTGGGTCTAAGGATTCTTGAGGATCCCTCACTATAATTCGATCATGGGGACATTATTATTAACATCGAGATCATGTGGGAGCCCATGTGTCAATTGACGGGGTTGCCAGGTGTCCCTCTCAGAGTGGCCTAACAACGAGACCCAAGGGACCCTTGAGCAGAAGTTACGAGTTGTAGATCTCTAGGGTTATGTGTATATCCTCGGACCGTCAGATCTAGGTTGTGGTCAGCCCAATACTGACCAAATCCAGGTGAATTGAAGTGTAAAGACATGAGGATTCTCGAAGGTCGGAGTCCCGAACCCATCCCAGTCGTCTGTCGGAAAAGGACGCGTGGCAGAAGATTTTCCACTTCAGAGAAAACTCACTCCAGGAGAAAAGAGGAGTTGGTTAGAGAAATAACTCCCAAAGGCTACAACACTAGAGTTCATCGGAGTCGTCCATCAGTAGAGGACAGGTGTCAGTAGATCCTTTGTTTCAGAGGATAACCACTTCGGAGAAAGTGGGGTCGTGTGGATGGAGAACTCCCGAAGGCTGAAGCGCTGGAGTACATCGTGACCGTTGAATAGAGGAGGGCATGTGTCAGAATATATGACACTCTGGAAGGATTGCACTTCAAAGATTTTGTGAGTACTTTGGAATTCGTTGAAGCATGAAGTCTCGAAGAAAATCAAAACCGTTGATGTTCTACGAATGCGTGGCGTAAGATCACGCAGTCCAGAGACTTGACACTCTGGAATACTTGAGGAGAGGTGTTTTGGACTTCATCGAATCCCGAAGGCCTAAAGTAATCGTGGATCGTTGATCTTGACAGAGAACGGGGACTGTTGATCCCCGTGGCATGCCCAAAATTCACCAATTTGGCAGTTCGAGAGATTTGTGGTGTCATAAGTTGAAAAGGTCCAGAGCCCGAAGATCTGAAGCATCGAAATAGGCACATGTTGTCTTGGCATCTGGTCATATCTCAGGGTGATATGCGATTGTAGACAGAGGGAAGGGGCTAAGCCTGCAATTCAAATTTGAAGGTTGAACGTTGAATTCCCCGCTAGCCTGTGAGTTAGTCGAGGATCAAGCCTAGATGTTTTCCCACTAGATGTATGTGATGTTCTTTTGGGCCACCATATATGTGGAAGCATCATGCTATTTATGAGTCTCGACCTCGTAGTGTCATTGTTACTCTAGGGGGTCATATCCAGAATATACCAGAGGTATTTCCAACTATTGTCCCACCTAAACAATGCCACAAAGTAGTATCTCATACTACAAAATTTAGCTACTTCACAGTCTATTCAAAAGGTGAATAGAATAACACTGCAACCATTGTAGCCTCAGTGCAAGCACCTTTTGTCCAACAGAAGCAGGTCGACAATATTTAAGCAAAGCAAGTTTTCCTTCTGCACACGATCGTCTCATGTAGCCAGACTGGTTAAAATTTTCCAACCCTTCCAGCCACAAGTTCATGACAACCTTCAACAAGCTAAGCAGCGCAACTTCTCCAGCAAGGCAAGTAGCTCATCAAGATGTAGATTCAACAAACGCTTTTCCCTCTCCCTTGGGTAGTCATTACAATGTATACCATTGATTCCTAAGGAGGGAGGATTGATCTAGATAGATATCGGTGGCCATCCACCTATTCCAACTGGTTCAAAACAATCTTTTGACAATTTACTATTTTTAGCAAATTTTCGGTTTCTAAACTTTTGGGGCCATTTGAGGTCCTATATGAAGTTTTTTCATTATCGAGGACCTTATTGATGGCCTAAATCTATGATTAAGTACCCAAAATTAATCACCTCAACAATACCTTTCCAACGAGCTATCGTTCACCCCAAACAAATATCGTATACCAAAATTACACCCTCAAGAAGTTGATACACTAAAATACCCAAAACGGGGTCCACAAAACTCTTGACTTTTCATCTTCCGAGGTTAGGGTTTTTTATTTTATTTATGTTAAAAATGTCTTTGCAGCCTCATTTTAATAATCATCTTCCTGCAAATGTGAGTAATCATCACATCTCTTCTCAGAGATAAGCTGCCACCATTTTAGCGAGTCTTTCACTCTATATTTCTACAGTTTTGTACATTTCTCTCATTAATAGAAATTGTGTATTAATATATCCGTGTGTTTATGGTTATATGTCTGAAATATATTTGTTATATTATTGGATATCTGATATATCTCTGTACATTTATTTATTATATCTCTTCTCTCATTTTGTGCTAAAAGTAATCTGGATCAGTGGTATCCCTTGATCGTTTTTTAGTGCATGTCCCCGACAAGATCTAATTATAGCAAGTTGGGTCTTGAGCTTCCCTCTCTTGAGGAAAATATCTCTCGCACACCCAAGAAACCCTCCATGGAGGAAGAAAAGAAAAATTATGAAGCAAAAGATTTTATTAATTTCTTGCTTGAGAAAGCTCTCATGCGACAGAGGGACAAAGTGATGGAGAAGTTTTTCCACATCCTTCAACGCCCACTGATAACAATAGGAGTGCCTTCATCAAGCAACCATTTTTGAGGCACCTCACCTTTCAAGGTACAAGTTAATTTTGATATTCCCTTATTTAAAGGACAGATAGATGTGAATGCTCTAGAAAAATGGTTAAATTTGCTAGAAGGTTATTTAGATATGTTCATAATTTCTCCGACAGGGAAAAGATCACCTTCAAACTCCTTAAGGATCTTCGCCATGTCAAACATTGGTGGGAAATTTACCAGTAGAAAAGTTCCATAGAGGAGTCAAAAATATATGGTGTTGAGCCCACTTGGGATTTTTTTGTGGATGCGGTCAAGGAACAATATTACCTTGTTGGAAACTATGAATACCAGTACATGAGATGGACCACAATGCAGTAAGAGAGGGGCCAAACAATGTTGGAGCTCACAAATACTTTCCCTACCTTCTGCACCAAGCTGAGTATCAAAGACTCTAAGCGACATATAGTTCTGAAATATCACGGGGATTTTCATAGGTACATCCAAACCGAAATGGATTTCCTAGACATCTCATCACAAGGAGATGCTTATCGATATGCTGTCAAAATCGAGTAGAAATTTAGGCACCAGAACAAATGGGAGTTCGGGTTTGCAAACCCACAACAACCAAAGCACGATAAAGACGACCCTAACAAACAACCTCCCGAAAACCATTCCAATCCGCAAGAAAAGAAGGACAATGGGAAGACAAAGAAGGATATCGGGAAGTGGTGTGACTTCCATAAAATCTCCTGGCACAACACTGATGAATATCGCTAAAAAAAATTCATTGGTGACCAATATTAAAGTAAAAGAGACGAATGGAGATTCAAAAATTGATTCAGAAAACAATGGAAGGAGACATATCATCGATGCAGACCCCACTGCTATTGTCATGACTGTAACAATTCAATCAAAAGAACCATCAGATCCTGAAGAGGGGGAGCGCCTATTCCATTCATAGATTTGGTTGAAGGGGATATCGTTTCATTTCATTGTTAATAAAAGAAGCCAGAAGAACCTCATCTCAGTTGAGGTCATCAAATAGTTGAGATTGTCGACAAAACCACACCTGCAACCATACAAGATCGGGTGGCTTCGCCAGGGATGAGATCTCTGTGTCAGCCAATAGTGTCTCTTATCCTATGGAATTCATCCCTTCAAGGATGAGGTATTATGTGATGTTTCTCCACTAGAATTTTGTGATGTTCTTTTGGGCCAGCCATATATGTGGAATCGTCATGCTATTTATGATTCTCTACCCTGTAGTGTCATTGTTACTATGCGGGTTCATCTCTACAGGATACCATAGGTAGTTCCAACTACTATCCCACCTAAACAGTGTCATAATGTAGTATCTCATACTATAAAATTCAACTTATTCATAGTCTCTTCAAAAGGTGAATATAAGAACACCATAACCACTACAACCTGAGTCCAATCATCTTCCGTCCAACAAAAGCAGGTCGACAATATTGAATAAAATAAAAAGGATTCCTTCTACACATAGTCGTCTCATGTATCCATACTTGTTAAAATTTTCCAACCCTTCCATCCACAGGTTCATGACATTCTTCAACAAGCTAAGCAACGCACCTTCTCTAGCAAAGCAAGCAACTCATCAAGATGCAGATTCAAAAAACGCTTTTCCCTCTCACTTGGGAACTAAATGCAATGGAGACCATTTCTTCCTAATGAGGGAGGATTTATCTATGTGGATATTAGTGGCCATCCACCTATTCCAACTGGCTCAAAACAATCTTTTGGAAATTTACTAGTTTTAGCAGTTTTTCGGTTCCTAAACTTTAGGGGCCATGTTGAGGGCGTAAATGAAGTTTCTTCAGGATCGAGCACCATAATGACATCAAAAGGATTTGATTGAGCCCAAAAAGTTAATCTCATCAACGATACCTTTTCCAACGAGCTATCATTCACCCCAAACAAAGATTGTATGCCAAATTTACGCCCTCGAGAAGTTGATACTCCAAACTACACAAAACGGGGTCCACAAAATTGTTGGATTTTCATCTTCTGGGGTTAGGGTTTTGGATTTTATTTATGTTAAAAATTCCTTTTGAGCCTCATTGTAGTAATCATATTCTTTCAAATGCAAGTATCCATCACATCTCTTCTCAAAGATAAGCTTCCACCATTCTAGTGAGTCTTTCACTCTGTATTTCTACAGTTTTGTACATTTCGCTCATTAATATAAATTGTGTACTACTGTATCTCTATTTTTATGGTTACATATCTAATATATCTCTGCTATATTATTGGATATATGATATATCTCTGTACATTTCTTTATTATATATCCGCTCTCATTTCGTGCTGAAAATAATCTAGATCATCTACCTCGATGAGTTGTTAAGACAATTGAAGTTGTTGGAGATGATTCCAATGATATTTTCTATAGAAAAAAATCGAATTTAAAATCAACATGCCAGTATTGTCTTGATTACTCATGTACTTCAAACTTTTAACCCTTTTTCCTACTCGAATGCTCAAAGACGAACTGAATGGGAACAGGATATGAAGAAAGAAATTGATTCTTTGACGAAGAATCACACTTGGGACTTAGTTCTCCGACCACATGGAAATAACGTTGTTAAGTGTTGATGAGTCTACAAGAAAAATTTTACCTCTGAAGGTGTTGTTTATAGGCATAAATCATGCCTCGTTGCGAAGGTATTTTCTCAACAAGAAGGCATCAACTACACTAAAACCCTTTCCCATGTTCAAAACATGAACTTTGTTTCACTGATTCTTTCAATTGTTGCTTGTTTTGGATGGAAAATCCATTAGATGGATGTGAAGAGTGATTTTCTTCATGAAGACATATCTGAATAAGTTTTCATGGAACAACCACATGATTTGTTTACTCAAGAATTGGATTTATAGTTTGAAGTAGGCTCATCGAGCTTGGTATGCTAAGATCGATCGTTTCCTTCTTCGACTTGGTTTCAAATGTTGTGAATGTAATCACAGCTTGTATGTACTACATACCAATAGAGACACTTTGATTGTTGTTTTACATGTAGATGACCTACTCATTACTATCAATAATAATAATCTCATCCTTAGATTGAAGAACCACCTTCCTGCCTCCTTAGACATGTCATATATTGGTATTCTACGTTATTTTTTGGGTCTTCAAGTATTTCCACTATGTTATGGATTTTTCATTCCTCAGTATAAATATGTGATGGATATTTTGAAACATTTTAATATGGTTGATTTCAATCCTTGTGATGCTTATTTTCAATATGGAGTAAAGCTTACCAAAACTTTTCAAACACCCAAAGTCAATCCTACACTTTATCGACAACTAGTCGATAGTCTTATTTATATTACTCATAGTTGACCTAACATTTCCTTTGTTGTTAGTGTGGTTTATTAGTTTATGCAGGACACTGGAGAAAGTCACTAGAAAGTAGTCAAACAAATTTTCCACTATCTCAAGGGTACCACTCACCTCAGTATCAAGTATTGTCAAAGTTCAGATTCGCTAGTCGGCTTCACCGATTATGACTGGGATGGTGACAATGATGATCAAAAGTCTGCTTCTAGATATGTGTTTTTCTTTATCATTGGAACGTTGGTGTGGTCATGCAAGAAACAAAAGGTAGTATCCTTTTCAACTACAGAAGGATAATACAATGGTGTCATTCAAGCAGGTACTAAAGAAGTATGGATCTACCAACTTCTAGGAGAACTTGGATTTTTTGTTCAGACCTCGACTACAATATATTGTGATAACCAAAGTGTCATATAGGTTATTGACAATCATTTTGCTCACATCAATATGAAGCATGTTGAGCTCCATGCTCATTACTCGAGATAGTTGGTTTATGAGAACATTTTTTCTCTTGAATATTACAGAACAAATGATCAAGTTGTTGATATATCTACTAAATCTTTATCTTAATCTAGTTTTATCAAGCTCTGTACGATGCTTGGGCTTCAGGAAGCTGCAATTATGGGGGGGTGTTGGAACATCAAGCATTGATGGTTCTTCACACTTCTCCTAGATTCAATTGGTCGATCGATCAACCTACATTTTAATACAATCGATCGGGAGATAGAATAGAACACTGCATTAGTCGACCGAGTAGTCTATATGCCTATAGGTCAGATAGTCAACCAGTACTCGAAGATAGTCAAGTGTTGGATCTACCAGCCCAACAATCAAGTACAAGTTGGACACATGGAAGTTCAAATCGAGCATCCTTGTTAAGATGACTCGACGATGCATAATTGATGGAGTCAACTCTAACAACCGACGATTATATATGGACAATATATTCCTAATTTTATGGAATTCAGTTACATCTTGAGGCTATAAATAGCATATCCCTTGGGTCATTATCAACAAGAATTATAACACATAGATCATGCAGATCAAGGTGTGAAATATGCACTGTGATGTTCTGATCATAGTGCACTTTGATTAAGTGTTGTAACGGTGTCTTTAGACACCACCTTTGTCTTTGAAAAAACAATTATCCTCTTTGATTATCTGTAGTATTGTATTTTCTATTTCGTTCCACCCTATTCTCGAATAGACCCCAATGAATCTAAGATGTTAATGAATGAGTTTCATAAGGGAATATATGGTGGGCATAATGTAGCAAGAACCACCTCCCACAAGATTTTAAGAGGTGACTACTATTGGCCAACTATATTTTCAGATGTCCACAAGTTTGTAAGATCATGCCATCCTTGTCATCTCTTCAAAAGAAAGTAGAATATAGTTTATGTCCCTTTGTAGCCAGTGATAGTGGAAGTTCCCTTCCGAAAATGGGGCCTTGATTTTATAGGAGAATTTAAAGACAATTCTAGAAATGTTATAAAATTATTCTCACCATGGATTACTTCATGAAGTGGGTTGAAGTCATACCAACCAAGAGGGCCACATATAAGGTTGTCATGGATTTTTTAGAAGATAAGATCATAATTTGTTTCGAAGTGCCATTAAATATTATCATTGACCATGCAATGGATTTTGGTTCTTCAGAGTTGTCAACATTTTGCTTCAACTATGGCATTGTCCTATCCCACGCCTCCAACTATTACCCTCAAGGAAATGGTCTTGTTTAATGAAGTGATAATAATTTGATGACCATTATTAAGAATACCGTGGGGGACAACAAGAAAAGTTGGGAGAGAAATAAAAAACATGCTTTATGGGATGATAGAATAACTAAGAAAGACTCCACAAGAAATAACTGATTTGAGTTAGTTTATAGGTGGATGTAACATTGCCAATTCACTTGAAGATCCTAGTTTACAATTTAATGCAACATTTCTTATGCGATAAAGATGCAATGGAAAATAGAATCAACCAGTTAGTCGAGCTTGATGAGAATTGAAGATGTGACTTTGATCATCTAGCAAAGAGTTAGGAAAACACGAAGACAAAGTTCAACAATAAGGCTCACCTAAATTTTTTCCAGAAAGTGATCTTGTTCTCACATAGAGAAAAATAAATGAAAAGGTAGGTAAACATATGAAGTTCAAATTTTTTTGGTTGGATTACAGAATTGAAGATTTTGTAGGTAATAATTATTTCTATCTTAGTCATCTAAATGGTGAGTTCCTTTTCTTGTGAATGGAAAAATTCTAAAGATGTTTTATGAAGATAATATATGATGCTATGGGGAATATGTGTACTATAGTTAGTTTCTTTTCCTTTCTTACTTTTTTGTTTCATTTTAATTGTTTTCTTCATTTTCTTTTTGTTTAGAATACAAAAGTAAAATGTTGCTTACATGTAGATATTTTTCTATAAGATGTGGTTCTACTAACATGTTCTTGGATATATTTCATTTATGCATGGATTTACTTATCTCTTAGGGATAGGGAAAAGGAACTTGTGTCTTCACCCTCCACTGCATTTGACATCCATTGTTAAGAGTGTTTTAGGTATTCATGTTTTGCAGATTATTGAATTCTTATGCATTGTCAAGATGAGCACATGTCCCTGAGTTGGAGCCAACTATTATTTTGACGAGAGGAAGTGAATTTTCCTAAGTCAACTTTTCAACCTCTTGGTCTGCTAAACCAAAGGAAACATGAATGATAACCCTTATTTTATAGTCTTAAACATAACATAATCTCTTCCTTCATGGTACATCTGGAAAGATAAATAAGAATTAGAATTACAAGAATTATACACACAATATATTAACTTCTAAACAAGTTACAAAACTAAACATCACATCACATTATATATATATATATATATATATATATATATATATATATAACAAACAATTAAGCATTCTTTTCTTGCAATTTTTAGTATTTATGCAATTTCTTTTAATAACAACAAGAATTAATGTAAACAAGTGTACCAACACAAAGCACTGAACAAGAACAAAAACCTAAGTTCACCCAACAAGAATAAAGAAATATGAATTATGTAATTGAAAGAGAATAACATTCAAATGGGGTAAAAGAAAATGAAATACGAATATGGGAGAAGAAGTTTTTTTATTAAATGTTTTTTTGTCAATAGATTATAATGATAGTATTAAATCTCTTTTAGAATTATGCAGAAGTATGGACTAGAAACATATTCTTGCATAGATATCTAGTGTCTATGAGACAGCTTGGCTACCATGTAAATGAAAAAAATATCATAAACTGACAAAGCTACAACATGCTTCAGTGAATGTTTATGGATGTTGGTACTAGTCTCTGCAACCAAGAAACAATTAGGCAAGATAATAGTGAAAACAAAACAAAAAAAAATCTTCAGTGACCAAATAGTAAAATATACCTTATGCAAAAATATTAGAAATTGACCTCCCATTATCCATTTAAAAATAACTATTGTTATCAAAATAATTGTTAGACCCTAGTATTCTAGTGTAAAGACGAAAAAATGACTTTTAAAACCAAGAAAATCGCTTCAAGCATACCATATAGCGAGTGTAAAAATTGGGTCTCTCTTTTTTAGGCTTGAGTATTTATATAGCTTTCCACCATGGTGGTTAGGAACTTCCCATATAAACATCAACATAAAATGCTAACTAACTATCAACGTGTGGTCACAAGGACATACCACTATATATCTTATGATCTCAAGCAACTCCAGAAGAAACATAGGAAAGCACAAAATGGAAATAAGTTTTCCAATATAACATTAAAACATAAGTCAAAGGGGACCCTCCTTGTCCATAAGATTCGTCATTGGAAAATGGATTCCCAAGGAGCTTACTTAAACACCTTATAACTTCACTTAATTATTTGTTATGTGAATGTTTTCAACTATCCACCACTACTCCAGTGTAGAAAAATAACCATTGACAATCAAAACATGTAACGGATTATACACTTCATAATCATCACATACATAAATGTAGCATCATTTCATATGCACAAAACAAAATAAATCTTTGAATTGTCTCTTCATATTTTCCATTAAAATTAAAAAAAAATCTTTAAGAGTCCAAAATATGCATGCTCATTGTCTTCAAAGAATTGTAAGTGCATGAACTTAGTCAAACATTCATTTTAGGATGCAAACTTGGGCCAGAAAAAAACCCATCTCATGATTATGTCCACTGGACCTGATAGGTGCAACTTCCTTTGCATTTATGAATATGACAAATACAACATTATGCATTTCTCATAATATTGCCTCTATGCCATGAACCTACGAATTCAACCCAATCTGAAAACAACAAGAAAGCAAATGATACTTTCAACAACTCATTTCTCTTTATAGTTCAACATAGACATCAAGTGCATTTGAACAAACCAAATCATCATAGCTAGTGGGTAAGGATATCAGGCTAGCACAATGAGGGAAGAGGCTTGGAATCAAGGTAGTATGCCACTATAAAAGTGACTTGAAATCTTCATCTATGCATAGGAAACACATTTCATTTTCAATTTGGGAATTTGTATAACAATTCCACAATGCATTCTTCATATGACCATCTATATGAGGAACTTGTTTTATCTAATATCTACAAAAGAAACTCTGAAGACCTAATTGAGAATTTGTTTGTTACTAAGTTGGTTAAGCTCTGCAGCTCTCAAGACCTAATGATTTGCAATGGAGTAATGAAGTGGCCAAACTCCAACCAGATGAATTGTATTCATGGGATATCTAGTAGTGTTGTAGATTATGTGATATATGATATCCCTATTTCCAACCAAATAGAAACCTTTGACATTTTAAATGACCATGAGCCCAACTTTGATAATAAACCTTTAACCCTAACTCTAACCTTTTCGATGCACAAAAGTGCCATTGAATAAAATTCTGATAATCAAAGGAATTTGTGCTTTGAAAAAAGTAAAGTTGAACTTTTCTTAAAGGATTTAATTAGTAAATTAAATCTCCTAACTTGTAAGGACAACATTGAAGAAATCTATCATAATTTTACAACTACCCTTTCCACTTCTATTAACAAGTTCTCTTTCTAGGTGTCCTATAAAAAGAATAATAGAATGACCAACCCTTGGTATGATAAAGAATGTAAAATTTCTAGGAAATCCATTAGGGATGCTTCGAATGAGTCCTTAAAAATTGATAAGATCAATACGTACAAAGCCCTAATTAAAAGGAAAAAAATGTACTATATTAATAAAAGGCAAGAGAAACTTTCACAACTATATAAGTTGGATCCTAAGAAGTTCTGGAGCCAAATTCTAAACCTCAATACTAAAGAAAATAATAGGATCCCTTAAGGGACTGGAATTCCTACCTCAAAAGTATTTATGAGTTCCCTAATGCCATGGACAACATTCCTATTGTCCCTACAAAGAAAGAAGCTTTTTCTATAGATGACATAGAGTTCGAGGTTAAGCAGCTTGGAAATGCGAAAGATAAGGACATTGAAGGCTATCAAGTTGAAATTTTTAAAATCGAAAGGCCTATCCTAATCCCTCACATACACAAGTTCTTCAATTTAGCACTCAAGCAAGGCTTCCCTAAACCATGGATGCAAAGACTCATTGTTCCTATTTTTAAAAATTGGGATAGAAACATTCCCTCTAATTATAAGACCATTATGATTAGCTTGATTTAGTCAAGCTTTATGGAATTATTTTGGAAAAGAAGATCAGGCTTTGGCTAGAAATTCATGGTAAAAGAGCTAAAGGCTAGGCCGAATTTAGTAGATATAATTCAACTGTGGACCATCTTGTTACCTTTAGGATCATTGAAGAGGAGTTCTGCAATCCTAAAACTAATCTTTTTTGTTGTTTTTTTTTACTTTAGAAAAGTTTTTGACATGGTTCCTAGGAAAAACCTTTGGAATAGGTTGTAAAAGGTAAAAGTGCCTCTCGAGTTGAGTGTTGTTGCAATAAGGATATATGAGAATGTTATTGTTAATTTTAAAAACAATGAGGGCTAGTCAAAATATATTAACTGCAATATTGGAGTCCAACAAGGTTGTCCCTTGTCCCCTACTCTTTTTGGCATATACATTGATAAGTTAGAAGATTGCTTGGAAAAAGCAGGTTGTGTCGGCCCTAGTACTCTCACTGGTATAGTCATCAATATTCTTCTTTATGTCGATGATATCAGTCTTATGGCAAGGAGTCCCCGTGATCTTGAAAACAAACTAAGAATCCTCAAGGCGTTTTGCTCCAATATGGGTATGACTGTTAATATTGATAAGGCTAAGGTCATGATTATTAAATCAAATAAGATCACTTATGATACCTTCGTATATGAAAACAACAACTTGGAGGAAGTGAATTCATATAAATATCTTGGAATTTATATTCACCACAAGATCAATCGGAATTATAGCATCGAGAAAAAGATTATCGGGGGATGGAAAGCTTATTATGGGCTTGAAAACAATTGTAAATCAGTTGATATTTGGAGTTGGGATAAGAATAAACTCCTCTTTTAGACTCTTGTTACACATGTTATTCTTTATGGATGTGAAGTATAGGGTTGTAGTATCTCTCGTGAATCCTGGAGAAAGATAGAGAAAATACAAAAGAATTTTATAACCTATAATCTCAAAATTAAAGGAAATATGCCCTATCCCATCCTCCTCTTAGAAACAAGCCTCTCCCCCATTGAGAGCATGG
>SNQJ01S0004023.1:363206-398295 GCA_010110895.2 Picea sitchensis | reverse complement strand
ATCTCAAAATTAAAGGAAATATGCCCTATCCCATCCTCCTCTTAGAAACAAGCCTCTCCCCCATTGAGAGCATGGCTATGACTAGATACCTAATGTATAAGAACAAGTTAAACAACATGGAAGACAAGAGGCTTCCTAAAATTACTTGAAAATCGAGTCATAACCACCATCGACTCAAGCAAGGATGAAATAAAGATGTCCAGTCTTGGCTAAACTATTGGGGAATCATGGAAGACATCATTTTGCAGAATAAACATACTATTAAAAAAATCGTCAAATAAAAATTTAAGGAGAAAATGTGGTGTGATAAAGAGTTAGAGGAAAAAAAAATTAAGGTAGTATAAGGATGTAATCAACCCTAATCTAGAAGATCAAAATTATCTATTTGTTTTTCTAGGTGTAAAGAAAAAAATAAGCATTGCTAAGATAAGAACAAATTCTCACGAGCTCCATAGTGAAACTGGGCATTGGTCAATTCCTAAAATGCCATGGGATGAAAGAGTGTGTCACCTTTGTGACACTAAGAAGGTTGAAGATGAAAAACACTTTCTCTTAGATTGTCCAGCCTATACTCATATTAGATCTCATTTTAAAAATATTTGTCACACTACCAACCTTCCTAACCTCTTAACTCAACAAAAGTATGGTAATCTTGGAAAGCTTCTCTTAATGTTTTTCGAGCAAAGAAACAAAATTATAAAAAATCACAAGTAATCACTTACCCTCATAAGGTCTAATAGACCAATTAGGTCTTAGTGGATGTTAATCATCATCATCATCATCCTCATGTTACTTCATTAAAATAACATAGCTTACACCCTTCAGTCGAGTATCTTTTGTACATGAACACACACAATTAACTAGTTTGAGAAAAAACATTTATGAACAAGTTGACATACGGAGACGAATATAGGAGTATGTGATCAATTTCATGAAACTGGAGAGAGATATTTTTCAATAACACGTCATAATACAATCTTTACGCTATATTGAAAATCCAAATACATATTCTCCCATAACTTTAATTACAAAGTATTCATAAAACAAGTTGATACTCATATGTGTGAAATGAGTTTTGACAAAGAAAGCTTATGAGGGTATGGTTAAAAACCTTGGTTCAACCAGAGGTTGTGGTTAAAATGACTCAGCCTTTATTCATATCTCATCAAACACAGTCACTTAAACATAGCATCTAAAATACATACGAAGTATTGGGTATCCACATAAGAAGTTTGAGCTTAACTAAAGCAATAATATTGTGAACAATCAACCATGGAGTGTAAAAATTCTTACCATGTACTAGAGGCCTTGCCAAAATCGCCCTTTCCAGGTATGTTGACAGTTGATGTTTTTCCAAGTCTAAGAAAATACACCATCATCCACCATGCAACATTTTACCAGTTTTGGGTGTGTGGATCAAAAAAATCATGTTGGGAGGCCTCTTGGGCCCTCATAATAGTCATCACATATCATAATACATAAGACATTAAGTAAATATATATGTAATAAAGGGATAAATGCATAAAAGAATGATTAACCACTCAAAACATTGCTCTATTATATATATACTCATGAATATGGAATACAAGGTTGAATATCCTTCCCACAAATCTCTTTATTGTTAAGTATGTGTGTCCCTAATATTCCTCCTATAATGTAGCACTCTCTCTCCAATGCACGTTGTTATTCCCTAGATTAAAACATTTTGGTTCTATTGTTGTGTGACTTGAACCAAGATTGTTCATGGAGGAAAGAAATATTGAAGATGATTGTTGGATGTTGATGTAGTGTTTATGGATGAGAACAATATTGAATATGTTCATTGGATGTGGATGTTGTCTGAAAAACAATATTGAAGATGCTCACTGAATGTGGATGTTGTGTGAGATATATTTTACTCTTTGTGGTGTTCGTGGTGATGGGGCGTGAAATGTTTTTGAGATTCACTGATGTTGCATGAAATATTTTTTCAGTGGATTTTGATCAATCATGCTGGTGAATATAGAAAAATCCCAAGAAAAATTATTAAAGAATGTTGATTCTATTTGTTGAGGAATGTTGTTTCTATGTCCATGTCGAATACTTTTCATTGCTCATGGATGTTTCTTCTTGATGGAGCTCAAACTTGCACACACAAAAGAGAATAAGAAAGTATGGAGATGATTTTCTATCCAAGATTTCATGATGTTTGTGGAAACGAAGAAGCTCACAAATGCACATGAGTTTACCAGCATATAAACCAAGAAAAATTCATGTGATGATGTACTCAATTGAATTTTCTTTGGTCGACCTGAATTTGTTCTGTTGGTTGACCTAAGTTTTTTTTCGATGATGTTGCGAACAAAGAGAATCAGTGTGTGCCATCCTGATTTGATCATGTTGCTAGAGGAAGTTGGTTGTTGTTGTTCATAGAAAATTTTGGAAATTTCCTTTCAATGTGTACTGGTTATAGTGAATCTATAGCATGTGGTGATTTTACACCTGATGGAAATATTATATGAAAATAGCTCTTTGCATGGATGCAATGCACACACCCACTCTCCAAAGGATATCAACCCAACTGAAGAGTCAACATGTTGATCGGTCTACTAGTCGATACCCCAACTAATAGTTGACTGGTTGAGAAAAGTGCCCCTAAAACATTGGATCCCATGATCATATTTATTATTGCTCTGAATCTGAATGATTTTAGAAGAGACGTGCATAAATAATGAATGGTTTTTGGATAATAAAATATCATCCCATTTAGAACAAGTGCATATTTGGTCAAAGAAAAAGGCAGATCAACTAGGGGTATCGACCTGGAGGTCAAAGTGGATAGTGAGATGTTATCAAAGATTAGAATTGCGAATATTTGTAGATATTTTTATCTTTCTTCTTGTGATACAACTGTATTCTCCAATCACTTGGGAAGAAATTTCATAGTTCTAATACTTCTGATAATTTTCATATGGGTTAAAGAGGAGTAAAAATGAGTCAATGTATAGAGAAGTACAAATGTATAAAAGACATATATGAGAAGTTGTTAATATAGTCATTGTCATTGGAAGTCCCAAGGAATCTCAAGTCAGTGCAAATTTGTAAGTAATGTAAAAGGTTATAGAGTCTTAGACATAAAAGATTTACATGATAGATATTGTAAGCCATTATTTAGTCGAGTCAATTATGAGTTTTGTCAAGTTGAATAAACTCATAGTAAATTCTAGTTGACTCTACTTGGTTAATCAAAATAAAAAAAGAAAGAAAAAAGAAAAATATAAATGATGTTGATTAAATTGATCGCATATCACTTGATTAAGTCAAGTGTACAATTGAGTCAAATGAATCAAAATTGAGTCGAAATAGAAAGGAGGGGGTTAAACATGCATATTTGAAGGCAGGTGATCTCCTCCACTCATGTAATGTAAGTTGGTGCTTAGCCAACGAGATCGGTCTCTTGTCGACATCAATTGATAATTAGTTGACAACATTTAATTGAAGTTTGTAAAAGTTCGATACTAGAAAAAAGAGTATTTGGGTCATAGTAGAGTTGAGTCAATCAAGTCCTAATTAAATCGAGTTGTGATCACAAGTTAGAGTCCTATAGTTGGGTCATAATGAGTCATCCTTCATGTAATATGAATTACAAACTCCATATATTCTTAGAGACTTAAAGAAGCATTTCCAAAGATTGAAAGAAAAAAGAAGAATAGCCATGATTGATAGCAACAAAAGAGAAATAAGTGTGATGAGTAATAGAGAAGTGAACATACAATGAACACTTGATCAAAATATCAAGCATATATGGAGGAAATTTTTTACTAACTTATTTGAACAATTATAGAGAGCAATGATGATGAAAATTTTGGAAATAGTTGTAGGCATTCAAGAAAGAGACATCAGATGAGAGACACACACATAAGAGCTTAAAAAAAAAGTTGATGACATGATAACATTTGAATTGATTGATGCCCTTGGTAGAAGAGTTGCATAACAGTTCCATGGGTTGTGACAATGAAAGCATAGTAATGGTAGGATTGGTTGATGTTGCAAACTCTCATCGATTCCATAAAAAGAGCCCCTAGGAGAGGTAGATCGTTGGAGCTATAATAGAGTGTGCCCTGACAATTCCTATGAGGAGTATACTTTGCATTTATATTGAGGTAGCAGTGGGTGCCCTTCGATTGACAGAGAATGTGAAAGCATGGAGATCAAGGAGTTTGGATATGTGATATGTAGTCATTCAGATCCATTGGAAACCAATCACAATAAACCTTATATACATGTGTCTCTTCCTATTCCTATACAATTGGTGGTTATTGTGGTTGAGTTACCTATGCAAACCAGTATGCATGGTTAATGCATAGTAAGGATACTTTTGTAGGAGTAGAGACCTAGGATTTTGTTGCACACTTGCTTGGGATGAGTAAGAATTTGAGCGTGTGGGAGATGTTGGGAGGCATCTTAGGCCCACCCTTGTAATAGTCATCACATATCATCAAACATAAGAAATNAAATGAATGATTAGTTGGATTGGGTACAACTGCCCCATCCATCCTCTATTGTATATATACTCGTGAAGATGAAATACAAACTTAGTTGGATATCCTTCCCACAAATCTCTCTCTTCTTTAGTATGTATGCATCCCTAATATTCCTCCTATAATGTAGTTGTCTCTCTCCTTTAATGCATATCATTATTCCATGAACTACAACAAATCCCTTGAGCCCAATGAAACCAACTACACAATGAAGGCGAGTTGAACCAAATCTACAACATTAAACTCAAAATTGACCATGAACTATTGAAGCATCTGTAATGGAGTGGTGACATATTTCAAGATGGAGTCTACCATTCCCATATGTCACAAGATCTAGAGTGTTAGAGATTAATGCAATTCTATCATCGTTGATCGTGTACATAATAGTGTTTAATGCAGAGCACATAGGATCTAGATCCCACTGTAATGCCCATTAAATTGTGGTCCTGAACTTAGAATAGTGCATAGGTGTCGAGCAACAAAATTAGGTTTTATATCAAATAAATAAAAAATTTAAATCTTGGCATTGATCCCACAATAATTTCCACCAACTATACATTATATATTAAAAACCATTGCACTCCAATAATCAAAATGTTGTCTAGTTTTCCAATATCATTATACATAAGATTTATAAGGTATAGCACAAACTTCAT
Source organism: Picea sitchensis (assembly GCA_010110895.2). Classification (NCBI taxonomy): domain Eukaryota; kingdom Viridiplantae; phylum Streptophyta; class Pinopsida; order Pinales; family Pinaceae; genus Picea; species Picea sitchensis. The sequence goes on along the minus strand of SNQJ01S0004023.1, from coordinate 393,119 downwards.
ATTATTTTCAAATCATACAAAAATATATCATTCGACCATGCCTAGGGTTCACAAGGTCCATCACATTTTCACCATATATCTTATAAATAGAAATGTGTCCAACACAATACACATTGCAATGTAAATATTATTTCCAAACTCATATATATTTTTCCATTTTTGTATATTTGTTTATCTTGTTTTTCAAATCATGTAATTTAAAAACTGAGTCATTCTTTGTATTATGCAAGTATTGTATACTTGATTTTCTTAGGAAATCCCTGACTTTAGATTTTTTTGAAATAATACAAAGAGGTATATCAAAGCAATCGAATGGCAACAATTTTATTTGTGAGAGTAAAGATGAAGTCAAATGGAGAAAAATACAATTTCACAATGCTTTACAAAATCTGAACATGGCGTCATTTTAGGCATCAACGTGTTACACCTCAGATTCACTTTAGTGTACTTTACATAATTTTTTTCACCAGATGTGGACCATGATATGAGCATATTATGTGCTTCATTATATCACGACAAGATAAAAGTGTGGTTGTATTTGTACTCATGTACTGTATTGGGCCATGCTTACATGCTCTATGTATTGGTGGGGGCCTATGTAGTATATGAAAACCCTTTGTGGTTAGTCATGGCCCATGCTTTTAGTCCCCATTTCAAGATAGGAATTTCTATTATTTCTTCAGCCAACTGCCCCTTGATGTTGGTAACTCTTCATCATGTTGGTCATTTATGATGTGGGTAGGTATTTGACCATATCGGGGTGGATCTACTAGGACATATGATCTAGGGGAGCTACTAATATCTATCACTCCTTTGTATATGATGTAAAAGTGTTTCTCATTTTGTAAAGGTTTTCAAAACTATATATAGCATACTTATTTTATGCAATCTCCTTATATATTCATCAAACTTTTGTAATCTACTATCATACATGATTTTGTAGATGCTCACTTATTTTCACATTTCGTGAGAGAGTCTCACAATTATCAAGGAAGTACACATATATCAAGGCATTGTTCACATCCTTTGAGGCACATATGGGATATTTATGCATGCATGGACATCCTCTACACATGTTAGGTTGAAGATTCTAGAGGTCCCTCTTATTTCATTACTTTTGGAGTTGTTTTATGCATGATTTGAGAGCTAACCCATACATATGGACACTGTGACATCCATGGGGTGTTTTTAGGAGTTTATTGACTTGGAGGGGAACTTTCCTTTCCTTGTGGAGGATATTTTCTTGATATGAGGACTTGGTCATGCCTTGGAGGCACCTTTTGAGCATTCTTGAGCACATTTAGAGGAGGCGTCAACATTTTGGGGCCTCTTCCACCCATTCTATGAGGTCATTCCACATTATAAGGATAAACATTGACACATTTATTGAATGGTAGGATTATACACCATGTTTTGAGGCCTTAACAACACTTGTTTCTTGGAACATTGAGAAAACTAAGAAAATGAGCTCCTCTTCTATGGGACAACCCCCATTCTTATGAGATTTTTATGTACATGTGGCATGTTTTACTTGTTTTAACTTAGTCTCCTTATTTGCATGGATGAAAAGCTATTTTTGTTAGTCTCCTAGGCTAAATTTAGGGAGAAGGAATTAATTAAAAATGAGAAGGATGCATAAGCCTCCTCTATAAGTAGAGGCTCTTCTCTCATTCCAAATTGTTGTGAATTGTTGGATATAATTTTTGATAATTCAATTAATAGAAGATATACATGTTTGTAGGTTTTGGTGTCAATTATTGAATCTCTCTCTTTCTTAGTTATTTTCTTCGCGTATCAAAGATTAGTGTGAATTTTCAATGCTTCTGTTAGATATCAAGATCGATCCATTTGAGGAGTTAATTAACTACTTGGAGGGAAGACATATAGGGTTTAATATCTTCCATTATCCCTTGTTTGGTTTGGTAAGTGCTCAATACCTTGTCTTGTCTTTCCTTTGGTTCCTTGACAAGGATTTTAATAATTTTATTTAAGCCACAATTGATCTTATTAGTGAAGGCTTTTTCCTTTGAGGAAACCCTTCTTGTAGGGACTTGGTCTTCATACCTTGTCTTGATTATATGAGGGATTGATATAACATAGGGTTCCAATATCTTACCATAATATTTAACATAGGAATGACCAACTATTAGAGGGGCATACATCTCAACCCCATAAGCCATAATTGGATAAAAAGACACTTGTCCTCATTCAACAACCAACCAAAAAACCCTAAAAATTAAAACTATTTTATTTTTATTTGTTTAGAAGGAAATCTAACGGTGAAAAATCAAAGAATAATATTAATTTAGATTTCTTTCAGTGTCTAGTGTAAAGTTAATAGTTTATTCTATTTCCTAAACAAGTTTATCCTAGGTTTTATGCTTAATGGTTGATTTATGACCCTAAGGAGGAAAAATGACCTTATAGAAAGGAGCTTCAAGGCCTTATATAATGTTTTGTGGGATGATTAAGGCATTTCTCAAATATAGAAATTAAATTGCGGTAATAGAAATCAAAATTGGTGAAACCCTAAGGCTAGGGTTTGGTGCTTCAAGTTGTATTCTTACTCATACCTAGCATCTACTTCATTTATAGATTGTTCTTCCAAGTTTTTCTTACATATCTAGTGGAGAATTGGATATCTATTGCACTAAAATTTGTTTATCATTTACTTAGAGGTTTATTTGGTGAATTCCAAGTGTTAACTTGTGAAACCGTGGGGGGATTCACAATATATTTTATCGGTTCTTACTTAGTTAATGGTTATACATATTTATAACTTGTTTCTATCACTTGCTTGGTTGTTATTTCATAGAATATGTCTTTCCCAATAGGAAACATCCAAGACATATTGTTCTCTTGTGTGTAATATCTCTCTTGGATGGTCTTATCATGATCTAAATCTGAAGTTTATGTGTTTTTATTTATAAACAGATTTAGAAGTGGAAGGAAAACCCTAATATTTTCCTCTCTTAGAATATAATAAAGTGGTAAACACTAGCACACATTGCACCTTTGATTTATGCTAAACATATTCACTCTTTGTGCCCTAAAGTAGCTTAAAGTGGTTCTAAACTCCTGGAAGTTTCATTTGTAGCTCCTAATTCTCTTTTAAAGTGTATATACTTACGGTTCATGTTATTGTTTTATTTGTATATCTCAAAAGAATTGAAATCATCTATTGGAACTCTTGTGCATGGTCTTGTTACATACATTGTGGACTCATTAAAGTAAATCATATGCTCGCATGGTTATAATTCACTTGAAGAGGTTTACTTATTCAAATAGGGATACCCCCCATGTATTTTAGGAGTTCACCTGAAGTGTAGGGGAAAGTGTATTGAGGTGATAGTGGTGCACTTCCCATATTGTTTCCCTAGTTAGAACCTGTGTTAAGACTTTTCACAAGCGTGCTAGTTTAGGTGGTAACAGTGTCCATGTACAGAGGCATGTTACCAAAACTATTACCAAGGTTACTGAAATTTAAGGTTGTTGGAAACATGAAATTAAATAAGTGTGGATTATATGATGTCAGATGACCTTTGGATTCATCTTCCAAGGTCTCTTGGACTCTCCATGACTGTTACAGTCACTTGACTTTTCACATTACATCAAGTCAGGAATATCGTAACCCTAAGAGGATTAAGTTTCATTTGTAGCTCCTAATTCTCTTTTAAAGTGTATATACTTACGGTTCATGTTATTGTTTTATTTGTATATCTCAAAAGAATTGAAATCATCTATTGGAACTCTTGTGCATGGTCTTGTTACATACATTGTGGACTCACTTGTGCATGGTCTTGTTACATACATTGTGGACTCATTAGCAAATCATATGCTTGCATGGTTATAATTCACTCGAAGAGGTTTACTTATTCAAATAGGGATACCCCCCATGTATTTGTGAGTTCAATTCAAGTGTAGGGGAAAGTGTATTGAGGTGATAGTGGTGCACTTCCCATATTGTTTCCCTAGTTAGAACCTGTGTTAAGACTTTTCACAAGCATGCTAGTTTAGGTGGTAACAGTGTCCATGTACAGAGGCATGTTACCAAAACTATTACCAAGGTTACTGAAATTTAAGGTTGTTGTAGAACATGATATTAAATAAGTGTGATTATATGATGTCGATGACCTTTGATTCATCTTCCAAGGTCTCTTTGACTCCCTAATCGTTACAATAACTTGACTCTTCATTACATCAAGTCGAATATCAGAACTTAAGAGGGATTACGTGTCCAACATTTCCCCTTTAATATGAACTCATATACACCCCTTCGGATTAAGAGGGGGGGTATATGAGTCCAAGAAGAGAACTGAAATATGAAAGTGGGAAACTAAAAAATGGAAGTGTGCAGTTGTCGATGTTTGAATGTTCTCTCTTAATCTAGTCATTTTAGGATGACCACAAAGTGAATGGATAACATAAGTTGATGTCTTGTACTAAATGATGATGGTGTTTTAAGGAAGATGTTGGATGCAGACTGAATCATAAAGGAGGGATATTTTTCGAGGATAAGTATGTAAGAGGAAAAGAACAACTGGAAGGAAAAATAGCATGCACACATGCATGGAAGACCTGACGATGCTAGGGTTAGGCTAGGGTTTTGTAATACATTGTAATGGTTGGTGAGCTGAACATATAAATAATTAGTACTTAGAGGAGAAGAGAGGACCGAGAGAAAACATGAAGGATAGAAAGGAAGAGTATTGTGAGAACTGTATGAATCATTAAGCTGGTGAGAAGAGGAAGTAAGGAGCAACTCGATCCCTAGGGTTACATCGCAGGTTGAGGATCCTGGTGCGATCTAGTGAGCATCGCAGGGATCGAGGAGCCTGTTGAGGAGAGTGAGATCTAAGAATGTAGCCACACGTGGAATGATACATTTATGAACCATAATAAGAAGTTGAGATCCAGATCTTTGTGGACGTATCCCAGGAGGGGGTGAACCATGGAAATAGTGTGTTATGTGAATGCATGTATGCGTCTTTATGTTTGAGTAATTGATGAATGTTAGATGAATGATGGAAATAAGTAGATCCAGTACTCCACATGCATGCATAGAATGAATGTCATACTATATGTTAAATGGATTGAATAAGGGTTAAGGTTCATAAACACAAGTCTCGCTAAGTCTCAGATTGAAAACACCTGAGCCTTGCAGCCACCCATAGAGCTATCTCGGGTGATACTGTGCAGTGCACTCTGTGTATTGTGTTTCCTTTTGGGTTACCAAAGGGGTCAATAGTCTTTAAGGGATTTTGTTGGGTAGCTTCTTAGTTTTTAACCAAGGTCAAACTGTAATGGTCAATAAGAGTACATAGAAAAAAGGCAAAAACCAACAAATGGTTCTATTGTCAGTTGTTTAGAAGGCAAGGGGATTGAGCATATGAGATCTACGGAATAAGTGTCAAAAGAATACGGAATCAGATGACTAGAAGGTGAAAGAATGCGACTCTAAAAGGGGATGTTGAGACCGTGGAATCCCACAAAGGCAGAGATAGAAAAATGGTTGAAGACAAAGGAGCTAGAGTTTGCGCAGAAAGATAACCAGAACCCAAAGTTAATTCCACACAAATATCTGGACAAGTACGTATTCACCGACTTGCATGAAGTATTTTTTTGTAATTTACCACACACATTGCAGGAGTGGATTAAAAAATTGAAAGATAATGATCCAACAAATCACATCAGACAGCTAGAGTGGAATCCTGAAGAGATCACGCAACTACAACGAGTTGATAATAAGTTCATGCGGGCAGTAGATTTTTGGCTAGACAACATTGTTGTCAGATTTATCACAAAGTTTGTAGTAGACACAACAAAGTCAAACAGCACAGCTAAACAAGAATTCCTGAAGGGACCTCGAGGGAGTTACATTAGATCGCTATATACTTCCATTAAGATATTATTATATAACAAAGGTGTAAAGGCAATGGATTCAGACAGCTAAACTTCCCTACGTGCATGGGGGAAGGGGGGAAGAACTGACAGGAGAAGAAGAAATGGAAGGAGAAGGGGATAAAGGAAATACAGAGTCCTTGGAACCAATCATGATGGGAGAAGACTAGATCAAGAGGATCATAGAAATAGTTGGAAAGACGCGCAGTGGAGTACCCTACCAATATAAGTTGAACACCAAGAAGAGAGTTGTAGCCGCGAGGGAAATCTTGGAAAGTGATGAAGAGGAGGTAAATGATCTATGCTATGGAGGAGATTGAGAAAATCCCGCGTGAAACATATGAGAGGAAGATGAGAGGTACAAGAGTGGGAATAGAAGGAAACAATCTTATCCATGTTAATGGTAGTGTGGAACCCATGAACCCATGTGTGACACATATACCAACAGGAAAACCACCATTTAGACAACCGAATTTTGGGAGAAGGAAAATAGCAGGAAGTACATATACACAAGGAACAAAAACTAGGGGAGCCAATTTAGGAAACATCAATCAAGTATCTACACCACGCGGAGGTAGTAGTTCAACATTCAAGATCGCAGGACATTGTCCAACCATCAGGTTACCATAATTTAAAGGAGAAGCGTCCGAGGACCCAGAGAAGCACTTGTTTATTTGTGAAAAGATCTAGGAAGCAAAACAGATCATAGAAGAGGACACTAAACTGGCATAGTTAGCTATCACATTAATAGATCACGCACTGGATTGGCATATGAGTTTAGTTGCAAACAGTCCACCAGGGACAACCAGAACAATTGTAGATATCAATAAGTTGTTGATAAATGAGTTCCAGAAGCCTAGTTCATAGGATCAATACATGAACAAGATGATAGAGATTAGACATAAAAAAGGATAATTTGTATGGGAGATTGACCAAATATTCAAACGAGCGATAGGAAATATGAAATATGTCATGAAAGATATGCATCATAGGAATGTATTCATTAATTCTCTATTACCACACTTGAAATATCCATTGCGACAACAGAAATTTTAGACACAGGAAGAGGCTCTACAGGAAACTCTACAACTGGAAGAGAACCAATATCAGAAGACAGATCTGGCCATAGAGGAGTTGAAGGAGAATCTGAAGAACTTAACTTTCCAGCTAAACCATAACAAAAGTAAGGACAAAAGAGAATTTGTTTGGTGTACCACATGTAGGACAGAAGGACATCATAAGAAAGAATGTCCAACATTAGCGCAATACATGGCAGCAGGAATGTCAAACCCATTGCCAATAGGAGGATTATGGTGTGAAATCTATAAGAAACCAGGACATGATCCATATCACTGCCCAATTATGTAGACGTACTAGATAGTACCGAAGAGATCCTATTGCAACTTTTGCAAGTCAGTAGGACATGATGAAAAAGATTGCAGAACCACAGAGTATGAGGGAAAGAACATCAGATGCATATAGGGTGCAGGCAGAAATGATGACTGGGCAAGACACACCCTAGTTTAATCAAGTACTAGCACCATGTTGATGGGGCCTAAATCCCCTGATTCAACAGCAGGAACTAAACCCACCATCGAGGCCCGATTAGACTCTGCGGTGTTTGGAGTGGAATGGTTCTCCAAATCTTGCGATCTGGCCAAATTATCGATGGGCTTTGTGTTTTTTGGTGAAGGCTCTTCCTTATGTTAGGAAAATTCATTTTCTGTATTTCTCTTGGGTGGGGCTGATACAAGAGCGGCAAGACAGTATAAACCAACTTGGTAAATAACAGGACAAAGGTTTTAACTAGAGGGAATAGGCCGAGCTTGGGATAACCCGCTGCTCAAACATGCAGACAGTGATTCTATGTCTCAGGGCCTAGTACTAATACATTAACCAAATGACCATCCAATTACTTTCTGAGAAAGAAAAAAAGAACTAATTTAATGGAAGAAAACACATAAATAATCAAGATCATGGTAAGAAAAATAATTCATCTACCATAGCATTCATCACATAACAACACAACGATTTATTCTCATCATTAAAGCAAAGAACATCAAGACATTGCACCAGATAACTTGACAACATAATTAATTGCTCTTACTCATTTACTGCATCACTCATGGAATGGGAAAGGAAGTAATTCTTCTCCAACTCCAATCACATACATCTGATAAAAATAGCTCGTCTTTAGCCCATAATGACTTCTCAATTCACAACAGCCTCAAAATAATTATCAACAGCCAAAAAAAAAGGGAGTTCTTACAACAACCATTGACCCTTTACTCATCGGTCAATGTCTCTATTTATACTCTAAAATTCAACTGTAATTAACGGCTAAATACAATTTAGGCCAAACAAAAATTGCCACGTAGAGTGGTCATCCAATAGTTTCTTTCAACGATCAACCTGAGATGCCTCTTCAAAAGGATGGATTCTTTCATATTTAGACCAACTGATAAATAGGTTTTCACACGTTTGAGCCCATGGGAACCTATGTTGTTCCATAAGGGAAACATATTCTCCTCTAATGTTTACTGCATGTGCCCAGTATTTTACCAAACCGTAGTTCAACAGTTGCAGCATGGCTCGAGCTCGGATCGGATGACCTGCGAATTGTTGCACTTGTCCTGGCATTGCATCGGTGACTTTTGCATACCATTCGGCCCAAAGAGAGTCTTGTATGGAGTGCATCTTGAGCACATCGCTTAGGTTAGTGCATTCATCAAGAGTGTCGAATTCGAGGAGACTGACATCTTTCATTATTTTATTAGTTTTATCCCAGTGTTTCTAGCACTTGGCCCATTGCTTTTGTATTTCTCGGTGTGGGTCCCGGGTCATCTTCACCCAGTATTCAACGTATTTCTTCATGCGGTTGAAAATGCTTTTTCCAACCATTTGAATTCCATGATTTTCCCTTTCTCGCCCCTGCTGGACCGCTTCAATGTATTTGAGTCTCTCTACCACTAATTGTGCCTTTTCATGCCATTTTTCCATCTCTTTGCATGTTGTGAGTGCCATAAGAGTATCCTCCTGAAATTCGACTATGTTCTCAGTCAACATGTGCCTTTCCTTTTTGAACTCGTTATAAAATTTGTTGAATTCTTCCTTCAGATATGTAGTGGTCTGTGTGGTCCCTTTATAGTATTTGAAAAGCTGGCGCAGGTGTTCGAGCTCCTCCTGAGTGTCGGCTAGTTCCTTTTCATCTCTCCTGGCTCTATCCTGGGTAGCATCTGAGAGGGATTTTCCTACACTGATCAGTTCGGACATGTGAGTATCTTGAGTGATGATTAGATTCTCTTCTATGCTAACCTCAATGGATTGATCCAAAGTGATCCTTCACTTCTTCGTGGTCCTTTGAACGATGGCCTTCCTCTTTTGATCGTAAGAGATCGCATAGATGTCTACTACTTCATCTACGGGTTCTGGTATCTGTCGATCTCTCCATGAGAGGTTGTTTTTCAAACTACTTGTGGTGTATATTCTCTCAGGAGTCATTTCTCGAATTTCTTCACTCTGTTTTGTGGATCCGTCATCTTCTTGTTTTTTGCCTGGGACTTGAATATTGGGCATGATGGAAGCATAGGGTACATACTCATTGCTTACTTGTTCGCCAGTCGTAGATCTGTCGATTCTCTTTTGCGGAGTTTCACCACTCAGTCTTTCTTTTCCTTCCCGTTTGTCAGATTCTTTTGTGTCGAGGCCGCCTTCAGACCTTGTTTCCATCTTTGAGGCCTGCTTGTCTTAGACTTCGAGTTCAGGGGAAGTGATTTTCTCTGGACCCTTTTCTTCTTGGACTCGCACCGGGGTGTCATGAGTGGGTTCTGGACTCTCATCATCGTTGTAAATATGTATAAGATTACTCAAGGGATTGGGCGCTTGTGTCTCTATCGAGACCTGACCTATCTCTGGTTGAGTTGTCCCTTCTTCTGAAGGATCGATTGGTGATGTTGCGGGTTCAGGGTTGCCCAACCCATGGGCATTATCAGGGGCTGTGGACCCAGGATTATTTGACTCCGTCGGGATATTCAGAACAACAGTTGAGGCTTCATGTCCTATTAAAAGGTACGGTTCATCCCGCATCTGTTTCATCAACAACTCAATTTTCTGAAACAACAACGTACCCCTTTTTCATGTAGCTTGATCTTCCAGAAGATCCCTGATTTGTATCGGGGATTCTTGGTGAATTCCCATGACTTCAATATATTCTTCGGGATCGCTTATTTATTCATCCAATTCATTTGAAACTGCTTCTCCCAGGCGTCGACTAATTTCTTGAACCGACTACTCCATAAATGTTTCCTGCTCTTCGTGGCTCATAGCTTTGAACTTGGTTCCTCGAGGATTAGATCTCCTAGATGCCACCACCTTCCAGTCTTGGGTGTTTTCAGTTAATATTTCATCTTCGAACTAGTTGTGGGCATAGCGCCAATAGGATGATACCTGTGACGCATGATGTAGAACCAATCCCTTGGGATCGTGTTTGCGAAATCGGCCAGTTTGGAACCAAAATTCCAATTGACCTAGACCGAGTTGCTTAGCATGTGCGGTATATTTGACCACGCAGAACCCAATATGAAACCCATATGGTACAAAATCCTACTTCTTGTCTTTTACTAATGTTGCATTGTATCCTTGCAAGATGGTTTGATAGCAAATTTCCCCTAACACTAGCCGGTTGGGAACATAAATGGGTAACAAGTGGGGTGCTCCTGCGGCACCGAAAAATCTAATGTAGGTTGCCCGTTCTTCCAAATACCAATGGCCAATTTTGGATATAACCTTCTTTTCTTCATCTGATAATATAGGGCACTCTCTTTTGAAGAGCAAGGAGTAAATGTGTGCAATAAATTGATCACATATAACAACATAGGATTTTTTGTACCTATTTTCCCATAGGATGCTGAAGTATACATGGATAGCCAACTCTAAAGGGTGTCAATTTAGATTCATCCTAGAAAAAGTGTTCTTGGCACAGATCACGTCCAGTAGATATGAAACCATGTAGAAGGTGGGGGTATATCCCTCCTTCGACTCCTGAGCCTATCTTATGTAGGTGCTTAACTGTTTGGAGATGATGGCACCCTAGTTGAAGCATGTGCCTGAAATAGCGATTGTAAAATCCAGAGGCATCCAAGCCTCCAAAAATTGGGAATATTCTTTTTCCCCATGTAACCTGCAAGCTAAAGCCATGAGGTATATGTATGGTTCCCTGAGATTGGTCGTTGGGTACCAGCCAACAGTCTAGTTCATGAATTTTTTGTCTTCTCTCTACCATGACGACATGATTTTGTTGGTATCGTGTGACACATAGAAACTTAAGATGAAATCTGTGCTCAGCTTTAGCTCGAAATCTTTGAGCTTATAGTAGTTATGAACCTCTGATGGAAGGAAGACTCTGACGAACTCACCGTTATCATCATTAATCAAACACTTTTGGGCATTAGTGTGGTCAATGATCCACTTCAAGAGCTCAATGCATGGAAAGACTGGATATCGGCTTGCTATGTTGTGCAGATAAGCCCTATGAATATTGGGGAGGACCTCATCGTTGAGCTTCCTCGTTTCAGGATCTCTATGCAGGGTATATTCGAGGGGTTCCTCTTTCTTGATTTTCTTGAAAACATTTTCCCAGCTATGAAATGCCATCTTGGCTCCAATACTTGCCTCTTTGTCTCCAAAAGCTGGGGACTGGACAAAAGCCTCCTTGGTGATTCTCTTAATGACGGATACTAGTTTGGGAATGAAATCTAGTTTCCTTGCAACTAATGGGGAGGAGCCTTCTCCTACTTCAAATTCCTGCATCTTAGGGACTCTCGGCGATTTCCTAGTGGATGGCTTCTTTGGAGGCATTATTCCTGTAATTTAAAATGTCATTTGAGCATGCGTGCATGGAAGCATTAGGTGAGAATATATAAAATGTAGGGCAAAAAACCAATAAACGAACCCAAACCTGTGATGTTGGCTAAGATAACGGTTTTAATACTCACTGGACATTGAACGCTTCATGTGGACTGTTAGCTTGTCTCTCCTGTCCGCCCTGAACTTCTTTCTGCGTAGAATGGGATCATACACAATGACTTGAAAGGAATGTAACTAGGAGATACTATTGGTCATATCAACTAGTTAATATGAGTTATGAACGCAAATTCAAAATAAACCACTATCGGATTTTTCTGCAGATAATTTTGACTGGTTGACGACGGAGGCACGGATGGAGATGCATTGTATCAACGATTTTAATAGTTCCTTTTGATTCGTGCATGAGTTAGTCACTAATGCACGATCCACACATTAACTGAGAATCATAATTGCAACATACCCACCACACTCCGGGGTCACCACATCTCGTCACATCACGTCACTTGGCGAATGAATTGGGGATCAATTATTATCAGAGTGTGTACTTACATCGATAGGCTATTGATGAAACTTCTGACACAGATGATGTAGGGGTTGTCTATCGGGGGGTTTACTCTTTATTTCGTGCAGTGTGTATTATTACACCTTTCTTCTGAAGCCGATCGAATCAGTCTTCGGCAAAATCCTTCCCAAGGTTTATTCACAGGCAAGAAATATTTGATTAGTCGACGCCGATGAGGGTCAGTATTTGGATACTTTGACTCTCCAAATGGTCTTCACCACCATCATCTTCCACTAATGCCGAAATTCTCCTGTGATTCGGGACAAAATATGGGTTGTCGATTCCTTAAGTAGTTGTCAAGTATTTTAGAGCTAAGATGATTCCTCGATGTATGTTCAAGTGAAATTTTAATCAATTAAAACGTGAAACATATAAGAGAAGCAAAGGATCGGTTTCAATCCGAGGCAAAAATGGTAAAAATTTAACTAGAGGGTGGTACCCAAAAGGAAATAATCACAGAACTTTTAGGGTGTGTTGAGTACTCAACACCCCGTATAACACTATGCAACAACAATATAATACCACACAACAACCATATAACACTATGCAGCCGCAATACAACACTGCACAACCACACTATAATACCGTGTAATATAATTAGGTGCCTCAATATAATGCGTCGCAAGGGGATTGAACTGGCTACAGAGGTGGAGGAAGAGAAAGAGGAGGCTTTGGAAGAGGTAGAAGACCAGTGGTATGTCACAATTGTCAACAACCAGGAAACTATGTAAAAGAATGTGCACTTCCACCAACAATCTGTATGTATTGTTGCACATCAGATCATGACATGGAAGAATGCTCGACACTATTAGGGAAGATCTAGGAGAAGAGAAATCAAAACAATCAGAATGTTCAGTGGATTTCAGTAGAATTGACGGACGAAGGAAGAAACATCAACATAGTTACATGGGGAGGAGCTAAAATATCAAATGATGCAGTAAGGAAAGATCCAACACAACACCAATGGGTGAAGAAGAAGGTTGAACCAAGGAAGCAGTTTGACACGTAGAACGAGAAGGATATATTCAAGCAAGCCATCCAAGAATTTATTAAGACATACATTGCATCGACATCAACCGTGCAACATAATAAGGAAGTACTAGAAACACAACCCCTGGGACAAGTAAGTACAATTAAAGGCTTTTTGAAATCATGTGTAAAAATAATAAATGATCCATTGATTTGAAAGTAGAATGCTGATTTGTTATGCTATGCAAGCACCCTCTAATTCATTAAAATAAACTTTACAGGACCTTGCTTCATGTGTTAAAATATGCAAGATAAATTATGTGCCAAGTTTATGCTTCTTCTTTTAAATGTTCATGTATGAGGAAATGTTCTTTTAAATGATTAAATGTGTACTTTAAATAAATACACAACAACATAACTTGCATAAAATAAACCATCAAACTCACAACAATAACAACATGATAAAGGAGTTCACCCCTCTCTGGGCTACATCTCCTTGAGCCTCCATCAATGGACTTGGCTCTCTGGGATTAATTTGTCAAAGATTATTTCACAATATGTTGCTCAAATCCAATGGAAATTTTGACTGTACCATTGGGTTCAGAATACATAAAAACCCCAAAAATGACTAATAAAACTCTGAAAACGGATCATGGCTCATCCATGCATGACTTCTCCTACATGTGGCCTTAAGCTTCCCTGAGCTTCTCTTTGGCAAAAAACCTGTAAAAGTCCTCAAATGGATCTGAAACCTATCCCAAAGTTTTCAAAGCACAATAATTAGCCAAAAATGATTATTCAATCATAGAAAACAAACATAGGCTCATCTGAGCAAGACCTCAAACAATGAGAGCTTCAAGCTCTCTAGAGCTCTCTGAAACTTCAATGGTTAAAAACCTACAAAAGAAGTCTTCAAATGGCTATGAAAACAGTGCCAATGGATTTAGAACTTCCAAGAACCCCTAGCTAGGCTTTTTTGGCACCTCATTTGGCAAAAAAATGAAGAAGATAGGCCTCCTGCCATTTTCCTCCTTCAAGCTTGCTGTCTCTGGTTCGCCAAAATGCACCTCTGTACGTTCAACCAAGAACACGCTAAAAAATGCATGCTAAAACCTAGCACCGAGCGCAACCACATAACTGTGCAAACTATAGGATGTTTAGGGCACGCCCAACCCTTAACCGCCAAAGTCACGGTCATAAGGTCACCATGTGACCACGCGCTCATATAAAAAGGGCTCCATTTACATTGGCGAATAAAACAATGACAAGTGGCAAGTCATTTTGTACAACCATTGAAACCAACCCAACTCCCCGCATGCTCCGTCGCAAGGTCATATGTAATGGGTTATGTGATTGGGGGCTTAACCATTTGAAATATGTAAACCCGTGCACGTTTGTTTAACTGTGGTCATATGTATAAATGTATGCGACCAGGGGTTGGGGCTAAGCCCTAGCCCGGACGCGCCCCATATCACATTTCAATTCAATTCAAATATAATAAAACCCATATGATTTACAAGGACCATCGTGTGGGCTAGTGGTATCCCACACACTGCCAAAGCGTTGAAGCTTGGGGGAGGTCCGGGGTTCGATCCCCACAAACTCCATAAAATTTTGAACAAACAACCAATTACAACGGTGCCACGTGGCAGCCCATGACTAGGCCATGTGGCACCACACCATTTGTCCAATAAATGCCACGTGTCGCAATTTGATTTGACCACATCTGCCAATGAGTGAATGCCATGTCATCATCTGCCACTTGGACGTACGACCTCTTCCACGTCAGCGTACGACCTCTGCCACGTCAACATCCGTACGGACTGTACGGACTGCACAGTCAGCATAATTTTTTTACCTGTTTGGCGATTCGAACAGATCGCGATATCTCTCTCATCCAACGTCTGTTTGAACCCAAATGAGTTGCGTTGGGTTCATGACGACGAGGGCTACGCACCCGTTTGTTCTGAGGCAATTCCGAGAACATTGATTTTTGAGCTAAAATTTGACCCCTGGTCCAGATTTTGATCATCCATCCTCTTTTAAAGTATTACAAAATATGCGAGAAAGATGTAGCATCGAGGAAGAATGAAATTTAGAACAAAAACTAGTCAATCACCTACATACAAGGTGAATAACAAGTAGAGAATTCAGGTTGAACGCCAACATTGGAGATTTCAACATGGGAGATATTATACTAGATTTAGGATCTCAAGTCAATGTATTACCCAAGAAGACATGGAAATGTATGGGAGACCCCAAACTAGGAAATTCACTGGCTCAGCTAAAACTAGCAAATCAACATAGATTTCTACCAATTGGAAGACTAAAATGAGTAATACTAGATCTGGATGGAGTGCACACTAAAGATGACTTCGAAGTAAAAGAGGTAGTGGACGGTACAACACCTTATCCCGAATTGCTTGGTTTGGATTGGGCATTTCATAACCAGTCTATAATCAACTTGAATACAAGGAAGATGACCTTCAAGTCAGGAGAATACAAAATCATTGCGCCATTGCACCCATCAGAGGGGGAAAGGTTTGTAGAACCTAGTTTCTTGGACTCGAAGGAAATTAACCAGTTGTACAGAAAAACTGCGCGAGATGAATATTATGTAAAACCAATTATGGATGGGGTACTCAGTTGGTGAAGCATCACCTCATGTGCGTCAGAATCAAATACAAGTTTAGAAAATTGGAAACAGAGGTTACACGAGGTCTCCACAAGGAGATGCGCTAGAATAGACTATGCAGTAAGATGGGTAGGTATGGAGATAAGGGAACCTCCCAGCTTCCATGGGGTTAACGATCTAGAATAATTATTGACACGGTATGAAGATGAAGTGTTGGATAATCAGAGGCTCTTAGAATTGCATATAACACTCAAGGAAACATCTGCAAGATGGTGGAGTGAAAACAAAGAAACAATGAAATATTGGTATCAGTGTAAGCGATTACTGTGCATCAGGTTTGGCACAGAACAACAAAGAAACCAATTACAGAAATATGATGGATAGGAGGCACCAACAAAAATCTTGGAGAACTGAAGCTATGGAAAATGACACCACTGGAGGAATGGCCTCACCATTTCATGCACACATTAGAGAGCATCCCAACAAACTGGTATACAGACTAAGAACTGCCCAGAGGAACTATGAGATGGATTGTACTACAACATAAATTTAGATTCACTTTCTCATTTGAGCATGAGAACCCAAACATAGACGCAACACTTAAACAAATCAGAGGGGTGATATTCATTAAGGAACCAATAGTTGAACTTATAACAGAAGAAAAACAACAAAACAGACAGACCGTGAAAGAACTACTATCATGATACCATGTGTAGAAAGAAGCACCAGATGAAGATGACCCGCGCGATATTCAGATTGAGGAAGTTGAAGGAAAGATATAAGTGGAATGTCCACCTCTAGAAACATAAGTAATTGTTGCACCGATCAAAGTGAAGAAAGTCAACATTGTGACAGTTGAGAACCCAAAAATGGCTAGCATTGGAGACTACTAGGATGAAGAGACAGTGGAAAGGATAACAGAGTTACTGTGCAAGTACAACGACTTATTCCCAACAAATTTCATAGAAATGAAAGGAATAGCAAGAGAGCTAGGTGAAATGAAGTGTTGGAAGATTGGTTGTTGTCATTGATGTCAACCCTAGTCATGGGTTTTGAACCGCAAAATTGATGAAGGTATTTGGTCACAAAGGAAAATGCACATTCATATACAACACCCATGAATAGATAGTATACATCATGTTGTTTCTGGTGGCATGTGGCACGTCATGTGGATCCTCATGGTTGAGGAAAAATGATTTTTTGAAGATGACAAAGTGAATTGAAGAAGGAAGTACATGTAGGCCCTAAAGATANATGGATAGTATACATCATGTTGTTTCCGGTGGTATGTGGCACGTCACGTGGATCCTCATGGCTGAGGAGAAATAAATTTATGAAGATGACAAAGTGAATTGAAGAAGGAAGTACATGTAGGCCCTAAAGATAATTAAAGAAAAAAATTACAAAATAAGAAAGTGTCAGGTCGACCCTAATGTTAAAAGGAAGTGACATAAATGGTATAAATAAACATCATTATACATTCATTTGATATAATTCGAATTTTAGAGGTAATAAGAAGAAAAGAAGGCCGGATTTCAAGGGAGGATGAAGTCCTTTGGTGATGTGTTCTAAGGTATGTTATTTTCAGGTCATCTTACCATTTTTTCTATAAATTTTTTTATAGAACGATTCAGATGGTGAAATCTTGATGGTATTGAGAAGACATATCAAGGTACCTCTGGTAAAAATTTCAGCTCTTGATTCACTATAATTATGGAGATACACTCTGTGGAAGATAAGGTTTGTGACCAGTCCTGAAGCTAGTCAATAAACAGGTGTTCTGGGTAAAATAATCATAACTTCTTCAACGAGAATCCAAATGAAGTGTGAAAATTTTCATTTGAAAAAGTACGGACTTTAGTTTCTTGTGTGTGAGTTTCAGAATTGGATGTTAATTATTGAGCATGGGGCATTCTGTGCAAGTTCACTCTCCTAAATAGACCAGAATTGAATAAAGTCTACTATTCTTTCTATAATCTCTTTTTGGGGAGGATTCAAGGAGTGAAAATTGGAGGAGTTTCAGAGAATACATTGATTAATTTTATCTATAGGATCAAAGTACTCCAAGAATTGAAGAACTGCAGAAATTGAAGAAGTCTCAGGAAGCATTATCAGGTTCTATGTGATGATTGATTGATGGTGATGATTTAATGTAAAGTTTTATTATCTCTCATATATTCTTGGGTGGAAGGAAGGGGCAAGGATGGAGAGTTAAACTCTCTCTTGATATTGGAGTATTTTATCTTCCTCTTGGAGGTTTATCCCTCCCTTTACATTTGGAAGTTGTAGCTACCTTTGGAAGTCATTACTTCCCTTGAACAATAAATATTGATTATTTCTCATATAGTGTGCATGGTGTATTGTGGTGTATTGGTGTAACTCTTATACTATTGTTCCTTGCTCATTGGATATAGTTGAATGGTTTAAGTATAAGTTGAAAAAGGTTTTAAATTGTACTTGACATTGATTCACCCCCCTCTCAGTATCAACATGAAGATACCACTCAAATTTGAGGCAAGACAGATCAGACATTGACCATACAGACTAAACATGATATATAAGCAAGAAGTCAAAGCTGATATCGATAAGATGTTGGAGGCTGGAATTATAGAACTTGTAGAAGAATCAGAATGGGTAAGCTCTATGGTAGTTCAGGATAAAAAGCAGGGAGGGATAATGATATATGTCGACCTAAGGAAGTTGAAGGATGTGTGCCTACATGACTCGTTCCCTACCCCTTTCACAAATGAGGTGTTGGAGAATGTAGGAGGACAGGAAGCTTATTCATTCACTAACATATTTTTAGGATACCATCAGATCAAGATAGCACCGGAAGACAAATACAATACCAATTTTTCCATGGAATGGGGATCCTATCACTATACAGTCATGCTGTTTGGACTGAATAATGCACCAGCAATATTTTCCAGATTAGTCATAGATGCATTCAAAAATTTTATCCACCGGTTTTTAGAAGTATATCTGGATGATTGGACAATCTATAGTCTACTAAAATACCATGTAGAGGTCTTGCGGTTGATGTTGGAAAGATGCAGGAAGTGTTAGATATCATTAAACATCAATAAGTGCATCTTTAGAACACCTTTTGGGATATTATTGGGCCATATAGTATGCAAGAAAGGCTTGCTAGTAGATTCTACCAAGATTGCAATAATTGTTAACCTGCCACCACCAAAAACAGTCTGCGAATTGAGAGAAACATTGGGACACACAAGATACTACAGGAAATTTATATAGGGGTATGCGCAGATCACTGCACCAATGGAAAAATTGCTAAGAAAAGAAACAAAGTTTCAATGGAATGAATACTGTCAGCGCGGATTGGACACCATGAAAGAGAATATGGTCACCGCACCAATACTAGTATTCCCGGACTGGGAAAATACATTCCATGTACATGTAGATGCATCATCCATAACACTTTGATCTATTTTGGCACAACCAAGAGAAGGAGAATTGGACCATCCGATTGCATTTTCTAGCAAAAAACTGTCAGAATCGGAGCAAAACTACAATACCATAGAGAGAGAAGGTTTAGTTATGGTTTATGCGCTTCAGAAGTTTAGAAATTACTTATTGGGAAAACATTTAAAGATGTTCAGAAACCATTCAACCCTCAAATACCTCGTCAACAAGCCAGTGTTTGGGGGGAGAATCTGTATATGGCTATTGATGTTCCAGGAATTTGATTTTGAAGTGATAGTTAAAGAAGGAAAGTTGAACGTGGGACCTCATCATCTGTCAAGGATCACTAATGGGGAGGAACCTATTAATATAGAGGACAATTTTCCCAACGCACAGTTATTTTCAGTCCAGATAGCCAATGAATACTTCAGAGACATCATCTAGTACTTGAGTACAGGTACCACGCCATAGGAAAACAACATTGTATAGAAGAAAAATCTGGCAGTCAAGGTTGCAAATTACCAGTTGATTGCAGGACACTTATATAAAATGGGTGCAGATAGAATCTTGAAAAGATGTGTGCTTGAACATGAAATACCTAGGATTTTAGCAGAACCCCATGAGGAAATAATAGGAGGACATTATGTAGGAAATGCGACCATGCAGAAGGTATTACGCACAGGGTTATGGTGGTTGACCATGCACAGAGACTCAAAGGACTACTGCCACAAATGTGATGTATGTCAGAGGCTTGGCAACCCGAATAGAAGGGACGAGATGCCCCTGCGACCATAAGTAACATTGCAGGTATTTGACAAATGGGCTATAGATTTTGTGGGACCAATCAACCCACCAACAAAAAGGTCAGGAGCAAGGTACATTATTACTACGACATAATACCTAACAAGATGGGTGGAAGCAACACCAGTAAAAGATTGCAGTGCAGAGACAACAACACACTTCATGTTCGATTAAGTGATCACTAGATTTGGTTGCCTGAGGATTTTGATGAGTAACCAAGGCACTCACTTCATTAATAGTAGTATTAAGGCTATGACTAAAGAATTTGAAGTTCATCATCAAAAGAGTACATAGTATCATCCTCAAGAAAATGGAACAGTGGAAGCCTTTAATAAGATCCTTGAAAAAGCACTGACAAAGATATGCAACGTGAAAAGGGACGATTGGAACTTGAAGATACCAGTAGTGTTGTGGGCATACAGGACCACATGCAAAAAATTGGCAGGACAGACACCATTCAGATTATTGTATGGACAGAAAGTCATGGTACCATTGGAATTTTTGGAGCCTAGTTTGTGCGTAGAAGCAATTACAAACATGACAGAACAAGGAACAATATAGGAAAGACTGAATCTAATGATGATCATGGAAGAAGACAGGATTCTATAAGGGTTTCACCAAGAAGTACAGAAAGAAAGGGACAAATCTTGGCATGACAGACATATCAAGTGAAAGAATTTTAAGGAAGGAGACTTAGTCTTGATGTATGATAGTAAATCCCTACAACACCCAGGAAAAATCAGAATGCATTGGTTAGGACCATATGAAGTAAAGACTGTCACAAATGGGGGCTATTTACATTTGAAGGATTTAGGAGGAACCTAATTCAGAGGGATTATCAATGGGAGTCAACTGAAGTTGTATAGGGACAATCGACCTCCTAGCACTTCAGAAAAAAAAAAGCACAGAGGGGATAATGATTTGAACATCAAAAGCTAACAACAAAGGCATAGGGTGCCAAGAAGAGAATACGCACACACACTTGGAAATGTTGGCATGATGGAGGAAAATGCCAAGGGTCACTACAAAGCAGGAAACATGGGGAAAGATGAAGTAGCGGGAAACAGGGGGAAAGAAGAAATAGCGAGAAAGATGGATATGGAAAATAATCGCCAACAAACGACGGATATCAAACTTAAATGAGAAAAATATTGACAGGATGCTTCATTAATTGCGCCAAATGGCGACGACAAGGGAAATCAATGACAAGTACGCGGGAAGCACCAGTTCAATTAAAATGCAAATGGGGTAACTTCCCTAAGAAGCTTCACACTATTCCTACATAAGCTATGACGTGGGATTGGGGGGGTTATTGAGAAACTAAGAAAAGGAAATATATATAGGGTATACTAAGCCGAGAGAAAAGTTTGAAAAGGTTACAGAGACCACTAAATTATGGTGGGAAACACCATTACCACCATGGAACCATCCAAACAAGGAGAACCAAACCAAACTAGCAAACGACCTCGAAGCAATGCTAGTTCTCCACCACAAGCACATGGGAGAAAACAACAACCACTTCAACCTCCAGAAGTCATCAATGTGGATGAAATATTGTCGCCCGATATGACACCAAGAAGCCCTACACCTATTGTAGAGGAAACCCAACAAACAATGCTAGTGGGCATGGACATGGATGTACAAGAAAGGGGACATGGACAACATGATGAGGATTCAGGTAATCATTCGCACCCCATAAACTCTGAAGGAGGCCCGAGAGTTAATGAGACCATCCTAAACTAGGAAGAAACGAACGTGCCAGAAAGGTCACACGCAACCACGCCAGAACAACCACAGGAGGGCACAGTGGAAGATGTCACCGATCAACCAGATGAGTATGTAGAAGAGAGAACAATGGAGGTTGGAACCTTGAGTGAGCCACCACAGTGAAAGGGAAAATAGGAGGAGAAGCATGTAAGAGAAAAAGGACAAATAGAAGGAAAAACAACACGCGTGCATGCATGGAAGACCTAACGACGCTAGGGTTAGGGTTTTTTAATACATTTTAATGGCTGGTGAGCCGAACATATAAATAAGTAGTAATTAGGGAAGAAGAGAGGACCAAGAGAAAACCTGAAGGACAGAAATGAAGAGTACTGTCAGAACTGTATGAATCATTAAGCTGGTGAGTAGAGGAAGTAAGGAGCGACTCGATCTTGAGGGTTAGATCATAGGATGAGGAGATTGGTGCGATCTAGTCAACCTCACAGGGATTGAGGAGCATGTTGAGGAGAGTGATATCCAAGAATGTAACCACGCACGACATGATATATTTATGAACCATAATAAGAAGCTGAGAGCCAGATCTTTGTGGACGTATCCTAGGAGGGGGTGAACCATGGTAATACTATGTTATGTAAATGAATGTATGTGTCTTTATTTCTGAGTTATTGATGAACGTTAAATGAATAATGGAAATAAGTATCTCTGGTAATCCACATGCATGCATAGAATGAATGTTATACTAGATGTTAAATGGACTGAATAAGGGTTAAGGTGAATAAACACATATCTCTCTCACTCTCGGGTTGAAAACACCTGAGGCTTGCAGCCACCCATAGAGCTATCTAGGGTGAGACTGCGTAGTGCACTCAGTGTAGTGTGTTTCCCTTTGGGTTACCAGAGGGGTCGATAGTATTTAATGGATTTTGTTGGGAAGCTTCTTAGTTATGAACCAAGGTCAAAATGCAATGGTCAATAATAGTAGATATACAAAAGGGAAAAACCAACAGAAAACTACAAACAAATATAGTGGTTTAAGGATGACCAAAAACTATGGAACTTGGCTCTAGGATCAATGGTTCTCGAAACATTTCCTAAGTTATCTAGAAGCTGGAATTATTTGGAAGTTGTCTCGAATGATGGCTTAAATATGACCATAAACTATTGTTTATCGGAAGCTCAAAGTATTATACTAAATGGAGGTTTAAGGAAAACCACAAATTGTTTTTTAGAAGAATTTGTATGTATTCTACTAAGTGGTGATTTAAGGAAAACCAAAAATCAATAATGCTCACTTGTCACGCTTTCTTTTTGTTGCTCAATTGATAATACTTCAAAACTTGAAGGTTGATTGTCAATCACTGATGTTGTTCCCCTCTTTCAGGTACAAGGTGAGAAGATGCAAATCTTTTCACTACAAGATGCATCAATACTCAAGATTGAATTCTACGGTATGACTAAGATATGTTATTGGCTATTGATGACCATTTCCAAGAAGTCATCCACCCATAGTGGTTCTATAATTTTGTAGATTTCTTATGTTTGGAACATCTATAGAAAAAATTATTGGGCTTTCCACAACACTTGCAAGGATGAAGATTGAAGCATTGATATTCCATGTGGCCAAATTGTTGGAAATGTTGGCATTTATGAAGATCCTCTTGAACTAAACCAGGTGAATGTCAACCTTCTTATAGAAATCCAACACTTTGGAACTAGATCATTTTTGTGTAATTAGAATTATGAAAGGTGACATCGTTTTCATATCTGATATCAGTTTTGTGTCCATTGTTCCTAATTTAATCCCAAGGTCCAATGATTGGCTTGGAAAGAGGAAGTTGAACTTTATCTACAATTGAATCTGGAGTTGGCTCATTGAGTTTCTCCTATGGCTATTTTTTATCTGGATCATCTTTGAGAAAATGGTTATTTTGAACAAGGACTAGTTCAGAATGTTGTCGAATAATATTTCACTCAAGTGCATTGTGAAGAAGTCGAGTATGAGTTTGAAGCAGTCCCACTTTGTCTTGCGATACTTACAAGCAAGTTACTACATATTTTAGAGTGGCTTTATCAATTGTGACGTTTTGTCCATAGAATAGAGGATTAAAATGTTCAATAACTCTAACAATTCCTCAATTCAAGCCATCTAAAAATAGTGTTCTGAAGTTGAATTAATCTTGAATATTTGGTCCCTCTCATTGTGACTCAAAACAAGTCTTCTTCGAAATTGCAATCATTGTACTAACTTGTACATGATTTTTTTCATATTTAAATACAAACCAAATAACCAATATTGCCTCAGATTGTTGATCTCATACTAGGTCATAAAAGAGAGAATGTTGATCAACAACACCACACAACACTGATCAAGAACTTGACCTACAAAGTGGAAATCATTTGAAATAATTTGTTTGGGGTATCTCCATCATGAGAATAGGATCGGTATGATGGGTTTCACCATACCATCAAATGGAAACATAATTGATTCAAGTGGAAAGCCTACGCCCATTCCAATGTTTCAAGAAAATTGAGAGAACTGTCAAATGGTGTTCATAGGTCAATTCTCACAAGTGTTCATGGGTAAATACTCACAAGTTTTCTTGATGTCTTGTATGCCTCAAAATTTTTAAGACCATATAGGAAAGTTTCTTCCTTTAGTCGAGACTCAAATCGAACCCTCAATTTCTTTGCATTTAGGGATTCCCTAGTGAAATGAAAAGTGAGCTTCAAGTGCTATGGGATCGAATCACTAATGGGCACTGCCTGAAATCCTCCTCTGCCACAATAAATAACTTTCCTCTAATACAAATAGGTAGAAATATTTATTGTTCACAAGATTTAAAATGACGAAAAAATACTCCAAGATCAATGCAAACTGTAAAGTTGAAGTGGATTGCCTCAATGGGATTTGAAATGAATTCCAAACTCTGGTTTTCCTTCTCCTCTTGTAAGCTGATGGTGATGGATGTCGATGAATCAATTTTGAATGAATAGAGCATGTGTATCAATGGGGGCATGTAATTGCATCCTCTCTACCCATCTAATAAGAGTAGGAACAACATATTCATCGCAATGATGGATCCTATGAGGTAGTCATCGCAAAAAAACCTTGATTTAAGCTACGTAGGTTTTTATATGGCATGAGAAATTACACACAAATATGTAGAGTAATGCTTTCTTAGAGGGAATAATAACCAAATACATGAATATGGTAGAAACCCTAGTATACAGAGGGACGGACACCAACAGGACTAACCATATCAGAGCAACAGAAGAATACTTTAGATCTAACACCAAAGGAGGGAAAACAAATTGACATACTTTTATCAAATGGACATACTTGTACGTAGACAGAGGCATTTTCTTCATAACTCATCTCTGGAAGATTACCATAGCCCAATTCATGCCTATGAACTAAGTTAGCTCTAACAACTGTTGGACACATGAAATTGAATAAGTGTGGATTGAATATTATTCATCAATATGATACAAGTCTAATTACATGATGTTAGATGACCTGTGGATTCATCTTCCAAGGTCTCTTGGACTCTACATTATTGTTATAGTCACTTGAAATTTCACATGCCATCAAGTAAGGAATACCATAACCCTAAGAGGATTAGGTTTCCTATAAATCTGAAGAGAAAAAATATACATTCATACATATTCAATCACCTGAGATTAAATTTGGTTTACTAAAAAATTATGATTACAATTTTTATGGTATCATATAACATTGGATGGATTCTTCACTTGTTCGATGGTTTTCACAAATCGGTAAGTTCCCTATTCTTATTTCTTTGAACGAAGTTAGGAATGTCTTAATTATTTTAATGATGCATTGCACCACATACTAGTTCATAATACCTCTATAACTAAACCTTGATGTTCCAATATGTATTATTATCCTTTGGTGGATGCATTGGCACTATGATTTTACTTGGCATACATATGATAGTGGTTAGTGTAGGTTAGGGTAAGGTAGCATAACTAGTTTTTCTTTATTTCATGTTGTCTAGGGAAAAGTCTTTGTTTGGTTTTATTTTGTTAATGAATTTCACTAACTAGCCCTTAAAGCCATTATAACATATATGTATATGGTTTGTTTTCCATTTATTTCTAGATAAATGTTTTACTTTATTTCTTGAATAAACTAGTTTTGGCAATAGAGAATCCAATCTGCTCTAAATCCAAACATAATTTTAACCTTAAGTATAGGATTTATCTTTATTTGACCTATGGGGAATGTGTAGAAGTGCATTTGATGAAGGTGATCCTCAATAATTTTTCATGACCCCCACAATTGGAAATGGGAATCTCAAAATCAAGTTAGAAACTTATAGACATGTATGGGATTTTGTTTAATTCATACACTATCTTTATTGGAGTATTCCGATGTTGGTTTGTTGAAGTAAATTCCCAATCTGTTTGAAAAGAAACATGATTTTGGTAGCAGATCAATTGATGAATTTTTTCATGATGCTTCACTATTATCCATGTCCATGTATGGTGGATGTTTCATCTCAACCTTACTTCTCCATCTAGTTTTTTTGTGCTCAAAATAAAGTATTCCAAATCTAAGATGTGTATCTAATATGAAGGATAAACCAAATTTTTGTTGATGAATTACTTGAATAATAGTACATGATCAATTATTGGTTTAATTGGTTACCTTTATCATGATATTTTTTCTCATCATGCCCTTATCTTATGGATGCCATATTGTGGGCACCTACCATGGAAGACTCTACATGACCATCCAATAAAAGTAGTTGAAAGTCAACGATGAAGGAAATACAACAACATTTGATCATATTAGAAAATATGAATGCACTTTATGTCTGCCTAATATTGTTTGCGAGGATGTGGTTTGGAGATTATTTCCTTTAAATTTCAAAAGAACTCAATGAAATGATCATGAAGGTAGGATAACCCATACGAGACTTAAACATGAGGTTTCATCAAGCTTATTATCACCTTCATGACAATTTTACACATTTTCCCACAATTGTGTGTGAATGTTGTGTGCATGGTCTTCCTAAAATAATGGATATGTTCATTTTATGAAAATGAATCATTGATTTTAATGAATACTATTAGGAATCTCAAATCCTCACAAGATATTTGAAGCAACATCCTATGAATGTGTTTCCTTCTTTTGATTCCATTGACACTGAGAACACTAGTAGTAAAACAATCGATTCAGAACTAATTGAATAAAAAAATAAGGTTGAAAGTAATGGTTATAGGTAAGTTATTCCACAAGGAAAAATTGACAAACAAAAGATAATGCAAAAGAAATGTTAAATTGTATGTGCAAATCACCAACTAGTTTAAAGGAAAAAGGAGAACATGTTGTAAATTTGATTGATGAATCTTAGCATAACTCTCATTACTCTAATTTACCAAATAATCTTGTATATTGTGAATGCCTCATGTCAAGTCTTGGTTGTCCTCGTTAAGATTCAGTAGTTCTAGAAAAACATTATAATGCAAGTTCACATGAATCACCACATCAAGATTATATGTTGCAAACTTATAATAATCTCCCTCTTGCAAGTTTAGAATTATGATTAGATTCATATACTCAAGCCTCAATGATCTCAAAATGATAGACAATAAACCTAATTTCAATAACAATCCACTAACACCAATGGAGAAGGAGGATATAAGTATCTCTATAAATTCTATTTTCCTAGAAACTAATAAATATTTCAATTTCGTAGACTTTCAAGATGCATTGTCAAGTTATTTTGAAGATGATATGATAGAGGAATGTTGTAGGATCATTCCTTATCTTTTCTTCCTTGTCATGATTACACAAGAATAACACATAATGAAATTAAGTCTCTGGAATTAGAACTGGGAGAAGTTGAAAATCAGGCCAAGAATATTTGTCAAGAATATAAGAATATAAGATTGTGCCAGAACAAATTCAATGGGAGAAGATTGCATGACAAGAATATTTTAGACTTCATAAACACCAAACATGAACCCATATGAAAAGGGAAATGAAATTCATTACAAATATAATTAAAAATTACTATAACAATATCCTGCTATCAAGCACATCTATTTGTGATGGAAAAACTTCCCTTTCCAAAACAATG
This sequence comes from Picea sitchensis, assembly GCA_010110895.2. Taxonomy (NCBI): domain Eukaryota; kingdom Viridiplantae; phylum Streptophyta; class Pinopsida; order Pinales; family Pinaceae; genus Picea; species Picea sitchensis. The sequence continues at coordinate 365,125 of SNQJ01S0004023.1, read as the reverse complement.
AAGCCTTATGATGCCCCACTCATACATAATCTACAATCTAAGTATCAAGAACAACAAAAGGATCTAATTCTAACATATACACATTCTATTTTCCTATATGAGGATCCCAATTCAATAAGAGACTCGGGTCTCCATAAGTTTGGTATGCATAACCAAACTAAAGGAGATATTATGGGGAAGAATTCATTCATTTGGAAACCATCATCGTGAAAAATAATCTAGTCAATGAGGTAGGTCCGTTTTCATTAAATTGCATCTGTAATTCTAAACTTTATGATAATCACTTTCATGGCTTTATGGAACTATGGATGGAATCATCATGGTCTTCAAAGCTTCCCCATTATGCTAATCTCCTCACATTCTTGACCATGCATGAGATCCCTATTTCCATAATTATTTAAAACATGTGTCATTCAACATATTAACATCACATACCTATGCTTTACCTTGATACCTTGATATCTACCACCATCTTCCAATGGCTACACTATATTTATGATTTCACATAGTTATGCAAGCATTGATATAGGTTAGGGTAGGAATATAGTCTTTAGGTATTGGTTTCCCTTATTTCCTTCATGTTTTATTACATATAGTAGTTTTTGCATCCAAATTGAGTAAATTAGTTCCTTGCTAACTGGTCCTTAAGGCCACTGACTTGTACAAATTAATTTTTAATTCACTTCATATTTTTTTTTTATTAGCATTAGTTCTTGATTTCATTCCATTAGAGAGATTAGATGTAGGGATTTTGAAATCTGCATATTTCATTTTTTGTCTCTAAATATGTTAACATATAGAGCCTAACACATGATTCAATCAGATTTAATGGTTCATTATGATTTAACATATGAGTATTGCGCAAAATTTTGTTTCTTCATGGAATCTTTTTATAAGGGATATTTGGTCGGGAAATCAAACAAATTGATTCTTCACCCAACACTAGGTTTGTTTGTTGATTGATTTATTTCATAATTTCATTTGATGGTTCTATACTTTGACCTTTCTCTTACAAGACAAACAATATACACAAAGTATGGGCCTGAAGAATTCTATGTGTTAATTCTTGATTATGAGCTTAGAGAAGAGAGGATACAATTGAAGATCAAGGGTACAAAAAATTGTAGTGTAAGTGGTTGGAACGTGAACATTATGAATGATGGGTCATGATCATCATCATCCCATAATTTGGTGCATTAATTAAGTGTGTTGTAGCATCCACTCAAACATATTAAAGGAGTTGATCATGAGAAAGGTGAAAATTTGAAACTCTATAGGTTGGAAAATCAAAAGGGGGTTACCTTAATAGCCAAGTGCAACAAATCATTTATGTAAATCCAAAAAGAAAGGTTGTCATGTTTGTAAGCATGTAAAGACAACTACTTCCCCCATCCATTGTTTTATAAAGAAATAAAAAAAAGGATTGGGGAAGGAAGTTCAATTTATAAATGGAACATGCAAATAACTCCACCAAGGCTATGAATGCTTGTTGGAAGTAGGGAAATTTCCATGAGTCACGCCGTGTTAACTCTATCAAGGCTATGGATGCTCATAGGAAGTGTTGGTTATGTGTTATATTCTTTGCATGACTAGCATTAGTGTCTACTACATTGCACCGGGACCGCAGGGGGGATTGAGGGGGGAGATAGCCCCTGATTTTTTTTTGCCTCGGGAAACGTGTAGCATTTTTTCCTCATTTTTTCTATCACCTCAATTTTTGTGTCCATTGTTGGGAAATTTTTCATCACATGGTTTTTTCCAATGGTTTTCTATTTCCGATTAAGGAATTAGGGTTGTGTTGGTTGTGGAGCTTGATTATCTTCCTGATTCAGAGGTCCTTGTTTTCAGTCGTGTTTATACCCCATGAAGTATTTACACCCCAGAAGTATGTACACTCTTCCATGCGGGGGAGTGCAAAG
>SNQJ01S0004023.1:320833-363196 GCA_010110895.2 Picea sitchensis | reverse complement strand
CTAGTCTCCTATATATACCAAGGAGACATTTTCATTTTGAATCATCTTGTACTTGAACATTTAAGTGGGGTAAAAGGAGGTTTCCCCCTCGAAGAGGCTTATTATCTGAAATTATCTCTTTTTGAAGGCGTTGAGTACTTTTCTTGAGGTTTTTCTATGCTATATTGATGTTTGGTTCTTAACAAACAATAATAAAGTTTGTTTTTCTTCATTATTATTCAAACATTATTGTGAAGGCTTTTCAAATTAGCGATAATGATATTTATAAATCTATCACTAATATGAATAGATTTTGTTTTTAACTCGATCCCATGCCTCTTTATTTCATTCTCAATTTTCATTGATCAGATCTAATATTTTTTATTAGCTCTCTAATGCATAGCATCTATTGAGTTACTTAAGATAAATCAGGACAAAGTCTACATCCTATCTGGTTTAATGTTCCTTCTTGACCGAGATAAATTTCTCATTTAGTGTGTTAAATTTTGCACAGAAAATCTTTGGGACCTTTATTCCATATGAACAAAGGTGGTGACCAGGCACTAAGCCAAACAAGTGCTTAATCACTTATCAAGATCAATGGTCACATATTAATTGTACATTGAGATGGATGACTATAATTACTTCGTAAATTCATCCTTTGGGACTTCTAGCCTTTGCAATCATTCAATCTTTCGGAGTGCATTTCGCCAAAGTGTGTATATTATATCGGATGATCATGTTTTATTTGCATGATGAATAGTTCTCGTTCACTTTGGAACTTCGGTGTTTTCGGGACTCCGGTCTTTGCAGTCTTCCAACTCTTTTGGATCAAATTTCATTGGAGTGTGTATCAACACTTCCCTGCTTAATAACCTTCACATTTCCAAGAGCTAGGAACGTGGGCTTAGGCACACAGGAGATCCCACTCTTCGGGTATTCGTCTATTCGTGACTCCGGGACTTCAGGATACTCGAAATTTGTTTGGAGTTTTACCTACTGAATAAGTCATAGAATGGCGATGAGCACTTGTTGTCGGTTAACACCTTCATTTACTCCTTCCACTATGCTTGATCAATAGTCAAGAATGCTCCCAAAGTATATCAACGGTTAGTATTACTTCATGATTCACGCTATAACACACCCATGGTGGGGACTCAAATTTTTGGTCTTCTTAGGAGAATAAATACCCTCATTCGGGGTCTCTATTCCATTCTTCTCTTCCAGATCTTACCAAGCACGATATCCATGCTCCGTAACAAGCTCAGAGCTGGTATATATCCTCTCCCAAGTTCTTCGGGTTCTTTCATCCCCCTATACTTGCATATGATCATGGGCTATGACCAGACGCCAAGACAGCATGTGCCAAGATGACCACCACATGAATCCTCTGGAGTGGAAAACCTCTGAAGTTCATGATCTGACGCAGTGTTTCCTCAAGTATTTTGACAACCCTAATTTACTTTGGGACTTCGACGTTAGGGAGTCCTGGAAGCTCACAACACCTTTTCTCCTGGAGTGTTTTCTTCTGAAGTTAAGGATCGTGCACCATGTGTCCCTCTGATTCGACGGTGGGAATCCACTTCAGGTGTCCCTCTACTTCATGTTTCTTTCTCACCACTTCCAAAGTACTTGATCTGTTTACATGTGTCTCCTGCAGATCGACGATTATAAATTACTTTGGCTCTTTGGGCTTCAGGAGTTTTAACCTCTCCCCACTCGCTTTCTCTCGGTGTGATTTCACCCGAAGTCAACAATCTATCAACGCATGTCTCTCTCAAATCGATGGTCACAATTTTCTTCGTAAGTTCTCAACTCGTGTGACCCCACTTTCCTCAGAAGTGGCTATCTCCCAAAATGGAAGATCTACTAACACCTTGTTGATGATTAAAATTGCAACAAGGATTTTGTCCGCAAAGTATTGCTAAAGCCTATTATTATAAGATAATGATATATATAATACTAGTAGGTGGGACCCCCTTGTAGATTTGAAGATCATATCTAGTTCTTATTGATTTTATGCTTATGTTCGACATTTCTTACAGTGTTCTATATGGTTGATGAAATCTTGGTTTTATTTGCGACATAATAGCAGATGGATAATGCGTATTATGTGTTGTTTCTAATTTCTCTAATCTCTAAATTCCATATATTTTGAATGGATTATATCCATTGTTATGACATTTCTATTTAGCACCACGATCTGTTACATGTTACACCTTCACAAGACACATGTTAGTAACATGAAATAAGAGCAATTGAAAAGAGACCTATGGAAAACTCTAAGGAAGAAACTAAACTAGGCTACTATGCTACTATGATACACTATATGCATTGAAATTAAAGGATTGTTGTTAGTCCTAGCTAACAAAGTTAGTGGCTATACAATTTATTTTGTTATATGAAAAAACATGTGATATGGATTATGGTATGGTTGGTAATGGTTAATGTGATATAGGGTGGCGCATTTGGAAAGTAATGGATGTTGGTTTTGATGCATGGGTTAATTAAATGGATTAATGGAATGGTTGGTTGGCGTGTACTAAGTGATTGAATGAGTAAAGGATGGAAGCGATGTGCATTTACCGCATGTCACTCCATACCTCTCCCACTGGTCGTCACCCTAGCTTGGCTATTGTTCAATTGTGTTTCATTGTGGTTAAGCTCTGATTTTCGGGCAAGGGAAGAACTGCTTGGCCAAACTCATGTTTTTAAGGATTTTTTGTTACAGGTATGTATTTTTCGCCATCCATGAACCCGCTCTGGTTATGAAATATATATTGGCTCGGTGATGTGTGGGTTTGTGCTTTTCTTGAGACCGAGAACTATGTAAACTTGTGAGTTTTCTATGGAATGGTTGGTTATGTGTATTCATTGTAAAGGAAAGGATTGGATAATTGAAGTCGCGTTTCATTGATAATTTTGTGTTATAGAAGCCACGAAGGATCTCTGTTGTCTTATGGGTTTTGCTTGGAGGGTTTCATTCTGTCCAGGCTTGTTGGTCATCTCCACAAAGTTCTTGTAAACATACCCATTCGTATTTGGTTGCTTCATTTGATTTTGAACCACCATAGCTCACTGTTATCGTTTTCGCCTGGTCGTGGATTCATATATGATTGTGGTTTCTGCACAGTTGGTTTGGGTGGCTATTATGCCAAGATGTTGGCTTTAGGGTTGTTTATTATTTCATGGCTCTATTTAACATCATCATTACGCGGGTTGATTAGGAAAACCATGAGGGTTATGCCTTGCATGTTCTCAGTGTTATTATAAGAAGCCCATGTCCCTTTGTTCATAGTCTCTCCTATCTCATGAACTGTCACGCTGTCTGCGAAGATATTGGTAATATGGCATGTGTGTCCATCGTATTTTCTCGAAAGTTTCTCTCATGTTGTTGGTGGTTGACTCCAGTCTCCCTGTGTTGGTACACAGAGTGAACCCTTGATTATTCAAAGCCCATTTTTAATAAAGGGATCCAGTTATATTATGTCAAGTAAATTGTTGATTGTTACGAGTTGGTCGAGTATCGTCAATAGTGGTTGATTGTTATCTCATCTATGTTAATAGCGTTGATAGTGGTTTTGATTGTCAACATATAGTCACTGCATTGTTTATTGTAACAGTCGAGTCTATAGCTCAGCATGGTTACTTAACTGATTCGAGAAATGAAATGGGCATACAGTCGCTGCCTCTTGTGTTGTAACAGTTGGATTGTTAACTCAACATTGTTTTATGGTTGATCGAGAGTATGCGTCTTTTATTTATGATATGGGTTGTGTTTTTCCTACAACATGATATAGGTTGAAATGATGGTTGTTGTTACTGTGTCTTTTAATTGCCAATCATGATTATTGCAATTTAAAACTATGCTATTTATGACTTGATTGTCTACTGTAAATGTTTAAGGATATCGTGCATCGTATCAAAGATGGGCATGGGTTTTATAACAGTATGGTTTTATTATAATGTTAAAGTGATTAAAGGAATGGAGTCAGGCACGTTTTTAATAGCCTGTGCCTGTGTTTGATTTGAAGAATTTATTGTAGACAGTGGTTGATGGTTTGGATGTTGAACAAAGTCAATACAAAGGACTGTGTGTTCACTGGAATTTTGTTTTTAAATGAAAGAAATGAAAGGAAGCGAGATTATTTATATACGTTTTTTGGAAAGCATATTATCTTGAGTATGATGGAACTGTATAATTGAAAGTGTTAAGTGAACAATGAGCAAGTTTAACAAAGAGAAATGATTAAATTATACACACAGTAATTATTAATTGATCACAGTATTTGGTTAGTGTTGGTTTGTTGCATTGAATACATAATAGTTTTATGGATTACTTAATTAATATTATGAACAATATCCTCTCTTTTACCCTATCATTATTTCACTTTCCGCTAATTACAATCCCATCGCCTTCCCATATCTATTACTCACTCCCTATTCCTAAAATTTAATTATAGTTAAGAGGAGCTATGTATTGTGACAGTTTAAGATCACATGGATGGATTACAATGATATGTTCTTTGATTTACATTTCAGTTGATTGTTTATTGTCTTTGAGTAGTAACCATGTTCTTTTCCCCTTCATTTTAACATTTTTCGCTCAATACAAACCCCTCGCATATCCCAGAACCTTTGTTCACCCCCTACTCATTGACAACAATTAAACAACTTGTATGAATTGGATTGCATGAGTCTGAAATGTTACAGAACCAACATTTATTTCATATTTTAAAAGAGTTGTCATGTATGGTTGTTAAAAAAACTATTTTCTAATCAATCATGCATACAAGAATAAGATTTTTTAGTCGAGGTAGCCATGGCAGAGGTAATTGGAATAGGGCCCCGAGAAGGCCAAGATTATCCATTCACTTTGATGTTGACTCGCAAGAGTTAGGCCAACTATTTCAGGTTGGGTTTTTCAATTGGATTGGGAAAGGAATGGTCCAACCTAGGCCTGAAAGGCCTCTCTTCCAAGATCCACAAGCCCCTGGTATTCTCATTCCCCCTCATGTCTCATTGCAACCCGAGATTCCTGAAAATGATGGATGGCAAGAGATTGTCCACCCGGTAGTCTCCCAACATCGTGGTTGGTCCAATTTGTCTTTACCTTCTCCCCCGCATATCAATCCAATTGTCCAATATGCCCCTGTCCACTTATCAGTTCAATATTCCCATGCTAGAAAAAGGTTGAAAACCGAGGCCCACCATGTCCTTCACAAAGAAAAATCCATTGTTGCCCCTTCCTCACCCTCCAATGGCTCTGATAAATCGGTGTCCTCCCAGATGCATTTGAGGGATGATTGTTCTCATGTGATCAGAGAGATTTGGCTTAAAGGCTCAGCATAGCCAAAGGAAAATTCAAAGAGATCAAAAGGTGACAACAAAAACAAGGGAAAGATTGCATGTTAGAGTAGAAAATATGGATTTTAAGTTTTATTTTATTTATTGTTGATGACAGTTGACTTCATAAATTTTGGGACAACATGATTTTTTTTGGGTATATGAGTAATATATTTTGGAAATAATTTCAAAATTATTGGATACATTATCAAATATGAATGTGATGATGGGAGTCAAAAGGAAGGATATTTTTTTTAATTAACCAGTTTTGTTATGATTATTAAAAGATAAAGGGAGTTACAAGGGGTTCCACCTACTAGTTATTATTTATTTAAAAACCCTTATTATGATTTATTACTTTTCCCCCTAACTAAAAAGTTTGTTGAGATTTTAGTTAACTTAACTAATGAAGTAGTTCAGCTACTTCAACCAATTCTAATTTTCTTAAAAGAAAAAGGAAGAGGAGGAACAGAGGAGGAGAATACAAGGAGAAGCATACTAAGGGTCTTGTTGTAGACAACAAGATTTAGGGATGAATTACATCATTCAGACACTTGTTTTTCAGAGAGTCGAGTGGGCAACAATCTGCGGCAAGTTGATCCAACTTTTAGAGTTCAGTTTTTTATTTTCTGTCAGAGTTCCTTTTGTACGTTTCATCGTGGACATCTAAGTTTGACTTTGGTCCAAAACTTCTTCAAAAAATTTTGTAAAGAGAATGACCCTTTGATGAATTGGAATGAAATAAAGGATTGTTTATGTCTCATCTTCTTGATTATCGACTTGGTGTCTTTACTTATGTCTCTATATTTATTTCAGCATCTGTTGTGTTCAGAAAAACACATAAATAATGAATTTTTTAGCAAGATTTTATTTATAAAAAACATCCTAAGCACTTGTAATCAATACTTGTGAGTTCAGATATTAATTTTGATGGCTATAAACATAGGGTGATATTCTTGTCTATTTTTCTTTAGCCATGAAAAATATGAAAATTCTTGAGTAAGATCAATTTCATATCTTTTCCTCAACACACTTGTCCTCAGCTGATGGATGACTCAGATGAACTCTGAATCTTCGACCTTCGGGAGTTCTTGTTCAACGCATCCCCTTTTCTCCTGGAGTGATTTCACCTAAAGTGTAGGATCTGATGAAACCTGTCCCTTTGGCTTGGATGGCTCAGATCTTCTTCGACTATTCATCTCGTAACTTATGTTCAAGGGTCCTTTGGATCCCAGTGTGTGCCACTCCTAGAGGGACACCTGGAAACCCGATCACTCGACACATGGGCTCCCATAGGATCTAGATGTTGATACTCACATCCCTATGATCGAACGGTCGTGAGGGATCTCGAAGGATCCTTAGATCCATGGTCCATATCAACTTTGGGACATCGGGGCTTCGGGGGTTTTGGTGATACCAAACCTCTCTCCTTTCAAAGTGGTCAACGTCGGTTTGACTATATCGTAGATCCAACGATCAGGATAGTTACCTACCATCCTCATATTTATGACCCAGATTTACTTCGAGACTTCGAGGGGTTTGACCTCCTATGCAATGAATATGCTCGATTCGTCGGACTCGCGAAGTCCAAAGGGTTCTAAGGGTTAACACCGGCGTTCTTTCCCTAGATCCGATGATCATGGAGAAATTCGGCTTCTTCTGAACTAATCTCATCCATTCGTCTTCCAAATGAAAGGATCTCTCCTTTCAGGAATTAAATCTCGCTATCCTACCTAAGCTTTGTCAACTCCTTAAGTACTTAGTTATTTTGCACTAATTCTCCTGAACTTAATGCTTAGAGAAATACTTCATGCACCTCTTGCGCTCATTTATCAACTCTAGAACTTATGGAGGATTTTCGATCTCTGCTGCCTCGCAAAGGCTCTGTGCTCACATGCACTACCTCTCCTGAGATTGACCGATCCATTCCTTCAGAATGACTGGGAGTGTAGGCATGCACACGTGAGGTTATGCCCAAGATCAACAAATTCACAGTTCATTTATTTTAACTTGAGCCACCACAGGGCTGAGGCATTTACGTGTACAGTCCAAAGAATTCCTTATTTTCTTAAATACATAATTAGGCAAAATTGAAGGGATACAATATAACCATTAATCAAACAAGTCCATCCCTGCAACATTAATAGGATATCCAACTTTAATTCACAGTTACTACTTAAATACACAGGATATGAAATTACTTATCTATTACAGGTGGTAGCCAACTAACTGACTGTGGGTGTTCATCCTTCCACCCAACCATAGGCTCAGAGGCATTCATTCTTAGTGCTCTGGCCACCCCCATGCCAAGCCATGATATCACCATGGAATTTATGCCAATTCTCATCGATCCTTTCTCTTTCTCATATTTTGTAAGGTTTATCAGGTGCTTCCTCAGCATCAAGCTCACGGCCTTCTTCTCAGGTCTCGTTCTCTGCATACTCTCAAAGATCTCTCTCTTTCATGGCCTCTATGAGGCTTATCAGATGCTTTCTTCGCATCAATCTCGTGGCCCTCTGTTCGTTCTCTGCTGGGAATGTTTTTTTCTCATTCTCCTCTCTGTCTCCTTTTTACTGTCTACGTGGGTCTATCCCCTTACACACACACCCTTCTCAGGAAGGTTCTTCCTTGTTCCTTCTTGTTCCTTCTGTCAGAAGGAAACTCAGGTCATCCTGGTTTTCCAGGCCCAGTGGTACTTCAGGATGACATTCTGCAACTAGACCATGCTTCCATTCATGGGGGTGGTTGATAATTCAAGCACTGGTCCTTTCTTCATTAATTGATTTCTCTCCTTGGGATCTGAAGGAGTTTTATTATCCACATCAAAGGGAAATTTTGGGTTATTTGATATAATGAAGCATCTCTTATAGTTTTCACATTCTTTCCTCTAGTGATATCATGGCCAGTACTTTCAAGGCTTCACCCCCATAGTCAGTTATTGGCAACTCAAACAGTAATACATTTACATTGTTCCCATGCCACAACATGGTAACCCTAATTAATTATTAATTAAAAGTTAGGGGAAAAAAGGGTGTTAAAATCCCATTCCCCTTAAAAGGAACATCATCCTCGATATTCTTTCTCACTAACCCCTGTCATGCTTTTCTCATTCAGCCACTTCAGAAGTCTTGACCTTATTTCTTGATTAGGTCCTTTTTCAAACCCTTAATCTTCGTCACCTACTTGCAATAGTTCTTGGACAATAAGCACATTAATCATAGTCTCATGTGAAAACATTTCACTATTGCATAAAAATTTCTAGGAAAATTTCATAATCTAGCACAATAATTATCTGCGCAGATTGTGGATTTGTATCCACATGGTTGTCTTGTTATCCAGACTCACTGTTTTTCCTTGACATACCCATTGTGTGCATGATCCCAATAGTTTACAAGATCTATCAGAGTCTCCTCTTCCTTGTGGTCACTCACCCTCCAGACCCAGGCTTAGGTATCTCCTTCTCTGTTATACAGTTCTTTGGGCGATCCATCTTGCATTGCCAAGGTTTTCTCACACAGGAATAACTACCCATCGTGTGCATGATCCCAATCAATAGTTTACAAGAAATATCAAGGTCTCCTCTTCCTTGCGGTCACTCACCCTCCAAGCCCAGGCTCAGGCATCCCCTTCTCTACTATACAGTTCCTCGGGTGATCCATATTGACTTGCCAAGGTTTTCTCACACAGGAATAATTCCATAGACTTTATCGAGCCTTACAGTCGAGGCATCCCTCAAAATTTCTTTGTCGAGGCATCCCTCCATCGTGTGTTACCTCAACACAACATATTCTAGGATATCATGGCTTAACACGGAGTTCTCATGGCTCAGTAGTAGCCATTTTTCATGCTTTTATAGCTTGAAATCCTTCATCTGTCCTTTCTAGACAAATCTTTTCTTCTCACCTGTATCACAGGCATACAGAAATTCATGAGACATCATCATAAATTTTAAATTCAAAATTTTGTTGTAAATATGTCACCCACAGATTTCCAAGTTCCACATTTTGTTTTCATATTTGTTCCGCACAAGAACCATATTCATAATTATGGGACTTTCCTTCCCATAGCGGTTTGGCTCAGTAGGAAATTGGTCTTCCTTATGGGATTATAATGTTGCCATATCCAAGACCCCTTTTCTTCCTGCACTTTCAACTTCAATCAGCCAAACAAATTGTTAGTTTCCCATGCACATATATTTTCATTGCACCTTTATAATGTCATCACCAACAATTCTTAAATTGTGCATGCTAACAGTCAAATCACTTTTATCTATTCGATGATACAAGAAAAAGGAAATTTCATTCCTTACACATGCATCAGTTCAGTATATCAACTTTTCAAAATGAAATTCAGATACCAATTGAATTTAATGAATCTGCCAACATTCTTGGTCACATTCATACCCAATGCACCCTTGCATTGATTTCAGGTTATAACTTTTCAGGTTAGGCACTCTTGCCAAGGTGTGTTTGAATTAAACGAACTTATTACCATATGGACTCTTTGTCCATATTTATTATTTTAGCATAACCATATTTTCTTCTCTGAATCGATCACTTCCCTAATATCATCATTAATGAAACTCCAGGTTTTACATGAATTCCTTTAAGCATTCTTTTGACATCCATATAATGTACTCAAAATTTTTGGAAGGTCCTCCTTCCTCAATGGAGGGTTCATTGTCTTCCCTTCATGCAAACATGCACTTCCTCAAAGCAATTACATGCAATGTGCTATCTATGAGCACCTTTATTCCCATAGAATCAGTCCTCGTGACCACAGTCTAAGGTAGAGTGTTAAACTATATATTCCTTGACCGGCCCAGAGGAACTTTGTTTTCTCTCCATGTGACCAAGAACTGTGACCTCAGATTTATTCTTTTCAGGTGCTATCCCTTCAGCTCCCATGTCTAGGCGCTATGATCCTGGCTAAACCCCTTGTCTGCAAATTGACAGTGTAGATCCATTTTTCCCCAAATCCAACGGCTGCAATGGATTGTGAAACCTAAACTAGCTCACGATTTAATTCTCCTTCCGACCTTTGCAATGAATACGGGTCGTCCAATCTATGAGCTGATCCCAAAATCAAAACAACGCTATATTGAATTTAAATTATGGGTACAGGTCTCGACGTTAACCCATGTGCATATGCAATATCCGTAATGATCGTGGGTCATCGATCATAGCCCTGAATCGATTTTAACCAAATGATTTCCAGATAATAATAATGCCAACACAAAATTGTTTGCCCTAGAATTTATATTGAGAAATTGATTTGCCAAATCTAACCACCGAACCCAATAATAGTATGAATTTACATGGAATTAACGCATGGGTTCCTTGCAGGTCCACCCACCGATCGTTCACAGATCAATGGTTCACAGTGATTGCGGAATCCCCAATGTGCCCGATCTTTATCGGAGAGTTCAATCTCTGAAATTTGAAAAGTCCTCACCCAACTCTTTAAATCATGTTCGTTGATCATCCACCCCGATGAGATCAACGGTGTAGGTTGATTGCGGGTCGTGAACCATCATGCCCATTAATTCTTCCTTCGTTCCCTGCAATGGATACGGGTCATCCGATCGCAAAACTATATTGAAATTAAATTACAGGCATAGGCTTCGTTGTTAACCCGTGTGCCCATTCGATCTCCGCAATGAATATGGGTCGTCGATCTTATCGAACGACTGGCATTTGATCTGTTAACTCCAGTGGATCTTGAATTCAATTTGATGAATGACATTGGTTTCATTTCGATGAACATCTCGTGTTCATCTCCTGTGTCAGGCTCTCCAATAACCTAATTCGATCAAGCCTTTCTTCCCGAATCATACTCTACTTGGGTATTTGAGGCATACATCTGCCTTTTCTTAATAGGGCTTCAACCAATCCTATTCAATCAAACGTACTCATTTATTCATTCATTAGTTTTCTATTCACTAGATTATGCTTTCAAAAATGTAATATATATATAAGCTTGTAGCTCACTGCTTAGTTCTCAACAGTTATTAAGGTTGTGACTCTAACCTCCTAACAGAGTTTTCACAAAGTTCTTCCACAGGAAACTCCCTCAGCATGCAACTTCCTTATTGCACATCCATCACTATCTATGATAGCCTCAGCCTTGAGTTAGCTTTAGTTGTTTACCAAATATTCCCTAAGGAATATAAACATGCATCTTTGTCATGCACCCAAATTATGTATCCATACATATTATGGTTTTGTTAACTTACATCCATGATTTACTTAACCATATGCATAATCAAAAGTCTGTGTGTAGCTACCATGGGTATATTTCATAGCCTACATGTATCTCTATTATAAAATTAGTCAACTCGTGATTGTTCAAATTCATTCTTATGTGATCCTTAAGCCATAATTAGTTGCTTCTTATCCTGACAATAGATCATCCTTTCTCATTTACTCTTTCATTTATTTATACTCATCTTTCCTGAGGGAATGGAGCACATTCCCCTTAAGCTATCATTCAAAACAAAACTTTCATGACTCTTTAAAAATGGATTCAACCATGCATCCATGTTATTCACTTAATCTTGGCAAGTGCAATTCTTTCCTTACATATCACTCATCAAGGAAGCCATAATGTGCCTTTAGTATACATATATCCTTACATCATACATGTGCATCACTTTCACGTTTCATATTATTCATATCTAACTGGTATTATTGTCAAGCTTCATATCAAGAAGCTTCACAATGCATTAAATCCATTCATTCAAGCATAAACACACACAAACCTAACCAAACATCCATCATGCAAGATCATTTCTTGCACCCTTTCCATGTCATGCATGCACATGGGCATCTCAGACTTCCAGATATTCCTCCAAGGATATTTTTTCCATTCTTATGACAAGCCTCGTAGGGATACTCAACACTAAGTTTCCCTCTCAGTTGAGACTTTGTAGTCATTCACACGACACCCACATGGAAGTTGAATCAGACATAGTCATAACTAGGTTCCCTTTTCATACAATAACAACTAGAAGGAAAACCACTCTTGTCTCAACCTCCATGGAACATTACCCAACTTATAAATACAATCTAGGCAATTATAACCATTCCCAAAGCAACAAAATAAACCAAACTAGATTCCAAATATATCTATATGGATACCATCCACAACTGGATGTCAATCCGACCCATTGGGCTTCTAGAAGTGCCCCAACACTTCCTTTACCACATACAGGACCAACATTTAGTCAACCAGTTTATCTTAATTTTAACAATTTAATGTCTATTTCCATTTGGACTATTCCCTTAAAGCCCAACTGCAATTTCGAATTATGTTACTTACTAAGTATCCTAGTTCATAAATCCAGAGTACCTTTAGGTCCAGATTGGTCTTGACCATTACACCTAGAATTCCTCCTTATGTTCAGCACAAATAGGGATGGAGGCCACTCTCCTCCTCCCACAATAACTCTAGCAGATTAGTTTCCTATCCACCAAGCAAGGGAGGCTGTAGTGATTTCTCACTCAATCACTTTGTATTTCTACAACTTCGTTTATCAGCTTGATTAGAAAAACCATGTCCAACAATTCCTGTACCTAGAAAAAAAATTCGTTCCTCTGTCCACTTTGGAACCTGAGAGTTGTGCATGCTCTCCCTTTTCAGGGATTGGTCACCGGACTCATTCCTCTGATTGAGAGGATTTATACACCTATACTAGGTTTAACCGTTCATTAAATAAATAATCATTACTACTACGGATCCTCTCTATCCTTTCACATTTCTATTTTAGTTTAAATATGAGTGTTTTTCAGCATAATCCCATTCCTGTAGGATCGGCTACCATTTCCCAAGAAATGTTAGGCTTCCTTTGTCACAGACTAGCATGATTCAATATTGTTGGGTAACAAATCCCAACTAATTTTAAATCTGCATCCTTCTACGCAAGGAACTTATGCTGATGATTTATATTTGGTAGTAACATTCTCTACAGGCCCATCTTTAGCCTTGGTAACTAAATATTATGATTTTATAACAACACGTACAATTGCACAGTGAAGTCAACTTCTTTATTTGGGGACATTAGCAACATACAATTCCAATTTCCAAAACATCTATCAACAATAAAGAATAGCATTCCTCTCTTCAGTAGAGGTTTTCTATGCCTCTTAGGAATGCAGTAAAATAGGGTGTTACCCCTTAAATTCCTCCAGAAATATTTTCATACGAATCATGCATGATCCCAAGCAGGCCAAGTGTTGTAACCATGCTTTGATACTAATTTGTAACACACCCACGGTGGGGACTCAAATTTTCTCTCTTCTTAGGAGAATCAATACCCTCATTCAGGGTCTCTATTCCATTATGCACTTACAGACCTTACCAACCACGATCTCTATTCTCTGAAATGAGATTAGAGCTAGAAGATATCCTCCCCCAAGTTCTTCGGTTTCTTTCAACCCCCTATACTTGCATATGACTACGGGATATGAACGGACGCCAAGACAACATGTGCCAAGATGACCACCACGTGAATCCTCCAGAGTGGAAAACCTCTTAAGTTCACGATCCAATGCCACATGTCCTCAGGGATTTAAATGACCCTGATTTACTTCGAGACTTCGGTGTTCGAGAGTCCTGAACGCTCACACCACCTTTTCTCCCAGAGTGTTTTCTTCCGAAGTTAAGGATTGTGCACGAAGTGTCCCTCTCATTCGACGGTGGGGATCCACTTCAGGCGTCTCTCTACTCCACGTTTCTTTCTCCCCACTTCCGAGGTATGTGATCTACTGACATGTGTCTCCTGCAGATCGAGGACTATAAATTACTTCGACTCTTTGGGCTTCAGGAGTTTCAACCTCTCCCCACTCGCTTTCTCTCGGAGTGATTTCACCTGAATTCAACGATCTATCGACATGTGTCTCTCTCAAATAGACAGTCATGATTTACTTTGGGAGTTCTCAACTCGTGTGACCCCACTTTCCTCTGAAGTGGCTATCTCCCAAAATGGAAGATCTAATGGCACATGTCCTCAATTGAAGAATGACTCAAATGAACTCCGTCTCTCCAGTATTTGGGAGTTCTTGTTCAACACATCCCCTTTTCTCCCGGAGCGATTTCACCCGAAGTGTAGGATCTGATGACACCTGTCCCTTTGGCTTGGACAACTTAGATCTACTTTGGCTCTTTGGCTCGTATCTTCCATTCAAGGGTCCTTTGGATCCCAGTGTGTGCCACTCCGAGAGGGACACCTGGAAACCCTGTCACTTGACACATGGGCTCCTATAGGATCTCAACGTTGATACTCGTGTCCCTACGATAAAATGGTCAAGAGGGATCCTGAAGGATCCTTATATCCATGGTCCATATCAACTTTGCGAATTCGGGACTTTGAGGATTTTGGTGCTACCAAACCTCTCTCTTTTCGAAGTGGTCAATGTCAGTCTGACTATATCGTAGATCCGATAGTCGGGATAGTTCCTGACCATCCTCATATTTGCAACCCATATTTACTTTAGGACTTCGGGGGGTTTAACCTCTTATGTAATGAATATGCTTGATTTTCCAGACCCGCGAAGTCCGAAGGGTTCTAAGGGTTAACACCTGCATTCTTTCCCCAGATCCGACGATCGTGGAGAACTTCAGATTCTCCCAAACTAATCTCATTCATTCATCTTCCAAACAATTGGATCTCTCCTTTCAGGACATAAATCTCGCTATCCTACCTGAGCTTTTTCATCTCCTTAAGTACTTAGGTATTTTGCGTTAATTCATCTAAACTTAATTCTTAGAGAAATCCTCCGCACACCTCTTGCACTCATTTATGAACTCTAGAACTTAAGGAGGATTTTTTATCTCTGTCACCTCACAGAGGCACTGTGATCACATGCACTACCTCTCCTGAGATTGACTGACCCCTTCCTTCAGAATTCTTGGGAGTGTAGGAATGCACACGTGAGGTTATGCCCAAGGTCAACAAATTCACAGTTCATTTATTTTAACGTGATCCACCATAGGGCTCAGGAATTTACGTGTATAGTCCAAAGAATTCCTTATTTTCTTAAATACACAATTAGGCATAATTGAACAGATATAGTATAACCATTAAGCAAACAAGTCCATCCCTACAACATTCATAATATATCCAAATTTAATTCATAGTTACTAATTAAATGCACAGGATATGAGATTACTTATCTATTACAAGTGGTAGCCAACTAACTGACTGTGGGTGTTCGTCCTTCCACCCAACCACAAGCTCAGAGGCATTCATTCTTAGCACTCTGGCCACACCTGTTCCAAGCCATGATATCACTAGGAAATTTATGCCAATTCTCATCGATCCTTTCTCTTTCGCATCTTCTGTGAGGTTTATCAAATGCTTCCTTAGCATCAACCTCATGGCCTTCTACTCAGGTCCCATTCTCTGCCTACTCTCAAAGATCTCTCTTTCTGTCACGACCTCGACCAGGTTTATTAGATGCTTTCTTTGCATCAATATCATGGCCCTCTGCTCGTTCTCTGTTGGGAATGTGTTTTTCCCGTTCTCCTCTCTAGAACCTTTTACTGTCTGCATGGGTCTATCCCCTTACATGAACACCCTTCTCGAAAAGGTTCTTCCTTGTTCCATATTGTTCCTTATTTCAAAAGGAAACTTGGGTCAGCCTGGTCTGCCAGACCCAGTGGTACTTTGGGCTGACATTCTGCAGCTAGACGATGCTTCCATTTATGGGGGTGGTTGATAATTCAACCACCGTTCCTTTCTTCATTAACCGATTTCTCTCCTTAGGATCTGAAGGAGGTTTATTATCCTCATCAAAGGGAAATTTGGGGTTATTTGATATAATGAACCCTCTCTTATAGTTTTCACATTCTTTCCTCTAGCGATATCATGGCCAGTACTTTCAAGGCTTCACACCCATAGTCAATTATTGGAAACTCAAACAATAATACATTTACATTGTTCCCATGCCACAACATGGTAACACTAATTAATGATTAATTACAAGTTGGGGGAAACATGGGTGTTACACAAGCTTTGTCTATTCTTCCATTGTACTTGATCGGATGGTCAAGAAATATTTTGTAGGATCTTAGATCAACGGCTAAACGTTAATTCGTGACTTCATCCTTCAGCGCTTTGGGTGTTTGTTGGTAGGAGAAACTGGATATCCTCGAAGGACATACTCCCGGAGTGACATAGATTTATAATGTCACCGCTGATGTGGCACTCATCGAGTGGCTTCCATGTGTCACTTGTATTTGTGACTTACGCATACCTAAAATTCCAACTGGACCTTGACACTTGTCATCATCTGATTGTGCCATGTGTCATTGTCGATGTGGTCTTGTTGACGTGGACTATGATGAAGTGGGCTCTCAATGTGTGTGCTACATATCTTACTTCATGACTTCAGAGCTCCGGCCTTTGGGTGAAGTCATATGTTCTAAAACCTTTTTCCTCGAATTGGTCAGCACCGAAGTTGACCACCATTGGACCCACCTTACCTCATCCAATGGTCACTATGTATTTCCTGGATCTAATGGCTCTCATTCACTTCGAGACTTCGAGGCTTCAACCTTTGAGTAAACTTACATGTTCTTGGCTTCTTTTCATCGAAGTGGTTAGCACCGAAGTTGACTACTATTACACAACCTTGATCTGACTGCTATCCTTGATCTCTAAGTGGTCCTTAGATCTGACGGCTTACTTTTAATTTGGAACTTCGACTTCAGCAAAAAATCATTCATGCAAATTTCCTTCGGTCGATATTATCCGAAGTGGTCAATGCTAGGATGAACATGCATATGTAATTTCCACAATCGAAGGTCCATGACTCTTAGTAGTCGATCTGATGGTCTAGATTTGTCCCGAAAACTAAATCAGCGGACAAGATTCCTCCTCGGTTCTTTTGGATTTTTACTATGGGGATTTCAATCCCAATAGCATTTCTGCAGTGCATTCTCTCTTATGAACTTAAGGTTAATGTTATTTTTCACCCTATTTGACATCAATGATAATATCCTATCATTGTGTCCAACATTCTCCCCATTTGGCATTGATGGCAACCTTTTTCTCTTTGAAATTTTTTCTCTTATCAATTTCCTCCCCCTTTCACAGCAATGGCAGAGGGAATCCTTCTTCGCTCTCCCTGTGGAAATGCTCCCCTAACCATGTGCCCCTTTTATTATGATACAATTTTTATGGTTTTTAATGAGTTTTTTGAATTAATCCCAATTTTTGTCGAAGATTTCAAAAGTACTCCTAGGAAAAGGTTTTGTCAATATGTCTGCAATTCATTCTTTGGTGTCTACATACACTATTTTAACTACTTTTTGGGTAACCTGATCTCTTAGAAAATGGTATTTAATTGGGATGTGTTTGGTTTTAGAATGCATTACTGGATTTTTAGAGATACTTATGGCACTAGTTTTATCACAATTAATAGTGATGGGGTTATCATATATTATTTGTAAATCTTCTAATGTTTTCTTCATCCAAAGAACTTGTCTGCAGCAGGATGCAACAACAATGTATTTTTCCTTTGTTGTAGATAGTGATGCGGATTTTTTCTTCCTACTTAGCCATGCTACCAGACATTTTCCTAGAAAAAATGCTCCTCCATTGGTGCTTTTCCTATCATCTATACTATCGGCCCAATCTGCATCAATGTGTGTAGTTAGATTCAAGTCTTTATCTTTTGGATACCATAATCCAAGTTCTAAGGTGCCTTTAATATATCTGAATATTATCTTTACTTATTTTAAGTGAGTTTATTTAGGTGAAGATTGGAATATCCCCATGAGTCCTACATCATGTACGATATCAGGTCATGTTGTTGTTGAATAGAGAAAACTTCCAATCATTGATCTGTACATCATTTGGTCCACTTTTGGTGAATCGTCTTCTAGGCTTAGTTTACATCCAATGACCATGGGAGTACTCATAGGTTTACTGTCCTCCATTTGGAATTTATTTAGCATTTCCTTGACATATTTTTCTTGGGAAACGAATATTCCATTTTTTGTTTGATTTACTTGTAAACCTAAGAAAAAGGACAATTCTCCCAGCATAGACATTTCAAATTCTTCTTGCATTTTGGTTGAAAAGTTTATTCTTAGTGTAGTAAGATTACTTCCAAATATGATGTCATCTACATATGCCACCACAACAATCATGTTTTGATCCTCAATTTTGATGTATAATTTTTTGTCAGTAGTCCCTCTCTTATATCCTTGTTTTTGCAGGTACTAATCAAGCCTTGAGAACCATGCTTTGGGGGCTTGTTTAAGACCATACACGACCTTTTTAATCTTGCACACATGGTCCCGATTTTATGTTAACATGAATTCTTCTAGTTGCTCAATATAGAATTCTTCTTCTAGTGTTCCATTAAGGAATGTTGACTTGACATCCATCTGATAGATTTTGAAATTTCTGAAGCATGCAAATTCCAGGAACATTCTGATGGCCTCAAGTCTTGCTACTGGAGCGAAAGTCTCTTCAAAATCAATACCTTCCACTTGGGAATATCCTTTACAAACTAATTTGGATTTGTTCTTTATAATCTCCCCATTTTCATTTAGTTTGTTCTTGAAGATTCACTTGGTTCCTATAACATTCTTATCCTTGGGTCTTCAAACTAGTTCCCAAGTCTAGTTTTTCTCTATTTGGTCTAGTTCTTCATTCATTGCTTCTATCCAATATTTACTATTGCTATCTTCTATCCAACATTTACTATTGTTAGATTCTTTAAATAACTTAGGTTCTATTAGGGATAACATTTCTTGTTTTGAGTCCAAATTTCCCTTCTTGTTTCCACTCCTGCACTTTTATCTCCAATAATCTGTCTTTCAAGATGATTATTTTGAACTCTTTTTGATGGAGATCTTGGCAAGGACGCTTCTTCATTATCTTCTTTATTAATATGTGGTTCATTTTCCTGTGTTTCATTATTTTCATCTTCTTGCTAAGATTCTACATCATCATATTCCTCTTGATATTTTACATCATCATCTTCTTGTTGAATTTTTTTATCAATGTCTTGGGATATGCTCTTTCTTAGATCATCTATCTTTACATTGGAACTTTCTACTATATTTAGTAGTATAATATTATAACATCTATAGTATAATATTATGTAACATTTACTTCCAAAAGTTCTAAAGTGTTTTACAGATGTTGGCCTTCCAAACCATAGTTCATAATGGGTTTTGTCATGGTTGAGTCTCAACTGATATCTATTAAGTGTGTGGATTGTTGTGTATATTGAATCTCTCCAGAATTTGTCTGGAATATTGGATTCATTTAACATGGTTCTTTCAGCTTCTTGAACTGCTATGTTTTTTCCTTTCTATGACTCCATTCTGTTGAGGAGTCCTGGGAGATGAAAATTGTCTTTTGATACCATGATTTTCACAGAATTGAATAAACTCTTTAGGGGTGAAGTCTCCTCCATTGTCTGATCTTAGACATTTAATTTTGAGATCTGTTTCATTTTCTACAAGGGCTTTGTATATTTTAAACCTCTCAAAGTCTTATGATTTTTCTTTCAAAAAGAATACCCAAGTCAATCTTGTGTAATCATCAACAATCAACATAAAATATTGTTCACCATAAGTGCTTTTGGTTCTGTTTGGTCCACATATATCTGTGTGAATAAGATCTAATGGTTTTGTTGTGGAATTCTCTTTTTTTTTTAACTTAAATCTTGTTTTCTTTCCTATTTGTCAATGTTTACAAATAGAATCTGAAGGATTAATCACTTTTGGCAGGTCCCTAACTATGTTTTTCTCGTTGTCTTTGATCAAGTTGTCAAATCTTAAATGTCCCAACCTTCTATTCCATAGTCATATTTCATATACTTGTCTTAAACAACATTTTTCTTCTTCATCTATATTAAGGATGTACACATTGCTAGAAGCAGGGATGATTTTAAGAGCTAAATTTCGCTCATGGGCTAATTTTCCATGGTTTTTCCAAAAACGAGATTTGCTATTTTAAAAATGATTCACCCAAATTCTATAGGATAAAATTATTTTACCTTAAAAATCGCCAAAATTTTATAAAAACTATATAAAATACTTATAAATTTGAATATTTAAAAAAAAAATCGCCAAACATTTATAGTTAACATATGAAGGATTAGTAATATTCGCCAAGGTTTCTACATTTTAAAATAAATTTCCATCCTTAAAATCATCCCTGGCTATATGTTCTTGGTGCAATTGCCACTAGCTTTCAAATGTCTTTTTTTCTGATCTCACATTTCTGAGAATCAAAAGGAAGTATGTGATCCTAATCACATGTATAACTTACACTTAGGAGATTAGGTTTGAGATTTTCTACCAAAAGTACATCTTCTTCTTTGGTTTTATTATTTCCTAAACTAACAATGCTTTTTCCTAGTATCTTGGCTGACATGTTATCTCCAAAAGTTACTTTTCCTTTTCCTTTCTTGTTTAACTTGAGAAATTTACTTTGATCTCTAGTCAAGTGTTTGTAACATCCACTATCTATATACCACTGACATCCTTGATTTCTTGCATATAAGGCTACATTTCACTCTATTTTCTTTTTCTTCCATACTTTTTTATTATTGGGAATATTTATCCTTTTATCATATTTTGGCAATCTACATTCACTAGCTTTATGACCCTAGTTGTTGCATTTGTAACATTCAACATTGTAGTCTTGTAAGGGAGAGGAGTTATAGTTTCTTATTTTTGCATTATCCTTATTATTTCCATATCTTTGAACATTCCTTGGATTGAACTCTCGATAAGCTTTACAGTTTATTTCTTTATGTCCAAAATTTTTGCAGGAATATAAATTACCTAGGAAGATATATTGAGTTTTGTTGGAGGGATTTGTTCTGATGATTCTATTCTTTTCGTTATATTTTTCATTAGTAGAAGGCGCATATTTATGTTTATTTGGGATAGTTTCAAATGTTAGATCATGTTGTCATTGATTCCAAAGGATTTATGTCAAATGATTGATGTCAAAGTAACAATATCTTGTCATAGTATATTGATGTAGTGATTGATGGATCATGTATTGTCCTTGATGTCAAGAAGAGTCATATTCATATGATGGAATCCATAGATGAAGATGGATCAATGAGTTTTCATTGATATATGATGCATAGATGAAGATGGATCAATGAGTTGTCATTGATATATGATGCATAGATTAAGATGGATCAATGAGTTGTCATTGATATATGATGCATAGATGAAGATGGATCAATGTGTTGTCATTGATATATGATGCATAGTTGGATTGATGTAAAGATGACTCATTATTGTCTTATCCTGTTTGATAATGAGTACAAATGGATGAACTCCAAATTGGTCCCCTTATGGTGAAATCCCTCACGAGAAGATGCTTTGTAGTAAAGTTATCTTAGAAGTATGGTTAGAGAACCCATGCTTAATGTTGGAATAATGAGATTAATATTAGTGAATTTTTCAGTGAAACTATCCTAGATGGATAGTGCTTGTCATTCCAATTCTGGTGGTATGTGGAACGTCACATAACTCCTCATGGTTTGAGAGTTATGGCCTTATGAAGTTGGAGGACCCTCATATGATGGCTAGAATCCCCAAAAGGTCAAAGAAGTCAAATTTCTTACAAAGAAGATATTATTTAAATAATAAAGTGAAGTGATAAAGTCAAATAGGATTATTTAAATAATAGAGTAAATGGAGAACTTTCTAATTACAGAAAGTGGTTATAAGAGGGTTAACCCTAAAATGAGGAAAGTGAGTTAAGTGGCTATTGGATATATGGACAAGTGAAAAATTGGGAAAAGTTGGACATAGGTGACTATGTGGACAAAGTGGGTATGTGGACAAAGTGGCCTGGAAGATGCTTCTAAGGAAGCCACTTGGAGAGTATAAATAAGAGGCAAGGGTCTCTTGTGAGAGATATCTCTTGAGAATATATTGAAGATCTATTCTCTAAGAGAGAGTGACTGGAGGATCTCATGGACGCATCAAAGTTTCCATAAGTTTGAGACCTTGATGGTGAAATTTTTGGAAGTTCAGAAACCCTAGTTTTTGAAGGGGTACGCAAGCAGCAGTGGGCCAGAGAGAATACATACGCGAGATTCAGTGAGCTAGAGCGTGTACACACATAGTTTGAATGAGGACAAAGCACGTACAGTTGGAGAAAGTCATGAAGACTTGAGTGTGATTTGATGTTAGGTTCTTGAAGTCAGAAGAAAGTTCCAGATATGCATTATGTGGGCTCAGATCTGCTATAGAAACTCTGGTATCGTTACATAGTTATCTTGATGGATACTCTTGATTATTATATGGTGAATTCTTGAGGCATTCTTGGCATGGTTGTTGTGATATGGTTATGTTGGTTGATTGATAGAGTGAGAAGCACTCTTATGGTTCAATACTGACATGATTTCCATAGTATACTGATTGCTTATACGTGATTAAGTAGCATTCATATTGTATGGTTGAGGAGCATGAGTAATTTTTTGGAGAGTATGGATGTGTTGAGATTGGTTATGGCACAATGAAAGCCAGAAGTGGATGTGATTGAAGGCTACAAAGGATCTGAGTTTTTCATGAAGAGAAAACCCTAAACACTCAAAAGGCATACGAAGGTTTTAGTACAGACAGGCCACATACATACGCAAGTTTTACTACTCATGGGGCATGTACATACGTGTGTTGCACTACTGACAGGTCATGTACCTATTGACAGATTGGTCTCTGTTGAGGATTGATTCCTCTTCTCAGTTGGTGTTGAGTTGTGTAAGTTGAGTCTTGAATTGTAGCACTGGTGCTCTTATAGATTTGTAACTCTATTTAGTTGTTGTTGATAACCCAAGGATTGTAGTCTATAATAAAAAGAAAATTGCACATACATCTTGTGTTCTTTGTGTTCCTTGTGGTGATGACTTATTGATGATATATGTTGCTCGTATATGTTGTTGATATATGTTCACATATAACTGGTTATAAATGACGATTATAAGTGATGAGTAATTGGTGATTGCTAACCAAAGAGTTTTGTGAAGGGCAGTTTGAAAAAGATCCCTACACTGATTCACGCGAGTTCCCCTCTTATTGTGGTCGGTGTGTCCAACATCAAATGGTATTGTTCTTATTTTTATTTTTTTTTTTTTTTTTCTATTTATGGTTTCTAATGTGGTCGGTGTGTCCAACATCAAATGGTATTGTTCTTATTTTTTATTTTTTTTCTATTTATGGGTTTCTTAAGAACATCTGCATAACTGATTTTGTCATTTTCTTGTTTTGTAAAGAGATCGTATCCTAGTCCTATCCTATCATTTGATGATCTCTAATTGTTAAGAATTTTATTAAATATTTTTGAGTTCTTTTCAAATTTAGACTTAATGTCTTCTTTTTCTAGTTTCCCTTTTAGTTGAACTATTTCATTCTCCAATACCTTACACATTTGTTCTTTTTCACTGAGTTATTTATTCAATGTTTCTTATTTTCTTTGGGTCTCTTGGAGTTGAGTTTTTAACTTAATAATCAATTGTTCTGACTCACTAATGTTTTTGGAAACTTCCTTCTCTCTTGATTTTGTAGCTTCTTCAATATCTAGAATCTCTTCCCTTAGTAACCTACTTTGTTTTTAAGTTTTTCTCATCTCTTCAATTACACAGAGGAATTCTTCTTCAAAGTTCACTTCTTATTCATCTTCCAAATGACTATCATCTTGGGTTTTTATTCCCATAAATAGAAGATCTAGCTCCTCTTCTTCATTTTCCTCTGATAAACTATTGTCATCTTGGGTAAAGAATGTTTTCTTTTTATTTTAGAACTTCTTTTTATCATTGGTTTTTCTTTTCTTCTGATATTGGAAGGTTCTGTCATCATCACTTTCCTCCTGCTTAGGATGGGAACATTTATTGGAAAAGTGTCCAATTTTTCCGCAGTTGAAACATATTAGAGGAATCTTTCCTTTTTATTTCCTAGTCCCTTTCTTGAGTTTCTTTATGAATTTGGAAGTTTCTTCATCAGATATATCTGATAACTCTTCATTGTCTTTTTCTCTTGCCCCATATTTGTTTTAGATGATTTACAAGATGTTTCTCTTTTTGAAGGTTTTTCATTCTTGTTCTCATTTCATATGCTGTAAAAATTCCATGAAGTTGATCAAATGTGAGTTTGTCAAGTTATGGCCTATCTTCAATTGTATAAATCTTGGCATCATATCTCATAGGTAATGACCTTAGTATATTTTGCGCAATAGGTTTATCTTTAAGTTATTCTCCCACTTCATCTACCCTATGAAATTATTCAACAATGTTTTCTTCTTTCATCTTCATATTTTCAAACTGAGTTCTATAGGTCTATAGTTTGGCTTCCCTGAATTTGTTATCTCCTTCATATACAACCTCCAATTTGTCCCATATTTTTTTAGCTCACTTACAATGCATAAAATTCACACATATAGAATTTGCCAACCCTCCTAGAATTGAATTAACTACTCTTGAGTTGTCATTGTAGATTTTCTTTCCTGCAACATCTATGGGTGGAGTAGTTGGTGCAGTGTAACCATCTACAATAGATTTCTAGATATCAAAACCAAGAGCCAATAGGAAGATTTCCATTCTTATTTTCCATAGAGCATAGCCACCTCCATTGAATAATGGAGCTTTGTTGTTATACATTCCCTCTTATTATCGATCTTCAGGATCTACCTTCCAGTTGTTAGACTGTACTAAAGGCACTCGCTCTAATATCAATTGTTGTAATACTGAGAGGGGGGGTGAATTAGTATTACCCTTTTTCAACAATTAGCAATTAATTTTATATTTTGTTAATTACCACAATAGATCAACAATGGAATTGTATGTAAAATCAATTATATAAATATAATTAATGGGAATTACAAAGTTTTTATGAAGAATAGTGAAGGACACCAATCCTTTTTAGAGAACCAACTCTAGGAGACACAAATCCCCTTCTCAGGGAACCAACCCTAGGAAGCACCAACTCCCTTGTATTTAGGGAACCAACCCTAGTAAGTGTTATAACCCTATGATTCATAGGATCAACTGGTGACTGGAAAATCTTCACTCTTGGTGTGATTTGGTTGTAAATAATATTTCATTTTTCCAAATTATTTCCAAAAAGAAAGAAAAGAAAAGAAAAAAGAAAGAAAGAACAGAGGGCATAAAAGAAAAAAAGGACAAGGCCCCATGCAATAATAATGACTTGATCCATACAGTTTAATCATGGTCTAATATTTTTGAATTCATGTTGATAGGAGTAGTGAATAAAGCTTGGCTAAACTGTTTAATCTTAGCCAAGTAGTTAGGCTAGGTAGTGAATAAATTTGACCAAATTGTTTAATCTTGGTCAAATAGCCCTAGGATAGAGTAATTTTTAGCCCAACAATCTAATCTGGGTTAAATGTGTTAGGTAAATAGGTTATAACATAGGTTGGTTGGCATTCCTGCAATAAAACACGCATGTTTTTAGATGAAATTCTTTGTTTGATGTTAGAAGGTTGTGTTCTACCCCCCCCTTGGTGGCAAAAAATGAGAAGGAACAGCGCAAAAAACCCACAAATTGCCACTATCCTAATTTTCAGCAGTAAAATGTGTTGCACGCTTCGTGATTAAAGGGTGCATCGAGATCAGCGGCTGAGCAAAAGGCACTCATATCCACAGCCGACAAGAGATTCTGAACCCCCTCGACCATTCTATCTTTAACAGTGGGGGAGAGTCCGATATGGTGGTTTCTCCCTATGGGCCCCATCTTAACGTGGTGCAAATCTGTTACATCGGACCCCCCTTGCTCTAAACTAGTTATTGCCTAACCTAACCGTCTGACATATCGCCATACCAGCCTTGCTATACCACTGCTCCCTGATGACATCACACTCCACTACCCCACCGTCTCGTGATGTCACACTCCACTACCCCCTCTTACAAGTCTTGTCTCATCACTCCGTCGGCATATCTCTCCCCACTTACCCATCACATGTTAGGTCCCATTTCACCTACCCTCCAATCACCGCCTTCCACGTCATCTTGGCACACCTGTCACCCGTCCTTCACTTTCCACCTCATACCCAATTTATCTGTTGGCCAATTAATACAGGCTAACA
Organism: Picea sitchensis; assembly: GCA_010110895.2. Lineage (NCBI taxonomy): Eukaryota > Viridiplantae > Streptophyta > Pinopsida > Pinales > Pinaceae > Picea > Picea sitchensis. The sequence continues at coordinate 336,780 of SNQJ01S0004023.1, read as the reverse complement.
TATATGTTAGCTTGTTGACCTATCCCCCGCGACCAATGGATACCCATCCTCCCAAATTTAATCTGGTTTCCACCACTATCCCACTGTTCACAGCTTCCGCATACCAGAAGCTCATTTCACCCACCATTTTTAGCTAGTAGCCAAGATAAATCCAATCACCTGCTAACATTTTTTTGTTTCAGTTTGCAGGTACGAGTTGAATTGATGGCACCAAAACCTAAGAAATCAGAGGTCGAGAAAAATATGTTCCTCTCGCCTCCTATTGATCTTGATCGGATCCCGCTAGCTGACAAAGACTACCTGATCTCAAAGACCAGATCCGAATTTGATTTTTACGAATTGCATTCATGGTTCAGGGACACCTTCTTGGATCAAAGTGATGAGATTGGAATCTGGGAGTCTAATATCCCACTGTATATGTTTCCCCAAATTCACCATTTTCCTGAATTCTCCCTCAAGTTCCAGGCCCATTACCTTCCTGATCAGAGAGTCGTCGTTTCATCATCTAGAGAGACCCTATTCACCATCATGCCTGAAGCCATTGACCAGATGCTACAAATAACCAGAGTCGAATCCTTCTCTCCTTTTACCATTGAAATCCTAATGGAAACGTATCAAAAATTGTCTTTTCCCCAGAGAACACAGATTTTTGAACTCTAACTCCCTGAGAGTGCCCCATTACCCAAAGAAAATACCCCGTATCAGTCATCGATTTTCTCTGTAAAGGGAAATCAAATTATCTCTTGTCTTTTCATCCTACTTGGATACTTCTCGAACGAATGGGTAGATGAACCAATCTTGGGTTATCTATCTATCTTTTCCACAGAGGAAATCTCCACCATGCAGTTTGACTACAGCAGTTTCTTGGTCGAGAACATTCACGAGAAACTATTCAAATTTCTCACCAAAGGCATGTTTCGGTATTCTTCAATATTGGCTTACATGTCCGTGTTATTTCAAGTAGATAATTTCTTATTTCCCATGCAGAAACTGGACCAGGACGACAAACCACAACCTGTCATCTCTTGGACTTCATTACTGAGAAAAAACTCCACGGAGTTTAATTTCAAGAAATTCATTGAGCAGTTCTACCACCCAATGGTAAGCATGCTCAGTGGTAGACAGGAACCAAGGATAAATTATGAGATTCAAAGAATTTTACACCTCTTGGAGCTTGCCAAGACTAGGGACTGGTACCTAAATCAGAATCACACGGAAATCAAAATTTGTGGATGTGAGATGGATCCTTATAAGCTTCCCATATATGTACATGTTAAGATATTCACCTTGGAATACATCAAGCAAATGATCAATTCAGATGACATACACTTCGTAGTTTTGAAGCAGAAACAACAGTTGAGGATTAAAGGGCATATAGGATCTTTTATTTGTAACATTTGCACTGTCAGGGAAGAGGTAAACAAGCTACAAAAGGAAATGAAGTTTAGTATCAGTTTCCCTTGGCACTATGATCCATGTGGGATCATTGCAGAAATGAGATTGAAGAATAAAAGTTCCCCATATGCTCATGTGCCCAAACCAGATATCAAGAAATTTATGAATCAAACTGAGTGGGAGGTGAACACTCTGGAAGACACTGAAAAGAAATATCCTCCAACCATTTTGGCACAGACCACTACTCCATAGGTACCAATGGAGAAAAGGCCCAGAAAGGATGCCTCTCCTTCAATTATTGAAGTCTCAGCAGAGGACTTCCAGGTTTACAGGAAAAGGCCCAAGACCAGTCATATAATTGACGGGTCAGGAGAGGAAGAGACCCATTCTACCACAGTAATCGAGGGAGAACACTCACCATTGTTCTCAAGTAATTAACAGATGATGTCCACTTCTTCTTCAAAAATGTAGACCGATACCACTTTGACTACCCAACCATCACAAGGGTCTGCAAAACTAAGTATCTTTGAGAAATATGATTTAATCAAGAAGAAGAACGAGATGTTGACCAATAACACCTATGCTCAATTTTGGAAACAGACATCAACAACACAACATAGGTTGCCCTCTAATTTTGATACAGAAAAAGGGAGAATTCACATGGCGTTCCTTCAGGCATAGGTACCCCATCCAAAGGAAATCACCGATTACAAAAGGTCAACACTTGAGTTCAATGCCAAGAAAGTACATCCAACTGATCAGATGGATTTGCACAGACACACTAGAGAGATAGTTTTCTCAACATTGACAAACGATTCCACAACCGCTACAAAATTACAGGTTTATCTGAACAATTTTCATACTCAATTAAAGCTGGAGAAAGTGTCTTCCTTTGCAAAAGACAACAGGATGAAGTCTTTGAAAGAGATGGTACTAAAGATTCAGTATGACCCCTCAAATATGAAAGTAGCTGAAGAGATGATGAAGAAAAAGAATGCCGACATAGCCTCCTTGAGGAAGCAATTAAAACTGTCAGCTACTAAAGAATCACAAACCAAGGAGATGGCAGAGACAGAGAGTCAAAAAGAGGAGATGCTAAAATTGATCATGGAGAAAAATGCACAGATCAAAGAGATGGAAGTAGAGCTGGAAAAACTAGTAAAGGAAAAAGAACAGACAAAGCCTATGGATGTCATCCTATTCAGTGCAGTTCCCCTAATAGAAGTTAGCACAACGATAGTAGCAACAACTGCCACAGTAGAACTTCCATCAGCTACCCCAGTGATAGTTCTAGAGACATATGAACTCTAGAAAAGTCAATGAAGGAAATGACTTTACAAGGAGCAGAAATTAAAAAATTGCAGCAAGAGATGGAGCATCTCCAAGAACTTAAATCTTCTTTCTAGGCCATCTACAACACTGATAGGAACACATCAAAAAAACTAAAGTAGGAGATACAATAGCTGTAAAAACAAACAGTTGTGGGCATAACACTAGCAGAAGCCAAGGAGAACATTTGGATGGATATCTCAAAATCCATGACAGAAATTAGACCCCTCGTGTAGATCATGTTTGAGAAGCACGAATTGGTGTTAAGGAGAAAGCAGGCCATCGATAGGATCAAGGGAGAGTTGGGAGAAATGCCCATGGAAGCAAATGAAATCACCAAGTTTCTAAATTCAAAGACTAAGGATGAGCTTGAATGTCTAAAAATTGAGGATAGGACTAAGACTATCCTCAAAGTTAAGAAGGTCTTGACCAAAAGAGGATTAATGCTTCGATTGGAAGAGAGAGCACAAAACATGGATATCGAAGTTCAGAGATTCTTTAGCAAGATTGATGCTTTGCAGAAGAAAGGCCTTCTAGGTTTGCTGGTTTTAAATGACAAATTGATGACTCTGTTTGACTAAAAGCAAAAGATTGTCATGGTGGCAAAGGACAGCTCCAAGTTTTCAGGGATACAGGGTAGCATAACAGGTAAATAATTTTTAGAGACTTTGCAACAGGACCTTAGCATCCAACATGAAATCAAGTATATATTCATCACCAAGCCAACTTTCGCAAAATACACAAAAATGGACGAAGTGTATCGAAGACTACTTAAAGTCACTATTCCCAGTCAGCAAAGATGGTACGATATGTGTGCTTTGATCGAATAAAGGATGGGGTGTGGAAACTGAGTCATCATGGAGTAGTCAAAGTCAAGCGAATGACTCCCCATTGGCCTTCCCCAAAATCAGCATGAAGAATCTGACAGATCATTAGCAGTTCCTACAATTTTGTATTTTGTTATCTAGTTAGTTAGCTTTGGATTTTGACACGTCTTGATCATTAATGATGGGAGCGTTTGTAATCTTTCTTATGAATACTTCAAATTTTGAGGTAGTCAGGGTTGATATCTACACCCAAGCAAACTATAAGAACTGTAATTTTTCTCAAGAGAACTACCAGTAATAAAAGGAGGTTTCATAGGATTCCTGCGTGTTAACTGTTGGTGATGTTGGCTACTCTTCGTTGAGTGGGTTTTTCTATCTTTGTAATCATTTATGTTTTCTATATCTGATCATTTAAAAGAATTTAAAGTTCAGAATTTATCTTTGTATACTTTGTTTCTGGATTTTAAATATCTAAGTGTTTATCTTATAATGTTGTGATAGGGAAATTCTTAAATGCTTCTTTATTTTAACTGATTTTCTCATCTTTTTTTCTAATCCATCATTTTATTCTAAAGGATCTAACAGTTGTATTATCTTGCCTTGTGAAAACACCTTATAAAATCTGTTTCTTTGGTCTCAAACTTTATAAAATAGACCCCATAGCCCAATGGATGCGTAAGCATATTTCATCCATTTTATAAAACAAACAACATGGTCTTATTTATTTAACTAGCCTAATATCTAAACCTGAAACAAAGTTAAATCTTACAGAGAGATCCCTCTCTAAAACTGGTAGGGCTAGATCCCAGTTTCGAAGTGGTTGGATAAAGTTACCTTTGATAAATTTCTTCTACCTCCTGACAACCTCCTGACAAGAGATAATGTTCAAAGGTTGTTAAAGTTTGTATATAATCAGTTTTAAAATTTCTTAAAAAAATAAAATTCTGGCTATTAAAAGAGTTTTCACTAGATCTCATCCAGATCCAGAACCTGCAACTATAATAGACAATCCTGAAAAATTACTCAAAAAGAAAAACGTTGTAGAAGGTTCTGGGAGTCATAGTCCTCTTCATAGGTCCACTTCTCTCCCAGAGAAGTTGGTTGTCCTTCAAGATCTCGAGTTTGAAATATCTTTTGAGCAAAGCCTTTTTAGAACAAAATTTGACAGCTTTGTAAGTGAAACGGTTTTAGATCAAACCATCCTACAACCCAAGACCCATGAAATACTTTCTCCTAGGGCAGACGTTGATCAACGTTTTCTCCAGGAATTTGACAAGTTAGAAGATCTTGTAGAAAATCTTGATCAAGACTTAGACAAAGCCCACTTTCAATAGTCAGTCGAACTTTCTTCCTTGACTATTGCAGCAGCTTCTGCTAAACCTAAACCATCTCACTATGTTCCTCCTATCCCTTCATATTCCACAGCTTCTGTCACTTCCCCTCCAATCACACAGGTTGTTGTCCAGCCTCCTCCACCAATCATGGCAACAAGATATGCTCCATTAGTGTTAGCCTCTCCTTTACACGCCATGCCTCAGGACTATCAAACCAGACTTCCTCATTTTGATAGTACTGGTCCTCTGAATGCACAACAACATGTTGACAAAATGAATGATTATTTTGATTTGCAGGAAGTCGATGAGGCAGACGTCCAGATAAGACTTTTTGCACAGAGTCTGACCGAGGATGTTAAAAAATGGTTCAAAGTTTTACGTCCTGCTTCGGTAGTAGACCTTGCTACTTTCCAACGAAGTTTTCTTGATGGATGGGAGGTAAAGAAAAACCCTCTACAAATCTTGTCAGAATATGAGAATATCAGAAGGAACCAAGGAGAGACAGTGCAGGATTATTGCACTCATTTCAACAATCTGTACAATGCAATTTCAGCTGATATCAAACCACCTCAAGGTTTGGAATTAATAAAATTCCACGATAGATTTGACGATGACATGTCATATCAGATAAGGGAAAGGAATTATGCTACTCTGGAAGACATGCAGAAAAGTGTCGTAAGCGTGGAAGAAAATATTTTAGCCAAAAGAGCCAGGCAGAGAACAGAAAGAAGGGTCATGATTCAGGAAGACCCTTCCACCTCCTCTTCAGATGCCAAACTAGATTCCCTAACCAGAGAAATGGAGAAAATAATGGAGAGACTTACTATAGCCGATAAAAATCAACCCAGGGAAACCAAGTTGCTCCTCATATTTGGAATCCGAACTTCAGAAGAAATCCCACACAGATCAGGAAAAGAGATCCTAGAGATCAAAGAGAACAAAGGGGGCCTAATTAGTAGATCATACCACCCCTCCAGGAAAATTACGTTGATGAAGGTGAAGATATAATTGAAGAGTTGGACGATACTTATATAAACCTCATGGGTGTTCACAATGATAAATCCATTTTTCTTACTCAAGAAGAGCATGAGCTCTTTCTCCTTTCAAAAATAGAAGTAAATGACGAAGCAAAGGAAACAAAACAACAGGCCTTTTAAAATGCTATAATGGAGGTCCACAGGAAGTATAACTTGAGAAGCAAGAAGGCAAATGGCAACCCTCCAAATAAGGTTGTTGAAACAAAGAAGGCTACCAAAATGAAGAGAATACTCGAAACCAATAAGACCTTGGAAACTTCTCCCAAGAAAGTCCCTGAGAGGAATAATGTCAAATCTCCTGCAAAAAGAAACCCCAAAATTTTACAAAGAGAAAATCAGACTGAAGTTTCGTCAACTAGTCAACCAAGTGCTCCTGCCCATATAACTCTGATGGATAAACTAGAAGTGCAGAGCCTAAGAAAAGATTTCACTACTTTCATCCTTGAAGGGGAACTCTCTAAACTGAAGATTCTCATTCCCCTCTCCGAGATGATGAGAAAGAACGCTTACAGGTCGCAGGTGATTAAAGCTTTAAGCATCGAACCAGAGATAGGTACGAAGGCCTGGAATGTCGGATCAACAAATTACTCGAACACGATAATCTTGTTGATGATCAACCAGAGCTCCTGTTTGGTCCTAAAGTTTATGGTCAAACCAATACTGGTGTCATTTCCCCTTTTTACATCAGCCTGAATATCCACAACTTCATATTACACAACGCTATGCTGGATTCGGGCGCCTCTCACAACCTGATGCCCAAAGATCTGATGGAAAAGTTGGGAATTGAGGTCACCAGACCTGGCAAGGATTTGCATTCTTTTGACTCTATCAAGGTCAAATGTATAGGTCTAATTAAATATTTATGCATCACCCTAGCTCAATTCCCAGCAAAGAGTATGGTGATGGATATCATAGTTGCAGACATTCCCCCAAAATATGGTATGTTACTATCAAGATCCTAGGGAGCTAAGCTGAAAGGAACCTTGCAGCTAGATATGTCCTATGCCACCATCCCGGTATTTGGACAACAGAGAAACTTTGATGAAGTATATGGTCAGCATTTAGGAAAAGCCACACAACTACCCACTATACTATGCACACTCTGATCTGGATTCTTTCATTCTGTATAGTGATGGTGACTTGGAAGAACAAATCGCTCAGTTGGAAGATGATACACTTGGTTAGAAAGAAGATAAAGAAATCACTGAGGTAAGAAATACTAAAACTGTGGAAAGTGAGGAACTGCCAGCAGAATTTTGGAGCATGGATTTTGATGGAGCCGTGAGCAAGGAGGGAGCTAGAGCTGGAGTTTGGTTGCATAATCACAGATCAAGGTATTCAAAGAGTCATTCTTACAAACTAAATTTCCAATGCACTAACAACATAGTTGAGTATGAAGCTTTGATGCTCGGCCTTAAACTACAGAAGAAAGTTGGTGCCAAACAATTTATGGTAAGGGGTGATTCTGAATTGATTATTAAGAAAATGAAAGGTGACTATGCAGCTAAACATCCGAGAATTAGAGCGTACAGGAATGTTGTTTCAAATGGCCTTCAATGTTTCACTGCAATCGACTTGCAGGTAATGCCCAATGGACAAAACATACTTGCAGACGGGTTGGCTACATCAACAACTTCATGCAAAAGCCATTTTCGTCCCACTCAAAAATACACAGTGGAGGTGAAGTGCAGACCAACCATTCCAGACAACATCAAATACTGGAAGGTATTTGGCAATGACGATCAAATTGAAGACTTCCTATAGTGTAAGAATGATTTTGAATGTATAAATATAGATTTAGAGAATGATGATGATGATGTAAATAAATCTGTTTTTGAAAATGGTAGTGTAAATAAAGTAGACTCGGATGAATTGAAAGAAAGCGAGGTAGATTCTGGTATTTTACAGTTGAAAAATAATGTGTTACCTAGAGGTTTAGTTCCACTAGAAGACTTGTTCTATTTTAACGATGTAGCGAAAAAACCAAAAATTGAAGCTAATGGTAAAGAGGTCAAAGAGTGTAACATAGCAGCAGAAGAAAAACCCAAGATGATAAAACTTTCTAAATCTCTACCCCCTAGGAAAAAATGCAAATACATTGAACTATTTAAGGAATATGTAGATGTGTTTGCTTGGGGTTATGAGGACTTAAAATATTATGACACAAATATAATACATCATCAGATCCCAATAAAATAAGAACATAAACCTTTCAAACAGAAACTTAGGAGAATCAATCCCAAGTTGCTTCCCCTGATAGAAAAAGAAATCAAAAAAATGTATGATGCCAAAATTATAGTCCCCTTGAGATTTTCCAAATGGGTTTCTAACCTAGTTCCTACCAGGAAGAAAACTGGTGAAATTAGGCTTTGCATTGATTTCAGAAATCTAAACAAGGTTTCTCTCAAAGACAATTACCCTTTGCCTAAGATGGACCATATCTTACAAAAGGTAGTTGGGGCCAGTAGGATCTCCTTACTAGACGGTTTCTCAGGTTATAACCAGGTTATTGTTCACCCAGATGATCAGGAGAAAACAGATTTTACCACACCCTTGGGAACCTTCATGTATGTGAAGATGCCCTTTGGTTTGATGAACGTTAGTGCCACTTTCCAAAGGGCAATGGATATTTCTTTTTTGGACGAACTTGGGAGATTTATCGTCATATATCTAGATGATGTGACTATCTACTCCAAATCTAATGAGGAACACTTGCAACATCTCAGACGTGTGTTTGAGAAGTGTAGAAAGTTTGGGATTTCATTGAATCTGAAGAAAATCCTTTTCGGTTTAGAGGAAGGCAAGTTGTTGGGACACATAATCTCTAAAGATGGAATTAAAATAGATCCCAGCAGGATAGAAACCATCCAGAAGGTGGAACACCCTAGGAACATCAAATAACTACAATCATTCATTGGAAAAATAAATTTCCTTAGAAGATTCATACCCAACTTGGTCGAACTTCTTAGGAACATCACAAATATGTTGAAAAAAGACACAAAAATCAGATGGAACACTGAGTCCAAATAGTCATTTGAGCAAGTGAAACATGCACTCACCCGAGCCCCAATTTTGATCAGCCCATATTATACCAAAGAATTTTACCTTTTCTCCTTTGCATCTGAACACGCCATCGCAACAGTACTATTGCAGAAAAACAACGAAGGATATGAACAACCCATAGCCTTTTTCATCAAATATTTGAGAGATGTTGCGTTGAATTATAATATAATGGAGAAACAAACTTTTTCTCTAGTAAAATCCATAAAGGATTTTAGAGTCTATATTCTCCATTCCCACACAATTGCTTATGTTCCAAACGTAGTGGTAAAGGATATCCTGACTCAGGATAATCCATATGGTAGGAGAGGAAAGTGGATTGTGGTTATTCTAGAATATGACATCGAAATAAAACCCACTAAACTGATCTAAGGTTATGGTTTGGACAAACTAATGGTTGAATCTAATTTTCATGCTCTAAACATTAATTTTTTGGATGTAGTTGACGAGCAAAAAGAGCAAGTGACTCCAAATGTTAAAGAGGTATTCTTGAACTGTCCTTGGTACATAGACCTCATTTTTGTACTTCATAACTTACAAGCTCCTCCTAGTCTGACTAAGACAAAAGCCAAATTTATTAAACTGAAAGCATTGAAATTTTGTATTCTAGCAGGTAACATTTATTGGAAATATCCTGGTGGTATCTTTCTTAATTTCTTGTTGAAAGACGAAGCTGACAAGGTTCTGCAGGATTTCCATGTAGGAGACTGTGGTGGACATATGAGCTAGAAGACTACAGCTAACAATATTCTCAGAGACGGTTTTTACTGGCCCACATTGTTCGTTGATGTACATCAAAAAGTCACCTCATGCCATAAATACCAAGTTTTTGAAGGTAAAAATAAGCTCCTCCCTTTTCCCCTAAAACCCATCTCAGTTGAATGTCCTTTCCAACAGTGGGGCCTAGATTTTATTGGAGAGATACACCCTCCCTCTTTGGGCCAACACAAGTGGATCCTCACTACCACAGACTATTTCACAAAGTGGATCGAAGTTGTACCATGCAGGCAAGCCACTGACTCTGTCATCATTAAATTATTGGAAAATAATATTGTCTCATTTTGGATGTCCTAAAAAAATCATAACTGACAATGCAGCAGCCTTCAGATCCAAAAATCTTATAGAGTTTTGTAGCTAGTACCACATTACTTTATGACACTCCACAACTTATTACCCACGGGGAAATGGGCTAGCTGAGTCCTTGAATAAAAGTCTATTGAACATCCTCAGGAAAACATTACAAGAAAATAAGAAATTATGGCATGATAAGTTGGTTTTTTCACTCTGGGATGACAAAATAAGCACCAAAAGATCAATCGGCATGTCTCTGTAGTAATTGGTGTAGGGTACTGAAGTAGTTTTTCCCATTTCCGTGGGAGTCCTTGTTATGAAACTATTGTAGGAAGTGCAAGCAGAGCCAAATGATTTCCATAGGAGAATAAATCAAATGATTCACTTAATGCAATCTAGGGAAGAAGTATACAACAAGACTCAAGTAATCCAGAAGAACGTCAAAAATCTTTTTGACAGAAGAACTAAAGAAGATGATTTTGAGTTGGGTGATTTAGTGATAAAATGGGATTCTAGGAATGAGGATAAGGGTAAACATGGAAAGTTTGATAGCTTATGGAAAGGCCCTTACATCATTCAAGCATTCAGAGGAAATAACACATTTTTTCTCAAAGACAATGATGGAACATACCTGCCAGGTGGAACTATGAATGGCAGGATGTTGAAGCATTACTTTCCACCCTAATAGAGATCTCATAAAACCATTTCCACTATACATAACATTCCTTTACATTCAGTTTGTGTGCAGGTGTTTTTGATCAGATGGTTGAAGCCCGGAGAGAAGGCCCTAAGCCACTGACCAGTGCCACCAAGTTCTCAAAATAAAAACAAATCAGATAGAAGAAATAAGTAATGGTGAAAACCTTTACAAACATCAGGTAGCAGGTTCTTAGTACCTTGCAAGGAGAGCACCATCCCCAGGTGGAGCCACTATTATAACCCTATGATTCATAAGATCAACTGGTGACTGGAAAATTTTCACTCTTGGTGTGATTTGGTTGTAAATAATATTTCATTTTTGCAAATTATTTCCAAAAAGAAAGAAAAGAAAAAGAAAAAATAAAGAAAAGAAAATCAAAGAAAAAAGAAAGAAAGAAAAGAGGGCATAAAAGAAAAAAAGGATAAGGCCCCATGCAATAATAATGACTTGATCCATACATTTTAATCATGGTCTAGTCTTTTTGAATTTATGTTGATAGGATTAGTGAATAAAGCTTGGCTAAACTGTTTAATCTTAGCCAAGTAGTTAGGCTAGGTAGTGAATAAATTTGACCAAATTGTTTAATCTTGGTCAAATAGCCCTAGGATAGAGTAATTTTTATCCCAACAATCTAATCTGGGTTAAATGTGTTAGGTTAATAGGTGAACATAAGTTAGTTAGCCTTCCTGCAATAAAAAAAAGCATGTTGTTAGATGAAATTATTTGTTTTATGTTAGAATGTTGTGTTCTACCTCCCTTGGTGGCAAAAAACGAGAAGGAACAACGCAAAAAACCCACAAATTTCCACTATCCTAAGTTTCAGCAGTAAAATGTGCTACGTACTACGTGATTAAGGGTGCACCAAGATCAACATCTGAGCAAAAGGATCTCAGATCTACTGCCGACAAGAGATTCCGGACCCCTCTTATTGTTCTATCTTTAATGGTGGGGGAGGGGGGGTCTGATATGGTGGTTTTTCCTAGTGGGCCCCATCCTAACGTGGCACAAATATATTACATCAAACTCCCCTTGATCTAAACCAGTTATTTCCTACCCCCCCCCCTCTGACATAACGCCATACCAGCCTTGCTATACCACCGTCACTTGATGACATCACACTCCACTACCTCGCCATCTCGTGATGTCACACCCCACTACCCCCTCTTACAAGTCTTGTCTCATCACTCGGTCGTCATATCTCTCCCCACTTACCTATCACACGTCGAGTCCCATTTCACTTACCCTCCAATCATTGCCTTCCACGTCATCATGGCACACCCATCACCCATCCTTGACTTTCCACCTCATACCCAAGTTAACTATTGGCCAATTAATATAGGCTAACATATCTGACAGCTTGTTGACTTGTGCCTCGCACCCAATGGATACCCGTCCACCCAAATTTAATCTTGTTTCCACAATTATCGCACTGTTCACATCTTCCGCATACCAAAAGCTCATTTCACCCACCATTTTCAACCAGTAACCGAGATAATGCCAATCACCCACTAACATTTTTTATTTCAGTTTGCAGGTACCAGTTGAATTGATGGCGCCAATACCTAATAAATCAGAGGTCGAGGAAAATCCATTCCTCCCGCCTCTTTTCGATCTTGACCAGATCCTGCTAGCTAACAAATACTACCTGATCTCAAAGACCAAATCTGAATTCGATTTTTCCGAATTGCATTCATGGTTCAAGGACACCTTCCTAGATCAAAGTGACGAGATTGGACTCTAGGACTCCAATCTCCCACTGTATCTGTTTCCCCAAATTCACCATTTCTCTGAATTCTCCCTCAAGTGCCATGCCCATTACATTCTCGATCAGAGAGACATCATTTCATCATCTGGAGATACCCTATTCACCATCACGCCTAAATCCATTGACAAGATGCTACAAATAACTAGAGTCGAATCCTTCTCTCCTTTTACCATTGATATCCTAACGGAAATGTATCAAAAATTGTCTTTTCCCCAGAGAGAATAGATTTTTTAATTCTTCCTCCCTGAGAGTGCCCCATTACCCAAATCAAATCCCCCGTATCAGTCATCGATTTTCTCTGTAAAGGGAAATCAAATTATATCTTCTCTTTGCATCCTACTTGGAAACTTCTCGGACGAATGGGTAGATGAACCAATCTTGGGTTATCTATCTATCTTCTCCAATGAGGAAAGCTCCACCGTGCAGCTCGAATACAACAATTTCTTGGTTGAGAACATTCATGAGCAACTGTTCAAATTTCTCACTGAAGGCATGTTCCAGTATTCTTCAATACTGGCTTACATGTTCGTGTTCTTTCAAGAATATAAGTTCTTATTTCCCATGCAGAAACTGGACCAGGATGAAAAACCACAACCTGTCATCTCTTGGACTTCATTACTGAGAAAAAACTCCACAGAGTTTAATTTCAAGCAATTCATTGAGCATTTTTACCACCCAGTGGTAAGCATGTTCAGTGGTAGATAGGAACTGAGGACAAATGAGGAGATTCAAATAATTTTACACCTCTCAAACCTCACCAAGACTGGGGACTAGTACCTATATCAGAATCACATGGAAATGATAATTTATGGATATGAGTTGGCTCCTTATAATATTCCCAGATATGTACCTATTAGGATATTCTCCTTAGAATATATCAAGAAAATGATCAATTCAAATGACATACACTTCATAGTTTTGAAGAAGAAACAACAGTTGAGGATTAAAGGGAAAATAGGATCTTTTATCTGTAACAGTCGAACTGTCGGGGAAGAGGCAAACAAGCTACTAAAAGAAATGAAGTTTGGCATCAGTTTCCCTTGGCACTATGATCCATGTGGGATCATTGTAGAAATGAGATTGAAGAATAAAAGTTCCCCATATGCTCATGTGCCTAAACCAAAGATCGAGAAATTTATGAATCAAATAGAGTGGGAGGTGAACACTCTGGAAGACACTGAAAAACAATCTCCCCCAGCCATTTTAGCACAGACCACTACTCAACAGGTACCAATGCAGAAAAGGCCCAGAAAGGATGCCCCTCCTCCAATTACTGAAGTCTTAGTAGAGGACTTCCAGGTTTACAGGAAAAGGCCCAAGACCAGTCATACAACTAATAGGTCAGGAGAGGAAGAGACCCATTCTACCATAGTAATCGAGGGAGAACACTCACCATTGTTCTCAAGTAATCAACAGATGATATCCAATTCTTCTTTGAAAATGCAGACTGATACCACTTTGACCGCCCAACCATCACAAGGGTCTGCAAAACTAAGTATCTTTGAGAAATATGATTTAATCAAGAAGAAGAACGAGATGTTGACCAATAACACCTATGCTCAATTCTCGAAACAGACATCAACATCATAGCATAGGTTTCTCTCTTCTTTTGATATAGAAAAAGGGAGAACGCACATGGCGTTCCTGCAGGAACAGGTGCTGCATCCATAGGAAATCATCGATTACAAAAGGTCAACACTTGAGTTCGATCCCAAGCAAGTACATCCAACTAATTAGATGGATTTTCACAGATAGACTGGAGAAATGGTTTTCTCAACATTGGAAAACACTTCCACATCCGCTGCAAAATTATAGGTTTCTCTGAACAATGTTCATACTCAATTAAATCTTGAGAAAGTGTCTTCCTTTGCAAAAGACAACAGGATCAAGTCTTTATAAGAGTTGGTACTAAATATTGGGTATGACCCCTCAAATGTGAAAGTAGTTGAAGAGCTGCTGCAGAAAAAGAATGTTGACATAGCCTCCTTGAGGAAGCAATTAAAACTATTAGCTACTGAATACTCACAAACCATGGAGATGGTAGAGACAGAGGGTCAAAAATAGGAGATGCTAAAATTGATCATGGAGCAAAATGCACAGATCAAAGAGATGGAAAAACTAGTAAAGGAAAAATAGCAGACAAAGCCTATGGAGGTCATCCCATTGAGTGCAGTTCCCCTCATAGGAGTTAGCATGGCGACAGCAGTAGAAAATTCCATAGCAAAAGTTCCATCAGCTGCCCCAGTGACATTTATAGAGACATCTGAAACTCTAGCAAAGTCAATGAAGGAAATGACTTTACAAGGAGAAGAAATTAAAAAATTGTAGCAAGAGATGGAGCATCTCTAGGAACCTAAATGTTCTTTCTAGGCTAGATATAAAACTGAGAGCCACACATCAAAAAAAATGAAGCAGGAGATACAACAGCTGCAAAAACAAACAGTTGTGGGAAGAACACTAGCAGAAGCCAAGGAGAACATTTGGATGGATATCTCAAAATCCATGACAGAAATCTAGCCCCTTGTGCAGATCATGTTTGAGCAACGCGAATTGGTCTTAAGGAGCAAGCAGGCCATCTATAGGATCAAGGGAGAGTTAGGATAAATTCCCACATAAGCAAATGAAATCATAAATTTTCTAAATTCAAAGACTAAGGATGAGCTTGAAAGTCTAAAAATTGAGGATAGGACTGAGACTATCCTCGAAGTTAATAAGGTCTTGACCAAAAGAGGATTAATGTTGCAATTGGAAGAGAGAGCCCAGAACATGGATATCGGAGTTCAGAGATTCTTCAGCAAGATTGATTCTTTGCAGAAGAAAGGGCTTCCCAGTTTGTTAGTTTTAAATGACAAATAGATGACTCGGTTTGACTACAAGTAAAATATTTCCATGGTGGCAAAGGACAACTCCAAGTTTCCAGGGATATAGGGTACATAACAGGTAAAGAATTTTTAGAGACTTTGCAACTCGAACTCAGCATCCAACATGAAATCAATTATATATTCATCACCAAGACAATTTTAGCAAAATACACAGAAATGGATGAAGTGTACCAAAGACTAATCAAAGTCACCATTCCCAGTCAGCAAAGATGGGAGGATATGTACGCTTTGATCGAATAAAGGATGAGGTGTACAAACCGAGTCAGCATGCGGAGTAGTGAAATTCAAGGGAATGACTCCCCAATGACCTTCCCCAAAATCAACATGAAGAATTTGACAGATCATCAACAGTTCCTACAATTTTGTATTTTGTTATCTAGTTAGTAATCTTTGGATTTTGACACGTCCTGATAATTAATGACAGGTGTTGATTAAGGTTGGTTGTCATTGATGTCAACCCTTGAAGAAAGACTCGTAGCACAAAGGTTTGGGTAATGGACCCAATAGTGTTTGATGTAAATATGACTCATTATTGTTTTGTCATGGT
>SNQJ01S0004023.1:307305-320823 GCA_010110895.2 Picea sitchensis | reverse complement strand
GGAGCCTTTGTAATTTTTCTTATAAATACTTCAATTTTTTAAGTAGTCAGGGTTGATCTTTACGCCCAAGCAAGATGTAAGCATTGTAATTTTTCTCAAGAGATCTACCAATAATAAAAGGGCATTTCATAGGATTCATGCGTGTTAACTGTTGGTGATGTTGGCTCCTCTTCGTTGAGTGGTTTTTTCTGTCTTCATAATCATTTATGTTTTCTACATCAGATCATTTAAGAGAAGTTAAAGTGCATAATTTATCTTTGTATACTCTATTTCTAGCTTTTAAAGATCGAAGTGTTTATCTTCTGATGTTATGATAGAGAAATTATTAAATGATTCTTTATTTTAACTAATTATCTCATCTTTTCTGCTAATCCATCATTTTATTCTAAAGGATCTAACAGTTGCATTATCTTTCCTTGTGAAAACACCTTATAAAATATGTTTCTTTGGTCTCAAACTTTATAAAACAGACCCCATAGCCCAATGGATGCGTAAGCATATTTCAGCCATTTTATAAAACAAACAACATAGTCTTATTTATTTAACTAGCCTAATATCTAAACCTAAAACAAAGTTAAATCTTACAGAGAGATCCCTCTCTGAAACTGGCAGGGCTAGATCGCAGTTTCGAAGTGGTTGGATAAAGTTATGTCTGATAAATTTCTTCTACCTCCCAAAAACCTCTAGGAATTTACAGAGAGATAACAGGAAGCACCTACTCACATAAATGACACTTTACTTAGTAAAGGATACAAATCCTTTTGTGCTCCTCCCTTCCATCCTCACTTCACAAGAATCACCAGTTCTTCTTATTGGACTTTGCTTCTATTTTGATCTTCTAATCTAGACTAAGGAGACACTTCTTCTTCACCATTCTTCCTTGTGTATATAGTCTCCCAACTGGTGTGAGATATGAAGCATTGTGTCCCTTTGTTTGGACCATCACACCTCTTCATTTAGATTAACAATAATGACATTTGTTTTTCTTCATTATTATTCAAACATTATCGTGAAGGATTTTCAAATTAGGGAGAGTGTTTTTCATAAATCGATCACTAATATGGATCGATTTCGTTTTTAACTCGATCCCATGCCTCTTTATTTCATTCTCAATTTTCATTGATCAGATCTAAGATTTTTTATTAGCCTCTAATGCATAGCATGTATTGAGTTACTTAAGATAAATTAAGATAAAGTCCAGATCCTATCTAGTTTAATGTTCCTTCTTGACCAAGATAAATTTATCATTCTGTGTGTTAAATTTCACACAAAAACTCTTCGGGACCTTTATATCATACGACCACAAGTGGTGACCAAGCGCTAATCCAAACGAGTGCTTAATCACTTATCAAGATCAATGGTCATGTATTAATTGCACGTTGATATGGACTATTTTTATTACTTCGTAACTTCGTCCTTCAAGACTTCCATCCTTTGCAATCATTCAACCTTTCGGAGTGCATTTCAACGAAGTGTGTATATTATATTAGATGGTTGTGTTTTATTTTCACAATGAAAGGTTCTCGTTCACTTCAGAACTTTGGCATTTTTGGGACTCCGGTTTTTGCAGTCTTCCAACTCTTCCAGAGAAAATTCCTCTGAAGTGTGTATCAACACTTCCCTGCTTAATAACCTTCACATGTCTAGGAGCTAGGACCTTGGGCTTAGGCACAAAGGAGCTTCTGCTCTTTGGGTATTCGACTATTCGTGACTCCAGGACTTCGGGCTACTCGAACTCTGAAGTAGTTCAATCCCTCCATATTTTTACCTATTGAATAAGTCATAGAATGGTGGTGACCTCTTACTATCTGTTAACACCTATGTTTACACTATCCTTCCACTATGCTTGATCAACGATCAAGAATTCTCCCGAAGCAGATCAATGGTTAACATTAATTCATGATTCACGCTTTATCTATCCTTCCATTGTACTTGATCAGACGGTCAAGAAATATTCCGTAGGATCTTAGATCAATCACCAAACATTAATTCATGACTTCGGCCTTCGGCGCTTTGGGTGGTTTCTAGTAGGAGAAATTGGATATCCACGAAAGAAATACTCTCAGAGTGACATATCTTGCTAATATCACTATTGATGTGGCATTGGCCGAGTGGTTTTCATGTGTCACTTAGATTTGTGACTTACGCATACCTAAAATGCCAACTAGACCTTGACACTTGTCATTATCTGATTACACCACATGTCCTTGCCGACGTGGTCTTGCTTACGTGGACTATGATGAAGTGGGTTCTTAATGTGTGTTCTATGTGTCTTACTTTGTGACTTCAGAGCTCTAGCATTCGGGTGAACTCACATGTTCTGAACCCTTTTTTCCTGAATTAGTCAGCGCCAAATTTGATCACCATTGGACCTGCCTAACCTCATCCAACGGTCATTATGCATTGCGCAGATCAGATGGATCTCATTCACTTCGGGACTTTGACACTCCAGCCTTCGGGTGAACTTACCTATTCTTGGCTTCTTTTCATCGGAGTGGTCAGTGTCGATGTTGACTGGTGCTACGCAACCCTGATCTGACGATTATCATTGATCTCGATGTCCTCCTTAGATCCGACGGCTTACTTTTACTTAGGAACTACGGCTTTGGAAAAAAATCATTCATGCAAATTCCCTTCGGTCAATATTATCCAAAGTGGTCAATGCCTGGCTGAACATGTGTATGGCATTTCCATGATAGATAGTCTATGACTCTTAGTAGTTGATATGATGGTATAGATTTGTCCTGAAAACTACATCGTTGGACATGATTCCTCCTCGATTCTTTTGGAATTTTACTGTGGGGATTCCAATCCCCATAGCATTTCTACAATGTGTTCTCTCTTCTGAAATTCGAGTTAATTCTCTTCTGCACCCTATTTTATATCAATGACAATATCGTATCACTGTTTCCAACATAGACACCTTGAGTAGGCAAGGAAAGATTATTGAGATTTCAAGCTCATAACACAGCATAATGCAGTAAAATTTTTGGCCTTGCCAAGTGTGTTCCCTTTTGTTGAGGCCTCAATAGTGCCCAAGTTTTAAGAAAAAATTGGGACCCCACTTTCAATTTTCTCCTTTCTAGGATTCATACTTATCTCATCTTCCCATTTCCTTGCAACTTGGTTTATTTCAATCCTTATTGAAATGAGGTACTTTTCAATTTTTTCTCTAATTTACCTTTTCTTCATTTTCTTACTTAGTTTGATATCCTTTATTTTGATAGAGGTTTGTTTTTATTGAACTCTTTCAATCCTCTTTTCTACCTTTTGTTATTATAACTCATCTCCTTTGATCCCTAATTTAGGATAGATTCTCAAATTAGCCCCCCTTTTTGTTGAATTGTTGTAACTTCAAAGAATATTCTACCTATTTTTGAGTCATTATTGTAAACATCAAATCCCCTTTTGTGGATTGATCAAGTCAGGTCTTGTATAATATCAAATCCCCTTTTATGGATTGGTCAACATGTATTTGTATGGTGGTATTTGTAAAGTTGCCCCCTAGTAATTATAAAGTGGTTTTAGCCACTTCTAGGAAAATTTGGCTCCACCAAGTGAAGAGTCGCAACCCTAGCGCCACCTCACAACTTGTATTTATATGTGAGGATGGTCTCTCATTTGAACACACTCATCACACTAGCTCTACAACTATGAAGAAGTGTGCATGTCTTGGAGGAGTAGTTGTTGCAACTGGGGGTGAGGTCAAGGAGGGATCTTGATCTATGTCTTGGTATTTCTTGGTTAAGTGGTGCGCTACTCTTACTAGTGAAGGAGTAGAGGAGGATTTTTTGTTCGGTCTTTGGTCTATCTATGTTGAGGAATTGTTTCCTAGGTTTTCTCCCCCATGAGGGTTTCCCAAGATAATCTACGTGTCTCTATTGTTTCTATGATTGCCTCTCTTTCAATGATCTTATTTATGCATCTAATGTGCTAAATAATTATAATATTAAAGAAGAGTTGTAACTGCTAGTTGTATAAGAAATTTTTCAACATGGTATCAGAGATGGCCTGAAAGATACCAACTCACAGTTTATAAAGAAGTGGCTAGACTCATCGCACCTTCTCCAAAGTTCGGTTCTCAGTATTGCAGCGGTTGCAAAATTAGGGTTTCTGCATAAACCCTACGTGTGATGTTTTTGCTATTTAAGGAAGACGTTGGGGGAAGTAACCACATCTAGGAGCACTCCCTAGGAGGGTGCATCTAGTCCCTATATCAGAATTCTAATATTTGAAGTTTGAAAATTTACGGTTTCCTCATCAAACCCTAAGTTGCAGTTGTTGTTACAGTTGCAGTACCAGTTGCAATTGCAGTATCAGTTGCAGTTGCAGTATCAGTTGCAGTTGTAGTGCCAGTTCCTTTGTGCCAGTTCCTTTATGCCATTTGCATCACTAGTTGTAGTGAAAGTTTTTGTGAAGTGTTGAGACTGATTTTTATTTTCCTTGTGTGACTTACCCTAGCAAATCTCTAACTACCTTTAAATTACAAGTTGCAGCACCTTTGAATTTTTAAACGTTTTTTATTTATTGTCGTTGCTGACAGATAGTGGAACTACCTGTCGATACTATTAGAGATATGTACTTACATATGTTCAAACTATATGATTATTTTAAAGGGTACTTGTAGGAGAAAGGATCTTATGTCTAAGAAACAATCATAGATTCAGAAGGATCTTAGATCCAACACATTCAAAGGAACTTTCCACCCCAGTTTTGATTACTTTGATATGCCTCTACTTGTTATGTCATTATTTTGATCTTATGAATATCCAGGTTGCATTTTGATCTGTTGAAGTTATCATACTAACCATTGGTCAAAATTAAAGATTGATTAAATTTGACATTATAGAGTTTATTCCCTAATTCAAATTTATGTCAATATAGCATATTGTCTTGGTACAGAGGACAAGTTGAAGAAAATACTTGTCATTTTGAATGGAGCATCAGAAGAAAAACAAAAAACACTCATTCTTGAGGACAAGACTCCAGGTTCCAGGTTTGATTGATTAAACTAATAAGATTCAAATTTTCACATATGAAGTTTGATAACTGCTAAACACTATAAATTTGATAGCAATCTTTAAAAAAAATTATTATTGAAAACTTGGTAGCATGTGAGAAATATGCGATAAAAGCTTATTGTAATTATTTACTAGATATAACTGTCATCTCCTCCAGGAGAAACATTTTGTTTTTTTTCCAGGTTACCATGGAGGAATGATTGATCACAACACTAGAAGAGTGTTGCTCTCATTTCTTATTATTGTATTTCTTACTTTTTACCCTTGTTTTAGGAAGGTCACAAGTGATAGCTCTAAAGGAGCTACTATGACTATTGTTCTTGCTATTGTTTTATTATTATAAAGAGTAGTATTCTTTTCTATTGTTTCTCCCTTGTTGTTCTTGTTTCAAGCAGGTCACAGGTGATAACCCTGAGGAAGCTATAGTGATGATTACAGGATGCAATATATTAGATGAGACATTGTTATAACCCTAATTTGTACC
Source organism: Picea sitchensis (assembly GCA_010110895.2). Lineage (NCBI taxonomy): Eukaryota > Viridiplantae > Streptophyta > Pinopsida > Pinales > Pinaceae > Picea > Picea sitchensis. The sequence continues at coordinate 315,318 of SNQJ01S0004023.1, read as the reverse complement.
AAACATGCTTACCTGGCATCAGGCCATCTCAGATTCCTTCTTTTCCAAAACACTGCTAAACAACTCTTCTTAAAAACCCCTTTTATAAAGGCCCATGTGCCCTGCTACATTACTGCATGCGTGTACATGCTAGCTGACCCAAGATAGCCCGCGTGTACCTACAAAAACACAAAAAAGGAAAGTTGTTGACGGAACACACAACTTTGGGTAAGTTAACTAAACCTTTTGGCCATGCATGGCCGAAAATTCGACCAAATACCTAGCTTCTTCTAGCCTATAAAAGAAGGGTTAGGGATCCCATTTGGAGGAGGAGAATCATAGTAAAGAAACTATACCCGATTGAGCATTCCCTTTGTCCCAACCTTTAGCCATCCTTGTGCAAAGAGAAGTATAGAGAAAAGAAGTTGGAGGACAGTTGAAGAGGATCTCGGGACCAGGTTTTTGGAGAAGTGGTCGGCTTCAACATTGTAAGTTGCTTTAGTGAAGTTAATAATAAAGTACTTTTCTCGTCCCACCATATGAGGTTTTCATGGTTTATTGCGTACATGTTGATTAAATCTCTAACCCATTAATCTGTAGATCAAATGCATGTGGAGTTCTTTGTTTGTCTTGTGTGAATGTAGGTCATCCTTGGGAGGAGAGTTGCAGTCAAAGAGAGACCAAGCGTGAAGAAGGATCGATATCAAATGCCTGAAATAAGGTATGCTCACTTGATCTTCTTAACTACGTATTTGCTTAAGAATAATGGGGATTAGGTCTAGGATGACAGTATAAAGTAGGAATCTTTAGGTCTTTTCTACATGCATGATAAAACCCTAAGTTCTAGTCCGTAGAGGGATTTCCCACTCATAATAGAATTGGTGACCATACTGGGGATCTCTAGGGTTTCTGGGAATATTTTTTGGGTATTTTTAAAAACTGGTTTCATTCCTTGTTTTTAAAGTTTCTGCAAAAAGTCTGAGCTAACAGAGATTTTGGTCTTCCATACCATTTATCTTTGCTTCTTTGCTTGACTGCAATTTTTTTTTATTTTTCGAGACCCACAGAGGTACACGCAGCCTGTATAAGGTCTGCATGTGTGTACCTGCACCCTACCTTCTAACAGCCCATGTGTACACACTAGCTGAGGAAGTGTCAGTCACGTGTATGATTCCAAAAAATTTCTTTTAGACAGGTAGTCATCCTCTCCCCTATCAGAAATAGTCCTTCTCAAGGTTTTTTTGGAACTCTTTCTAGTCTTTGTTGTTTGCAGTCTATAGCTTAGGTTTCACCTCAGATTGGTTTGTTCTATGAAGTTTTCCTTGAATTGTTTTCTTTTTTCTATTAAAGTAAGTGTCTGAGCCATCAAGAGATGTTGGTTCTCAGTACCAGTGGTCTCTGCCTGGGATGGATTGCTTGGCCTTTCATTTGTCTCAGAGTTTCAGAGATACATGTGGCCTGTATAAGGCCAGCACGCGTGTACACATGCTCTAACTTTACACAGCTCACGTGCACATGCTTGTTGTTGAACTGTCAACAGTGTACTTGTGGAGAAATTTTTTGTTGAAGGTGAGACAGTCATATTTTCCTTTGACAAGATTTATACCTATCAGGTTTTTGGGTCTCTATCATAGAAGTCAATAACTTAGGTTTGATCACAGCAATAGCTATCTTTTTCATTAAGAAGTTTCCTCAAAATTTTCTTTTATACGGTTTTTAGACAAGTGTGAGAGTCCAATTTTAATTTGCTTGTGTGTGATTTTTAAAGTGACTCTTTGCGATCTGGGCTTCGGCCAGAAGTTTTCTTGGTTTTTATTTGTTGACATTTTTCCTTTTTGCTTTGTGAGCATTCAAATAAAATAAAAAAATCTTTTATGTTTTTTTTGTTTGGTTAAATAGTGTTGTTTTGCATTAGTAACCAGGGAAAATTCTTTTCTTTAATAAGTTCTTGATGGTTTACTTAGATAATAAGTAGCTCGTAGTCGAGTGAAATCCTGATTTGAGTTTACTGTTCAAATATCTTAGAAAATTTATAAGTTTGAAAAGTTGTTTAAGATTTGAGTTAAGTGAAGCGATTGTGTTTCCATCTTTCTGTTTATTTTGCCTTCATCTTTCAAACATCACTAGTTTCACTTTCATAACCTTTGACTTAAGACAAGCCATAAAAATTAATGCTAAATCTCAAATTCATTAGACTTTTTGTGTTTGTAGGGTCAACCAACTAATTTAGGGTTAAGGCCTTGAATTAGGTTGGAGAGGAAACTCTTCAAGGCCATTAAACCAAACATTGGAGTCTGAGTTAGGGAATGTCAAAGTCCAGTATCGTGAAAGTTATCCGGGACCCCCCTCTAACACAGGGGATAAACACGAGGTCGCGTGTGGAAAGGTAGCGAAGATAACCCCTCCAAAGTTGGACCAATAGTAGTGGAGAACACATATAGAGGGCTTGTCCTGGGATTCCGTCAATTTCATTTTCCATGGAGCTTTGTGGGTCTCAAATCCATTTGAGGTCCTCAGTTGTCTTCCAAACCACTTTCCTTTGATACCCTTGATAGGTTTCGAGCTCGATACCCTACTCATTGTGGTCTACCCGACTTTCGATTGTACCCACCTGGTGACTGTTCGCACGCTGGCAACCTAGTTGCCTATGTTTTTAGAGACATACATAGGTGATTGCGGGGGTATATCGTGGTACCTAGGATAGACATCAGGCCATGCTTTGTAGAGTATACCTGGAGGGTGCTTCTGTTTTCAAGTTTCACTTGCACTGGTAAGTTTCTCTAGTGTTGGTTGTTGTAATTGTTCTTCCAATTAGTTTAGTGTTTTCTTGTTTTATCTTGGAGGGACCTTTTTAGTGTGTGTTGTTTTTTGAACGAATAGAAATCCCTAGGTTGTATTTGATCTTCTCACATAGTGGAGGGTCTGAGCTCTGTCGGTCACAAAGGCTTCTGGGCCTATCACCGGTTACACTGGATCCACCTCCACCACCACTAAGGCGAACACTAGACCAACAAGGGTCTTTTGAAGCGATCGAGTCACAAGAAATTGTACCCGACCAACATCTGGAGGAAATGACCATTTTAGACTTTGGAATGAAATATCTTGGTCCATATGACACTCCAACCACTGATCTTTCAGCACCCATCATCATACCGATTCACCCTTACGAGTGCCAGACAGTGTCGCAGGCAACAATGGAAACAAATGTTGTCACTCCTTCTAGGAATTCTTCAATTCCCACTACGGTTGTCACCACAGGAGAGTTTCCACCTCTTAACCCACTATCACCAGTCTTAGCCACCATGGTCTCGATCACCTCTACCTCGCACATTGGTATGATCCCGTCTATGGTGGCAGCCACAGCCCCTTTCACACCAAGTGCAATAGGACCTCCGTTCTCATACGAGATTCCTAGCTCAGGTACAAGTCCTATACTTTTCTACTCCACTTCACAGACTTTAGGTCTGGGGGTAGGGATCTCTAACACTCCTCTACAAGGCCACATAGGGGACACTTCAGCTCCTTTTAACGCTTTCCCTTACGGGGGGGGTCATATACCTCCTTCGTCCCCTTCTCTCGGTGGCACCCACCAGCAATCCACCGGGCCACCTACACACCATAGTTTATTTGGAGCAGGGAGTCAATGAAAACCTTCGCATAATATGTCGATAGGTTTGACATCGTTTTCTTTGTTCGGTGCATTTGGTAACAATGCTTTCTCGTCATATTCTTTCCCGACTGGGGGCAATCCCAGTTACGGACAACCTTTTCCTATGCAGGTTACTATTCCTGCACAGGGGGAAAACCTAGGAACTTCTTCTGCATCAGGGCCTTGGAATTCTTGGCAGGGATCAGTTCCCTCGTCAGGAATGTCGATCTGGGGAAATTCTTTTCACAACCAATGGAACCCCGGACAAGGTACTATGCCTATACCCATGGGATCATCATGGGGAAACCCTTCCCAAATTTCTTCGAATGTAATGCACGCCCAACCGTCTACGTCCTATTTTGGGAATCGGTCGATGATGTCTCCTCACACGCAGAATCCATATGCTCTTCATGGTTGTGGTTTTTACTAGAACCCAGGCCAGCAAATAAACTTTTCCTGGCAACCTAGTGCCAGTCAAACTACAGGTCCCTTTTTCCATGGTTATCACCAACAACACAAACTACCTTTCCTGGCAACCTTGCATTTGCTAGACTTGACAAGGTTGTTGAATGACCCTATATTTCATGATCCATGTTGTCCCCGATGAAGTTGCCTTCGAACATACCAAAGTTCGAAGCCAAGCCTAACGAAGATCCAGGAGATCATGTGACCACCTTTCATCTTTGGTGCTCATCTAACTCATTGAAAGACGACTCCGTACAGTTGCGATTGTTTCAACGTACTCTCATAGGGAGTGTCGCGAAATGGTACATTGAGCTTGACTGCTCAAGATACTCTTCCTTCGTTGAATTGGCAATGGATTTCCTAAACCATTTCTAATTACCCGTGCGATACGACGTTGGCACAAAACTACTGACCAATTTCACCCAAACAAAAGCGGACCATGTCTCTGATCACATCTGAGAATGGAGAAGCTGGAAGAGTTTAGTTAAGGTGCCAATCCCACCAGCATTCCTGCTCGAGTGGTTCCTTAAGTCTTTGGTCCCAAAGTTATCCAAAGACGTCGCGACATTGGGAGTATTTTCTGAAGAAGACGCCAGCATGAGAGCTCAATAGCTTGAGCTAATATATTCTCAGTCTAGTTTATTATATGAGATCTTTCCAAATGCGCCATGCTCAATACTTGATAAAACCAGGAAGAGAGTTGGACCACATGCCGATGGTATTGTTGGTTCAGCACAAATAAAGCCTGCTGAGCAACTGACGAAGCAATTGCAGCAATTGTCTATACAACACACAGCGGCCAGCAAAACTACTATTTTGGCTGCTCCCCCTACTAAAACGTTTTATGTACACACAGTGCAATTGACAAATCCAAAGGCCACCCAGAAGCCTGAAGGAAAGAAAAAACCATGAAAGAAGGGTAAGGGGGATACGAAACCCACTAATAATGTTGGCGGGGGAAACACTGAGAAATGAAAGGCGAGGTATCCATGAAACCTGTGCGTGGAATACCACCCGACCCACCGATGTCCTTATCTTGGAGAGGCCCAAAATTTTGTGACACAGCAACAACCTTCCATGTTAACCAATCCATTTCAACATGGGAAAAACCTCACCCAAGCCTCTACAAGCATGGAAAAGGGTAGGCAAGGACCCTCTCCATCTTCGAACAATCCCGCATCCGTGAATGTGTATATGATGAAGGGTGATGCTTTTATATCGACTAGAGCGCATGACTACAATAAACCAAGCACTTCTGAGAAGGGAAAAGAAGCCGAAATCCCATCTCTTCCTCTCCAGATCGAGAAGACTTTGGGCGAAACAATGACACGCATCCCAAAAGGCACGTTCAAAAAAGCTTCTCACAACCCAAATGCAAGGGCCGCCCAGAACTATTATGTGGTGGAGGATTTGTCTCAAACCCCTTGTGTGACGTCCTCTTTGGAGGTCCTCCAAAGCTACCCTTCCCAAAGGAAATTGTTGTTAGCCGCTTTAGGATCTACCGAGACTTGTAATCTGGGTACAATCATGCTGGATACAACCGACTTAAAACCCCATATGCCTTACCATGTAGCATTTCAGATAGTAGTGGCTCATCCCACGAAAACTTTTACTTGGAATATTTTCCACATGGAGGCTGATGAGGGTGCCTCGACATGCATTATGTCGTTGGCATGTTGGAATGCCATTGGCTAGCCTGTTTTGTCTCCATCACCTACTCTTCTCACTGCTTTCGACGGTGGTTCGTTCTGACCACATGGTATCATTCCCTCTTTCCCCGTGCAGTTAGGAGGGAAGACCATGTGCGTCGAGGTAGAAGTAGTTGACGCATCCCTCGACTACAATATCTTGTTAGGAAGGAGTTGGACTTATTCCATGCAAGCACTGGTTGCTACAGTTTTTCGGGTCTTGTTGTTTCCACACGAGGACCGGATTGTGACCATTGATCACTTGTCTTTCTCTAGACCTGACCCATCATTGGGGGTATCCGTGGTCCCAATGATTGATAATCCCCAACCAAGCATAGTCAACTTAGGGGTTGGTTTGTGCCCATGTTTGATGGGTACCTTCGATTACCCACCCCCTCAAGGAAATGTCAAGTTCATATCCGACCACCATAAGGTTTATATTTTCCAAGTTTTGTCATTTCGCATGACTTACTTCAATGACCCATGGATACTTCCTTCCCCATTGATCATGATGGAAGGGAAAGGGCACTAGGGCATGTCCATGCCCTTGTCCACAACTAAAGTAGTGTACTCTTTAGTCTAGCAAGCTTCGGCCGACACAGATCCAACTCCTGCACAAGAGTTAGATCTGAATTTAGAGCCTATTTGGGCTCAAGGTTCTCTCTCTAACATCGATTCGTTAGACTTAGTCTTGCCCTCCAATGAAGTAGTAATTGAAGCAATGACTAGTCCAGAAAACCCTAGGACGATCTCCATCACAGATCATACTGCCCCCCAGAGTTAAGCAGAATCGAGGCCGGAGAATTCACCTTGACTATGACTGGAGATAGGTCTTGTCCTATTAATCCCTTAGCTACACATGAGGTTTATGTCGAGGGTAATATGGAAACTATCATTGAAACCATACCGATCGATATCTCCAGAACCCCTGACATTGTGTAGAATGTTTTCATCGGAGTTGACTTTTCCCCCAGAGAGATTAAAATATACACAGATTTGTTTAAAGAATTCCGCGACGTTTTTGCCTAGTATTACGAGGAAATTCTAGGCATCAATCCAAAAATAGTCGAACATGAAATCACAACTTATCCAGATGCCAAGCATGTTCGATAGAAGCTTTGTCCAATTAATCCTAGGAAAGCAACAACCATTAAGGTTGAAGTTAAGAAATTGCTAAAAGCCAGTTTTATCTATTCTATCCATTTGACCCAATGGGCGTCAAATCCTGTACCGGTCAATAAGAAATAGGGCATGGTTCGTGTATGTATAGACTTCCGTGATTTGAACAAGGCCTGTCCAAAAGATAATTTTCCCACACCATTCATCGACTAGATAATAGATGAATTTGCAGGTTGTGAGGCCTTCTTTTTCATGGACGATTTTTCAGGATATAATCAAATACAAATAAAACCTGAAGACCAGAACAAAATGGCATTCATTAGTCCATGGGGTACATTCACGTATCGTAAGATGCCCTTTGGTCTCAAAAACGCTGGAGCAACCTTTCAGTGGGCCATGTATTTTTCTTTCCATGATCTCAAGCATATAGTTGAGGCCTATTTAGATGATTTAGCATCTCGATCTCACAAGAGAATGGATCATCCCACACACCTCCGACTTATCTTTGAGTGATGTTGCTACTTCCGGATTCTCTTGAATCCAAACAAGTGAAGCTTTTGCGTAACATCAGGATGTTTGTTAGGGTTCATAGTGTCAACAACAAGGATCATGGTCGATCCTCTCAAGGTTGAGGCAATAATTCAGTTGTCTCCCCTGCGCACAATCCTTCAACTTTAGAGTCTACAGGGCAAGGCGAATTTTTAAGGCGTTTCATCACTAACTATGTCAAGATCACAAAAGTATTTATGCGCTTACTAAATAAAGATGTTCCTTTTTATTGGGATGATGTCGCTCAACGCTCTTTCAAAGCATTGAAACATGCCCTCACAACTTCCCCTCTGCTTCGGCCACCTAACTATAACAAAGATTTCTTATTATAACTAGTTGTAGCAGAGTCAACCATCGGCATGGTATTATTTCAGGAAGATGATTTGTTCTCAGAATATGTCATCTATTACCTAAGCCGAGGCCTAGTCGAACCGGAACTCAATTGTTCTCATATCAAAAAACTTGTGTTGGCAGCAGTCCATGTTGTTCAATGGTTCCATCATTATGTTATGTTTCGCAAGACCACCGTCATTACTGTTGTGAATCTGTTTCAGTACATGTTGA
>SNQJ01S0004023.1:264204-287445 GCA_010110895.2 Picea sitchensis | reverse complement strand
ACACTACCAACCTTCCTAACCTCTTAACTCAACAAAAGTATGGTGATCTTGGAAAGCTTCTCTTAATGTTTTTCGAGCACATAAACAAAATTCTAAAGAGTCACAAGTAATCACTTACCCTTTTAAGGTCCGATATACCAATTAGGTATTATTGGACGTTAATCATCATCATCATCATTAATATTTAAAATATATATATTATTATATAAAAATTATTAAAAATTATCCAATTATGTATAAAACATGTTTGGCTTGGAAAGATGCATACAACGATTTTGATGAAAACATTTATTAAATATTCTCATCCAAAATTTGAAGGAATTTCAATATGAACAGTTAGCACTTAGCTTTATCTAAAGATATGGTAGGGAACTAAATTTTAGATATTGTAGGGGTTTGGTGTGAACATGTGATCTTAACTTTATTATATTAAAAATAATTATAAAATGAGGAAATTGATTTTATATAAAAGTTAATTGTTTCTAATTTAAAAAATTGTCTTCTAATAATTATCTTTTTTACTTTTCATTTATCTATGTAGTTACTGAAATTCACTACTTGGTGGTAGTTGTGAAGTTTGTCATGATCCAAGAAAAGCATCATGACCACATGCCAAAATGAAATAAATGTGAGTTCTTAGGGCAAAATTATCTAATGCACAAGATGATTCAACATAATAAATATTACTCAAACTTATAAGATGGGCATGAGAATGTATGACATCATTGACATGTACTACTTATTGACATAGTGTTTTTCACGAGAGATTCAGTGGTTTTTTTTGTTTTTTTTTTCCTGTTGTTTCGGACATAACTAAGTGGGGATGAAACAAACATTCATTTTAAAGATGAGTTGTGGAGTAACAAGTCTTTACCAAAAATGTTTAATAGTTCATATGTGAGTTCAAGGTTCAAAATAGTTAATTTTTAGATATTTGTTTGACACACTAACTATGTTTGAAGCACAAATTGTTTGGTCACTAATTGGTTCTTTGAAACAATGTTGAGTTGAACTTGCATAGTATGAACTTAGAGAACTATGATCTAGTTGGATTTGTGAGTCCCATAGTCAGTCTCCGCATTATGCATAGTGTTTTTGGTTGGTGGGATGGACAACCATGTAGTGTATACAATAATCATAATTTAGTAAAGTCATGCTACTTTGTAGTGGATACACTATACCAGTGGATTGTGTCAAAATGTGCACAATGTATAGGTGATATTTGAATTTATTAAAATTTAAAATTATTCACCCTGAAATATAAATAATAGAGTTATTTGAATGTCCTGAGATATAATTAATGCACTCACATCGATTCTCTTGAAAAAAAAATTGTACAAATATACTTACGATGTTTTTAACAAAAAAATGGCTCAAATCTTGATTTCCATGTATATTTATACCTTTTGTTGAGATTATGATTTCTACATATTTTTTTGTCTTCATCCACCTAGTGATCCAGGTGGATATTGGTGGCCACTCACTTGTTCCAAATTCTAACTAGCTCATCTTGACACTTTTTCAGTTCAACACGTTTCTCTATAATGGGGACATTTCTTTGTAATTGTGGGTTCTGCACTTATGGGGTTGTCCTGAAGCCCTACATAGCATCCAGGTGGATATTGGTGGCCACCCACCTATTCCAACTGACTTATTTTGGAAGTTTTCATGACAATACATCTTTATGTACTTCCGGGACCATTTTGGGACCCTAAAGAATGTTTTCTTGGCTTGCCACACTCAAACTATAGACATAAACTGAGTTTAACAACATAATGCATATTTCTCGAAAACATCTTTCCAATAAGCTATCACTCACCTAAAATAAAAATCATATACAAAAATTACTTTAAAATATATATATATATATATATATATATATATGTCATACTTTAAACTTCATTGAGATTTATATATATATATACTTACTTTAAACTTCATTGAGATTCTATATATAGTCATACTTTAAACTGCATAAAGATCTATATAATTATTTACATGAAATAAATATATATATTAAACTTAATTGATATTCACGGTCTAAGCACGAAGATGAATATAACAATGTATAAAGAGATTTAAAAGTATACACTCTCCATGTACACATTGAGGAGAGAATGTTATGCAGTGTTGTCACTGAGATATTAACATGGGAATTATTATTCACCAATTAAGCTATTTTGATTTGGGTTAGAAGGAATATAGAATAGAACTTGAGTTATAAGGAAGTTCATTTTTATTACGATCGATATTAACAATGAGAAAAATAAAGTGGTCATTAAATATAATAATCTTTATATTCATTGTTTTGGTATCAATCATTGAGATTAAAATGATTGGTGATGTATTTAGTTTTTTATATCCAATCTAAGGTATTGTCAATCTAAGGTATTGTTAGAGGTTATTTTTTTCCAATGGGTTATTTCTTTGCTTTTTTTTATTTTTCAAAAAATATATTTGTGAATTAGTCATTTTTTTTAAATTACTTTTTTTTATATAAAATATGATTAGATAAATAATATTCGCTAAAAATTACATGTTTTAATACTAAATTGTATGTTTTTTTTATTGAATATTCGCCTACATATATGTACAATTGTTTCAAACCAAAATAGTCACTTAGAATACTATACCTGGTATAATACTTGAATCCTTAAAAAAATGTATCGTGATTTGATCACTCATAACTATCGCATTTGGTATTTTATCCTTGAAAAGGGGATATGGATACAAAATGTTTCTATTGTTTGGTGTATGATAACTTTTTTCCACTAGTGTATAGCATCTGCGAACATTCCCCCCTACTAGTTACTAAAACCTACAAATCCTTTTGAAAGAAGGAACTAACTTTTCAAACTTTTACCATGTTCGACCTTGAGTCACCATCCTTGTTATTATGTAAGAGACAATTGAGGAACTCCAATATCGTCTTAACGAATTTCCCATCTTGAGCCAACACCTTTAATTGATTAGTTAATTCCTAGAACTTGATTCCCAATAATTGTGTGTTACTATTCATGTTCTTGGATTGGTGGATACCCTCCTTGGTCGACTTACTTCTCTGTTGAATATCTTCCAATGTTTTCTCATTTTTTCTTATTTGTTTAGTGAATCCCATCTTATCATATGCAGTCGTTGACACATCATCAAAGCCTTGTTCTCCATAGGAACTAGGGTAGGAGCCAGTTATGATAAAAGGCTTTCTAGTACTCTCTATATTCTATTACTTAGATTAGCTAACATGTCTTCAAGGGTGTGTTTTAATGACCAAACGATCCTTTGTATCATGCATATTGTGCTTGCAAAGAATGCAACACACCCACATAGGAACATTGAAGTACAATTTTTATTTATATGCACCCAACCACCATATCATAACCATTTATAGGATTTTTAGTAACCAAAATTGTGACCACTGAGGAAGTACCACACTAAGTTTGCACTCGATACACATTTAGATCTTATTGTTCCTTGTAACACCTCCATGCTTAGAGCGAGAACTAAATAAATTTTCTCGTTCAAAGAGTCAGATTAGCTCTTCGATTTCCTACTAAAATATCGATATCTGATCCACGGGCCCTATTAAAACCCCATCAACGCGAACATTCCCAAGGCGCAAGCTTCACCTATGCGACCACATGTTGTGACCACACACCTAAAAAAAGGCGTTTCGCATTTCGAGACTTCTGAACTTCTGCAAGCGAGTCAACCCTGACTCATGTTTCCCGAATTCCCGATCTCCAGCTTCTATCCAAGGCCATATATACGGTCCTGTGCTATCCCCTCAATCGACAACTGTGATCATGTCGCAATTTCTCATATCGGGATAATGAACGTGAGCCAGCTCTGACTCTCTGTTCCCCGAAATCTCGGTCTTCGGTAGCTCCTCCCTTCATCTTCCGCCCACATGACCATTTGTCACGACCGGGGGCTTAATCTTCCGAACTTGTCAGGACTTCACGTTTTGCGAAGTTGGAACACAACCAACGCCTATCTTTCCAAAGATCGAACCCTGAACTCTCGATATCCCCGTGCCCAGATCAATGGTCATGGCCTTCCTGTGATCCGATGGTTCAGATCAAATCGTGAGTTCGGGTCTCACAAGTTCAAAAAACTCTACCCTTTGACTTCCTTCAGCAGTGGGTCAGCGAAACATTGATCCTTCACCACATGTCCTCTGTCGGTGGATGATTCTGATCACATCAGGATTTTTAGGACTTTGACGAGTCCACTCTCCCGCCTACACAAGGGTTAAGATCGATGGTCAAGGTAGCTCCCGATGGATCTTGGGACCTACGGTCCCGATTCCATCGCTACTTATGAAGACTGAAGGGGTCGAGGCGTTAATGCCTGCGCTCCTCCTCTAGATCCATTGGTCCTGACAGACCTGGAATACTTCCGAAAGGATCTCGTTCGTTTGTCTACCAAACAAAAAGATACTCCCTTTCGATAATTGGACTCGCTACCCTTTCTGAACTTGGGTAACAAAATTCAATCTCTCGGAGCTTCAAACTCCCACGACTCCAAAATCTTCGAGAGCTATCCATTCTTGCACGAGGTTTCTAGACCTGAGACACATGAACCTTCAGATAGTTCTTGGGAAATTATCCCTAATCTTAGTCGGGTTTCTAGATAAGGGCTTGGGTACTTTTCAAATTCCCTAGGCTACTTTCCTAAGTGAAGTGCCTTCCTAACTCACCGAGTTATGAGCTATGACACCAGGGAAGGGTAACCTCGTCTGTTTACCATAGTGGTAGCCATACCAAGGATCTTACTCCGGCTCTGAGACATGATGCAATTCCCTGGGGAAGGTGCTTTTGGGGGATTAAACCAGAACATCATGAGAATCAGGAAAATGGGACGGTTCTCAGTGGAATGGACTCATGCTCCAAACTTACTTAGTTTATATAGAAACTAACTCTGGCATATAAGTATACACATGAATTCATTATTTCCAATCTAAAATACCAGGAAATCATAGCATACAAAAACCATTTATGGGCATATAAACATGAGCATGTATCCATGATATTCAATTCAAAATACAAGGCATAAAACACTTATCAGAACCACAAGGCATGATGTGATTGTTGAGAGGGGTGCTCATTTCAACCCAACCATAGGCTCAGACACTCCCAACGGATTTATCACTGGCCACCCCCGAGCTTAGACCACGATTCTCTGAGATTCAATCTCTTACTTCCATCTCAACAAAAGTTAGGGACGAAGGTTACTCTCCTTCTCCCGATACAGAAAATACATGAGGACGAAGGTTACTCTCCTTCTCCTGTCTTGATATGGGAGGTGAGGTTCTCCTATGCAATATCCTCCTCTTCCCCTCTGCCCACACCCACACTTTCTTTCTTGCATCCCCTTGCAAGATTGCATGTGGCGTGAATTTGTTTTTCCTGTCTGTGGTCAGGTCTGAGAGATTTTACAGATGGGCGATCTGCCCCATCCCCTCATTAACTCTTGAGGAGCCTCCCCACATACCATCCCGATGAAAATAGAGAGTTTTTTTGGTCTTGATCAAGTAAAAACCAGTAAGGTACTGGTTTGGTGGAAGTTAGCGCAACTATTCTGGGTCCCTTCCACCACCTTTTCATTAGCCATCGTGGTCTCTTTTAGCACATCCCCTTCCCAACAATCATGCAACACATATTCATAACAGAATTTACATTCATCGACCTTTTATACAAAGGTCCATCAAATCAAACGTTCACACCTTCGAGTTTCCCATAGTTCTTGGCCAATATAGTTATATTTATAGAGTGGGGGAAACAGGGTGTTACATTCCTCCTAGCATCAATATCTAGTCCTAAATGTGTCCCTAACACCTATATTCTCCTTCTAATTGAAAATCCAGTCCTAATTATTTGGGTTAAACTTGCAACTATTTGAGTATTGCTTGTATGTATAGCACATACAACAAAAGTTAAACATATTCAACTTCTTAGCTATGTCTTCTATCCACCCTAAAAATTTCACTGACAAAAAATATTCCCAAGAAATTTTTTGAATGAAAATGGTAAGATGTCTCATTTGAAGGAGCCAAATGTAAGGATTTTCCACTTTGACACTAAATGTTATGTACCAAATTCTTAAGATATCATAATAACCTAGAGTACACACTATCTACACCAAACATGAGCATGGATCACAACTCCCAAAGAGATAATAGAGATGAGTTACACAATAACTCCTTAAAGAATAGGAAAGCCTCATCTAAGTACCCCAACACATTCATATATCTAAATCACATGTCCATATGTTCATATCTCCATAATGACTATGTGGAGCTCTATATATATGTGTATCCTCATTCAATGCACATGTGGGCCCTTTTTTATCTTGACCCCTATTACATATACATTTTCCCTCATATATGTTGGAATTATTGTTTTCATTGATGTCAAAGACGGGGGGATCCTACAGATGTCCAAGATAAAGATTGCAAGATGGCGATTGCTGGAAATTGTTTTTGGATTTTTTATGCTCATTTTGGATACCCTATATTTGAAGGATTTTTTACTCTAAATACCTAGCTCAAATGGGAGCATAGATTACATGGTTGGAAATATTATTTCGAGACCTTTCCAATAGTATATGGAACTCCCTCTAACTCCTCAGGAATAAGGAGATATGAAATTTTTTGTTCAACAACCCAGCGAAAAAGTTCAGGTCGACCTAGTCGATCTTTATAATTCGACCTTAAAAGTGAGCACATAAACACTATAAATGTAGGATAGATATGCACATTTGAAGAGCATCCAAGTAGGAAGATCAATTCTAAGGCGCACAAAAGAGATATGAGGTGTGCAAGAGGAGTTGGGGAGTCTTTTTGCGGTTTGAAGGTGCACAAGGAGTTTTTTGAGTTTTAAGGGTGTGCTATGAAGGACTAAGGTCTATGATGCTACAAAGTGTGTTGCTTTGAGGTTGTGATTCTACAGTATGGGATTAAATTCTAGGAATGATGCTACAAGGTTTTCCAGGGCATGAAGGCTAAATCTAACTAGGGTTTGAATATGTGTCTGGTGTATGAAGCAAAGAGAGGTGTTGGAGTATGAAAGTTAAGGGTATGATAATGCTATGAAATGTATGAAGTATGAAGCATGAAGGTGAATTACTATGTGTATGGATATCTTAGGTTGGTACCTATACAGGTCTTACTGAGTTCGTGCTCAACTAAGGATATTGGTGTCTCCAGTCGGTTGGTTCTTACACAATATCTTGTTGAGTTGGTGCCCAATTTAGGAGATTGGTGTCTCCAGTAGGTTGGTTCCTTCATGATTTGTAACAATAGGTTGGTGCCTACAAACATTTATCAAGACATTTTTTTGTGGTTTTCTCCCGCAAGGGTTTCCACATTAAACTCGGTGTATGGTGATTTGAGTTTACATCATTTACTGTTTAATGTTAATGATGATTAATGAATACTCAATTAAAGTAAAAAGTATATTATATTGATTCAGTATAAGCATAGGTTTAACAATATATGCCCCCCTTCGGGTGATATCATATCATTTCATTTAACACTACATATGCAAAGATTGAAAAGGCCCTAGGAGATTTTTCATGCCCAAATATTCACAAAATAAAGGGTTTCCATAAAATCAACTAGGATATTTTTTGTATTCTAATTTCCGAGGGAGTTTGAAGTTGGGTTGGGCATGTTCAAAATTTGCATCCAATCCCTACATTTATGTGCAAAATTGGTGGTTTGAGGTGATAGGAAATTAATCTTGGAAAGTCTTCCTAGTGATAAGATCATCCAAGGCCTATTGCTCAAGAAGTGGAATTTGTAGGGAATGTCTCTTCAATCCCTTTTCATCAACCCAACTCATGTCAACGTTACTATTACTTTTATCGTGGAAAGTGTGTGGAATGGTTGTGAGGTTGTTAAGGTGTATTTATTCTAGAGAGAGTTTTCTCTTTGGTCCAACATTTCTTTTAATGGTCATTGCTTACAGTGGTATACTATTGTGAAGTTGAAGGAAAAACATTAGTGGAATCTGCATCCTGGTTCTCATCCCGAAGATTTTCAAAAATCCATACAAGCTACCAATGATCTACTTGACATCCTAACATGTAACTAGTTTCCTTGGGCTAATCTCATTTTTTTTAAATTTTCTTTTATCTTCTCTAGTGCATGAAGTTCATGCAATAGAATTGGTTGTTCAACTTTGTAGCCTATGAAAACTTCCCTTGGAACCCAAGAAGGCCTTTTTCCCTATTTTTTAGCTATGAGAGGTCTTCTAATGGATAAACTATTGTCATTCCTAGGTATAAAAAACTCATGATATCCTAAGTGTGGGAAAGTAGAGACTCTAAAGAAATTTATGTTCTCTTATTGTCCCATAGCCAAGTCTATGTGGGCTTGAATTGGATCTGTATGTTAATTATACCTCCCCACTTTAATATCTTGGATAGTTTCCATGTTAGCAATTGACTGTCTTGGGCCATTGAGTTCCATTCTATATGGGTTATTGTTAGAGTCAAAATTATTTACCAGATCTAGGAAGATGTAATGGTGGTTCTTTTAATTTGAAAACCCCATCAAGAAGTTTTTCATCAAACAACAACACACTACCCCGTTCCAACATGTTTGATCATATCACAATGTAGTTGTGGAAGTTAAGGATGGAGATGGAACATCATATATATATATAGTGGATCCCCTTACACTATGAGAAAGGATCCACTTGTCTTCTCTCATCCCATTTCAACAAGTTCCCATAGAGGTGAAAGGAGGCTCCTTCACCATGTAATGAGACAAGTATGTGAGAGAGGTGAGAGTGAGAGGAATTCCCTCTAGCACTACCCTACAATGATAAATAATACCCGACACTAACCTTGGCCATATATAAAGGATTGAATCCTCTTGATCCTCCCACCAATCATTAGGATATTGTGCAATCAATATATGTCAATCACCTAGTTACTAGTTGGGGCCCTACCCTACATGATTATGACCAATTACCTCGCAACAGTAGCATGATTGCTTCTTAGGTTATCAATGGTCAAGTTTTCATCCTTTCTTTGTAGTTGTTATTATGACCTTTTGGACTATGGACTCTTAGCTTCAGGTTGTATTTGTGCAATTTGTTTTTGCCTAAGCTAGCCTATGTTTTATAGTTTTGGATGCCGCACCCAACCAACCATAGATTTTTCGCAGTGTCAATGTAATGTCCCTTTCCAAATGATCACTTCAAGAGATTGATGTAATAGCCTAAGTAATTCCCATAGGCTATAGTTAGTAGAAGAAAAGTGGATTAATTAATTATTTGATGTCATTGAGGAGAAAAAACAATCTTTTTAAAAGTGGCATTGAGTAATTAAGTGAAAAGGTGTTTTAAGTGACTTTGAGATTATAAAGTCACTTTAATTTATTAAAAGGGTAAAAGGGTCAGAAAAGGGGTGAATGAGGAAATAAAAGAGGAATGAGGGAACCCTCTCTCGTTATGCATTGAAATTTTCTAAAAACGAATTTGAGGAGCTCTTGTGGCTTTTGGCTCTTGGGACAAAAATCCCAAGAGAGAAATATTGGTTTCGGTGGTGAGACCATACACCCTAGTTAGTCATGGAGAGAAGATCACTTAGATATTTTCAATGTGCTTCATTGGGATAGAGTTTATCATTTGACAACTAAATTTTCTAAGTTTGTGGTTGTATTTTGTGTGTTGAGGCTGCATTTCTTAAGTTTGGGTTGAGTTATTCAGTTGGATTGTGAGTTTCTTTACAGAGGGGTCGAGTTCTTCATTGGGATGGCTCTACCTTCCTTGGAGGACCAAACTTACACCTGTTGTAGATGATTTCCTTGTTTGGGAGAAGTTATCTCAAATCCAGGCTAAGTTCTCATATTGATGGGTCGTTTCTCTTCATTGTGGTCGAGTTTCTTCTTGTTGGGTCGATTTGTTGGTTGTGGGAGTGACTTATTCATTGTTGGGTGAGTTTTCTAGATAAAGAGGATGATTTCACTATTGTTGAAGCCAAGTTTAGTTTCCAAGGTCATATTGATTGGTTGTTGGGTTGAGTTTCTTGTCCAAGGTCATCTTGTTTGTTGTTGGAATCAAGATTCAGTATTAGGTTTCCATTTTCTGGTGGGTGGGACGAATTCCCCATTTTATGAGATTGTTTCTCTTGCAGCGAAGCAAGATTATGTTGTGGGTGTTATTTGTTGAACATGTGAACATATTTGGCAGACATTTGCAGGCACATTCATCTCAGCAATTGCAGAGACATCCTACAGAAAAATATATCAGGTTCCTCATATTTTGTTACTGAACTATTTGTTGGGTTTTTCAATGTATGTCGTCTGTTACAAATAGTTAATGCAATAAATATATTTGAGTTTTTTGTATTAGTACTTCATTGTAAATCATAGTTGGGATGAGTATTTACTATTTTAGTTTGTTGTCATATATATATTGGTTGTCAAATATATTTCAAAGAGGGGTTGCAAATTGTTTTTAAAACTTTTACATCATCAAACATCTAATAACATCCAATGCCTACACTGCAAAAATAAGTAAAACTGAGGGGGTTTGTTGTTTCATGGGGTGTGAAGATAGGGAATATATCACTTACAAAAGTAGAAGGTAGTGAGGATCATAAAACATATTTCACTTAGAAGAAGAAGAAGATGACCAAACAAAAGAAAAGAAAGATGGATACATGGGGGGCAACAATGAGAGACCTGAGGACAGTTCCATGCATATCCTAAATGATTTAATCAAGGGGCAACAACAATTGGTATGGCTCATGAAAAAGTTAATTACCAACACTCAATCAAATCAAAACCATGTGGGTAACAATGGTGCAGGGGGTTCCAATGGGAACAACGAGAATCATGAAGAAGGAAACAAAAATAATATCTCGACATAAAACCAGAATAGGACCACCAATAGAGTGATTCCTATACCTCTTTTTCCTCAGTTCTTGGGGGAGTGGTACACGTGAAATGAAGAGCAGCCAAGACAAGGTGAATATTTTAGTGATTACTTGAGGGAGTACCAAGCTCTTGGTGATGAGTTCTAGGAATCCATGTCATTACCAGACTATTGTACCATGAAATATAGGAACATACCAAGATATCTCAATAGGGGTTAGTAGAACTTGGATCTCATGAGAAATCTTGGGAAGCTAACCATTCCTTCCTTTGATGGTTCGAACATGTGCATAGCTAAAGCATGGGTTCAAAAGTTGGGCACATACTTCCAAATCGACCTTATGACAGAGGAAAAAGAGATTAAATTCTCTACCTTGTATTTAGATGGAGAGGCCTGTTGGAACACATATATTTTTCAAATACTCCAGATATTAAAGGATTGGAAGCCGCCTACCTTTTCAACAACAAAACGCTAACAATAAACCTCAAACATCGGATTTTAGGGTTTCACAGATCTAACAGTCCAACGTGTCAAAGCTCTCAATGCCCCAACATGTGAAATAGCGAAGTTGGGATAATCTTAATCATGATCATCGAAGCATTAAAAAATGATTATCACTAATTTAATACATCGTGCCTTCGCGAGTCGAGAGTCATGCCTCGAGCAACCTTCAAATGTCCTGATTTGCGAAGTTGTGACAACGACTTACGATAAACCTGATTAATTACATGACTAACAATAATTAATGATAATTAATTGTTATCACAACTTCGCGATTCGACAGTTTTATCTTGAACAACAACTTATAACCCCGATACTCGAAGTCGCGAAATTTCCAAGCTAATCACAATTAATTAAAAACTTAAGCCTAATTAAAGTTAATTAATCGAATCCCAATTTCGTAAATTCAGGGTTCATAGCTCGAGACTAAGAGTAAAATCACCCGAGACTACGAATTCTGAAAAAATATTAAGGATTAATCACAATTAATTAAAGGTTTAAGCTAGATTAATTAATATCTTAAACAACCTTTTACCTTGTAAAACTTACGGGCGAAAATTAAATACTTCTACGGTTCTCCCAAGTCACGAAATATCAAGCATTTATTGAATTTATAAGAAGATTAGAGAAATGATTGGAAATAATATCTTGATTTATCTCCAAATCTTTCTATTAAAAGAATTAAACGTTGTGTCAGCAAGGACTCGCGCAGACTAGAGTGCTCAATGTGAAAGGATATATGTCATTAGTTGAATTTCATTCTAGTTTTCATAGAGTCATCTTAGCGAGAGAACCATTGTTTGTGTTTTCATCCTCTATGACAGGAAATATAATTTCGAGATTCTATATCATGGCTCCACGGAAAGCGCCCAAAACAACTGGTGAAAGTTCAGGCCAGAGTTAAGATATTCTTTCTGATCTGGATTATTTTGGGCACGAAATGAGATCGGAGATATAATAAAGAAATGCACAGAGATATCACAGATATTCAATAATATAACATAAATGTATCAGAGATGCAACTATAAACACAGATATACAGTAATACACGATTTCTATTAATGAAAGAAATGTACAGAGACTATAAAAATACAGAGTGAACGACTCGCTAGAATGGTGGCAGCTTATCTTTGAGAAGAGATGTGACGGCTACTTGCATTCGCAAGAAGATGATTACAGTGAGGCTCTGAAGGCCTTTTTACAATAAACAGAAATTCCAAAAACCCTAAACATCCAAAAACCTAACCCTAGGAGATGAAGCACCAAAAGTCATGTGGGCCCCGTTTGGGTAAGTTAGTACATCAACTTCCAAGGGTCGTAACTTTTGCATACGATCTCAGTTTTAGGCGTATGATAGCTCGTTGGAAAGGTATTGTCGAGGAGATTCATTTTGGGGGATAAATAATTCCTTTGGATATCATTGAGAACCTTTATCTCGAAAATCCTTCATTTAGGCCCTCAAAATGGACTTGGAAGTTAAAACCTGCTAAAAGTAGTAAATTGCCAAAATTGCCAGAAAACTGTTTTGAGCTAGTCAGAAAAGGTGGGTGGCCATCGATATCCACCTGGATCATTTTTTGATACCTCACCTAGAAACATTAACATAGTCAAAACATGGACACATGTTTTCAACACATTGCAATACGAGCTGGTAAACTGCCCAGACAATTCGAGCGACAACGAAAAAGAAGACGTGTATATCAAATACAAGGTTGTTGCTCAATCAGAGATGCACAAGGTAGCAACAAGGCCGTGACTCTTTTCCTATTATTATATGATCGGGTGGACACTAGATCATGTAGATGTCCCAACTAGAACAATATTTAATTCTCAGAAGGTGGTTGTTGGGAAATTTTGGCCAGAGCATCTACAGGCGATGTACAAACTGTCTCCCACACCAAACTTTACTTACAATGTCGAATTCTTAGAGGGTTTCAAAAAGAAAGAATGTGAGAAATTTGGAAAAAGCTTATCCGACCTGATCAAGGATTGGTGCTCACGCCCTGAAAAGTTCAGAGCTGATTTTAATGGTATATACACAATCTCGTCGTTACAGCCATAGTTCATGTATATAGTGATGATGGTGTTCCTACTTTATGGGAAAGAGAATACTGCACATTTATTTCTCCCATGGGTGCCACTTATACACACAATAGCAGAGGGATACTCTTTCGACTGGGCCAAAATGTTGTCAGACAGTCTGGCCAGTCAAATTACAGAATATCAGACACAAAAGGCAAGTGGGAAAGAAGCTTCATTTTTCATGTATGCTTACATTATGGACGCAATTTGCTTCATGACACCTTTTCCATTAATGAGATGGAGTTGGAGTCCAAATAACGCAGAGCCTATTCACGTGTACCACTCAAAACTCTAGGAGGATAAAGCTAAAGACTTCATCTATGATATTTTCAACTAGGTAATGGTACCAATGCATGTCGTTATCTTCGACCACCCACCTCCCAGGATTTCAGATAAAATCATGGCCAACTTAGGAAACGTGGTAGACTGGAACATAGAAGAATAGTTCTCTTATATTAGGGCTTTTGGTTGTTCTGTTCCCCCATATACCCTGTCGCTATTCTTACCAGATAGGCTAGTATGTCGTGAGGTTTCCAAGAATACAATACTCGGTGGAATCAACAAACAACTCAAAGGAGTTCAGAAAAAGGTATGGCCATGTTTTCCCCTACACATTGGTACATTTTCTTTATTGGATTTCATCCATTCCAAAGTGGAGGCCACAGCCTTAGAAGAAATGAAACTGGTAGACATTGAATTCAAGAAGCACAACCCTCATAAGGTCATGGGTAACCACATGGCAAGTTGTGGTCTAAAAATATATGAGCACGAAGATTCTCCTCATGATGAGATTTTCCAAGGATCAAGATCCTACTCATAAGTCTTACGTCGGGTTCGAGCTTTATCCCCCGAAGGGATGATCAAATTTTACAAATTTCAGGAACACCGGAAAAGTATCCTCCCCAAAGTTTTACAGGGAAAAGTTTCAACAGACACAAGCCTTGGAAAACAAGAAACTCAGGGGAACACAGAGGAAACTGAGACCTTGAACCAGGAAACCGAGATCCCAATACAAGAATAAATACCCCCAGAGATAGATACATCAGGTAAACATGTCAAGGATCAAACAGAGATACCCTCAAAAGGGGTGGGAGACACACCATTGTCTACATCAAATGAACAGGTCACATACACTGCCATGAAACAAACATCCACAGAAATTGGTAGTCCCATTCCATCCATCACACCCTTACAATCTACCAAGGGGAACCCCGATGCAGGAACAATATTCAAAGAATAGCTAACACCTATCTCTGTAGAAGAGTTACCTCCTAGCGATTTCGTTTTTAGCAAGAAAAGGAAAGCCCTAGTGAAGCAAGAAACGAACCAAAGGGTGGGTGCAGCGGCCAAAAGATATAGAGTATTAACTGATGGAGAAGCCATAGAGGAGGTAGAATCCACCAAAGAGGCAGCAAGAACATTGGGGGCTTATGCAACAACCAACCGATATTCATTCGGGACCTTGAAGGAACGATTGAAACAAAAAGACATGTTAATTAGCAAATTACAGACTCAGATAGAAGTTGTAGAGACGAATGCCAGGGGTGAGGCATGCAAAAACTTTGAACGAGCCAGACCAGCTGACCAACGAGAAATCAAATAGCTCAAATCCAATCTCAAGCAAATGCACCAGTTGGCTCAAATAATTCAAACACAGGTCAATCAACAAGAGGAGTTAATAAAACAGTTGCAATCCAAATTAAATTCTACTAAAATCCAGGTCATAGATATAACGGTATTCCAAACTCAAGCCATGGAAATATGAAAGAAGATATAAGCAACTCAACAGGGTATACTTTCTAAAGTAGAAATCATCCAGAATCATTTTCAGATGATAGATCAAGCGTTAAATAATATCACCTTAAGAGAAAGAGGAGCTAAGGCAGCTCGAGGTGTCTTCTAGGAGGCTATTATATCGTCAACAAAAGAGGAAATAGTCATCGCTTCCATATTATCGATTCTAGAGAAAACCAGAGGTAACATCCTGCTAAAGGCATGGGAGCACAATATAGCAAAAAACAAAAAAATGGCTAAAGAGGTGAGAGATTCCTGTGAAGAAACATTTGGTTTGCTAAATAAAAAATTGTTAGATCTTGATAAGGAAAGTAGCTCTGGGACGTTGGGTAAAATCAACATAGCCAAACATCTGCTAGATATTAAGGAAAATGTGGAAAGAGACCAAGTTGAGCTCTCTCAGATAAGACAGTTCGACATTTCTCAAATATATAAATGGTTAATAAAACCAAATCTACAACTATCTTCTATCATTATAGTAGATGGGAAAATAGGAGAAAGATTGCCACAACTGGAAAAGAAGTGTTACATTTTCGAGGCAAATGACCAAACAGAACCTTCCAAGTTGATAACTCATTTGGTAGAAAGGTGTATCAAATGTATTGAATAGGGGAAAGGGAACACTTCTAGAGGCCAGTAATACAGTTGCTCATACTACCTTATTTTGGAGCTAGGAGACAAAGAAAGGAAAACATCCTGCCAGCAGGAAACAAAGAAAGAAAAACACCCTGCCAGCATGAGAGAAGACAAGGGATAACGAAGTGAAGAGTTTCACCTTCTCATTTGTAACCAAAACATTTAAAATGATAGAATTTAAAATGCTTAAATCTTGTATAAATATACATTTTGAGAAAAGACCAAGAGGTTTCTTTTTGCCAATTGTAAAGGAGAAAACTCTCTTTATTGAGAATTAATACAAATGCAAACCAGAGATTCTACATTTCGTCTACTCTGAGTTATGTGTTCTTCTGTCCTTCCATATTATAGCATACTTTCATATACATTTCTTTGATGAATGTTTAAATCACAATTTAGTAAAACATCTAGTGTGGTTATATTTCACTTAGTAGTCTGATAACAAATAGATTTTTCTCTGTATTTACTGTTAGCAAATACAAGACCTCTATGTTACTTAGATACTATATTTTATACTTCATTGAAGGTTACATCATTTCACTTTCTTCTTATGTTACAAAGTAATTTTCCTCAGTAATTGATTCCTTGCTTTGATTAGCAACTTTATGTTTTCTTTCAATTCATTCAATATTTCAAATTTAACTCAGATTTGAGAAACAACCTCTGAGCTATTATAATATTAATTCGATTTAAATAAATTTTCTCTTATAATTTCAGTGGTAAGAGGCGAACATTGAAACCTTTCCTCATTTCCTGATGCCTGACATTATACTTGAAGCCTTAGTATAAACTCAGGAACAACATCTTTTTGGCGCCGTTGACGGCGACAGAGAAACGAAGTTATTTTTCCCTGGGAGAACGACATTTGTAAGTTTCTCTCTTTGATAGGGAACAAAGATTTAATAGATTATAAAGGAAAAGTTTTTATTATTCACTTGGCGACTCCACAATTAAATAAGCTGGCATCCGGTCGAAGGAATACCAGACAAAACCCAGATGATAAGCAGACCATGCTTGTTTCCAACCCCGAAAAAATACTAAAACCAAGAGGATTCCTTAAGAAATCTACCACGGTTTACCAACCTAAATCCAAACATTCTAAGGCTAAGATTCCACTTGAACCGTTAACTCCGCAAGAGGTTTCCACCCAAATCCTTTTCGCAGAAACGTCGGCTAACACAGTTGAAGCTGAAACCATAAACCCTAAATTAGTTTTCCTTGAAAATAAAACTGAACCTTATTCAACTACCTCCTATGTAAGTGAGGGTAAGAAACCTACAGTAAATCCCTCTTTGATTGATATCCCATCATCTCTCGAGCTAAATTTCCCAACCTCACAAAGTCTCGAAGAATATATCATACACTCGGATTCAACTCCTGCAGGTTCTCCCATTTACATATCTTGCAAATCAGAAGAACTGAGTCCTCGTCTCTCGTTCCACTCATTATGTTGAAAACTACATGAAAAACCTACCTAATTTTACAGGGGAAGGAGACCTAACCGCAACTGAACATATAAATTTCTTTGATCAATTCGAAAATATTCTCGGTCTCGAGCACGAAGACGTGTATTCACGGTTGTTTGTTCAAACCTTCGAAGGACAGGTGAGAACCTGGTTTCGAGGTTTGACCGTAGGTTCGATAGGATCCTATGATGAGTTAGAAAACTCTTTTCTCAGACAATGGGGTGAGAGAAAGGATCACCTATATTACTTAACTAAGTTTGGAGCTTTAAGGAAGAAAAATTCGAAAACTGTTATTGAATTCATTCAAAGATTTAATAAATTATATAACAAGATCCCAGTTGAAGTTAAACCTTCCCAGCCTATAGCCAAGGTAACTTTTGTAGGATCTTTCGAACTTGATTTCACACTATTATTGAGAGAAAGGAGAGTTGTTGAACTTACCCGAATGCAAGATGATGTCGTAGAGATTGAGTCAAATATGATGGCTTCTGTAAAATTAAAAGTGAAGGTGGAAACGGGAAACAAAGAGACAAAATGATTTAGGGAACAAGCAGGACCTTCCGGAGCTAGGAGGTCCACAGACAATAAGATGGACGATATGGCAAAGATAATCAAAGAACTATCAAATAAAATTTCAAAGATGGAACTAGATCAATCTAAAGAAGATCAGTTCGTTAGGAGAGAATTCAGGAGGAACCCTAATCCTCAATACAACAAAGATAGATTAAAAGTGAAGATCAAAAAGTTCAGACTCCTTTGAAAAACAAAAAATTTATAGGAGGAAATGACATGCAAGAATTTGAGGATTTAGAAGACGATATGAATAATCTCGTTGATGATTGCCAGCAACCTCATTTGACTAGACAAGATTATGAGAGGTATTTAAATATGGAACACCGGTCTAATGAGGATGGAAACATAAATAATACAAAAGATTTTGCTTGCCCGGGGATCGTCAATACTATAATGGTCAAGCTCCAACATAAGTATAATCTAAGGTCTAAAACTAAAAACATAGCAACTACCCAACCAAAGAAAATCCTGTCGAGAGGCGAAGTATATGAGCCATCTCAAAAAGATACTGAAATACAAAACACCAAAATAAAAGGAGCTGAGATACAAACAGGGAAAACTAAGACAGTTGAAACATAGACAGCAGAAACAAAAACAACTGAAAATAAAGCAATGCAAACCAATAAATCAGAAAAGAAGGAGACCGAAGTCCCAATCAAAGAAACCGATAAGATTATAGGAGGTTTCAGCCTAGAAAACGAGATTAACAAAATCAAGATACTGATACCTCTGGTTAGACTGGCAAAGAACCCTGTTTACTGAAAGCAAATCACCAAAATGATAAATTTTTCAGATGTGGAAAGTCAGGCTGACCTTATAAATTTGGAAGATGATAAGACTAATATAATTTTTGGTCTGCATTTTGAAGGTGCCAGAGATATAGTCCCTCCTTTATACATTACACTAAATGTGCATGACCATCTGCTGCATAATTGCATGTTGGATTCTAGAGCCTCACATAACATGATGCCCAAGGCTATTATGGATAGACTTGGTCTCGAAATTACTAGTCCATACGGAGACATGTATTCATTTGATTCGAGAAAAGTTAAATGCATGGGCATGATCAAAGACTTAGTGGTAAATCTTGCACAGATTCCAGTAAAAAGTGTTCTGATAGATGTAGTTATTTTTTATATACCTCCGAAGTATGGTTTTCTATTATCCAGGTCTTGGGGTTCTAAGCTTGGAGGATCGCTTTATTTGGACATGACCTACGCTACGATTCCCATCTTCGGTGGACAGTTCACCCGATTATACCGGGAAACACAGCTGGCATATACAGTAAGTGATCCACATAATCCTAATAATTACCCTGTTTATGTCGTTCATCAGGATCTAGGAAATTGTATTTTATCAATTGACGATGATGTGGATGAATGTATAGAAGAAAATTGTACAGAGAAAAATAAAACAGAAAAAATAAATGAAAGTGTATATAGTAATGGAATTTGGAAAATGTATTTCGATGGTGCTTCGTCATGTGAAGGAGCAGGCACATGAGTACTTTTTGTAGCACCTAGAGATGAGTTTATTATTCCTTTATCTTACAGACTATAGTGGGACATAGATTACACGAATAATGTATGCGAGTATGAAGCCCTGGTATTGGGATTAGAAGCTGCCAGGAAGCTGAACATAAAAAACTTGGAAGTCTATGGAGATGCGGAATTAATTGTGAAGCAAGTAAATCGGCAGTACTAGGCCAAACACCCGAGATTGAGATCTTATAGAAACTGTGCCTGGGATTTGATGGAAATTTTTTTCTCATCGGTTAAGGTTCATTACATTCCCCGTACAGAAAATCTACAGGCTGATTCTTTAGCCAAAGGAGCCTCAACGTTTGTACCTCCTACATATTTCAAACTAAAATATCACATAGAGATGAGGCACAGACCCTCCATACCGAACAATATACAACACTGGAAGGTGTTCGAAGATGATGAACATATCATAAAATTCTTTGAAATGGTGGAAGACTTTGTTGAAACGCACATTGACCAGGAAAACTAGAACGACCATGCTTGGATTATGCAAGAAGGGGAGGACCCTCAAGAGTTACAAGAAAAGATCGTGAATCATCGCATGTTAGTACTAAAAAAAAATCAAATCCCTAAAGGTCTAATCCCTCTAGAAATATTATTTGACCACAATGACATACCATTAAAATCTACCTTGCAACCTCATCCAGAAGATGATCCAGGTGGATATTGGTGGCCACCCACCTATTCCACTTGGACCCCCACCATTGCTTCTTTCAGTTTTTCAGTTTTTGCACAGTTTACTATTTTTAGCAGTTTTTCGGGTCCTAAACTTCTGGAGTCGTTTTGAGGCCTTAAACAACGTTTTTTGGGAAACCGGGGAGCAACATGGATCATATATCAATGTTTCTCACCCAAAAGTTGTAGTCCTCGGATAGATATTTCTAACGAGGTATGGAACGTGTCAAATGGAGATCGTATGCCAAAGTTACGTCCCCGGGAAGTTGATGTACCAACTTACCCAAACGGGGCCCATAGTCTTGGAGTTTCATCTCCTAGGGTTAGGTATTTGGATGTTTAGGGTTTTCCATTGTTTCTCAATAATAATAGGCCTTCGAGCCTCATTGTAACACAGTTCAAGGGCCAGTAGCCGCCACTTCTCTTCTCAGAGATAAGCTACCAGTGCCCTAACTAGTTTATTTCCATTCTGTCTGTAAGCATATTTCAGTCATTTGTTATTAATGAAATGAAGTCTTATTTCCGCTGCATCTCTGCGTTTATGTGTATTTTTTATTTCATTGTGTTCCTACATAAATCCAGATCAGAAGAATTCGAAGATTGTGATATAAGCACCAAAGAAAAGCCTAGAATAGTAAAAATATCAAAGTATCTTCCTCCTGAGATGAAAGGTAAATATGCAGATTTACTCAAGCAATATAAAGACGTTTTTGCTTGGTCTTATGATGAGTTGAGAACTTATGACACCACTTTGATCGAACACAAGATTCCTTTAAAGCCAGGTGTTAAACCTTTCATACAGAAGCTCAGACAAATCAATCCCATATTATTGCCCTTGGTCAAAAAAGAAGTAAAAAAGCTCTTGTATGCTAAAATAATTGTACCACTTAGGTACTTTGAGTGGGTAGCTAACCTGGTCCCGGTTAGGAAGAAGAGTGGAGAAATCAGACTGTGTGTATATTTTAGAAATCTAAATAAATCATCTCTCAAAGACAATTATCTGCTACCCCAAATGGATCATGTTTTAGAAAAAGTGGTCCGAGCAAATAGAATGTCAATGATCGACGATTTTTCTGATTACAATCAGATTGCTATCAATGAAGATGATAAAGAAACAATTACGTTCACCACCCCATGGGGTACATTTATGTATGAAAAAATGCCATTTGGTTTGATGAATGCAGGTGCTACTTTCCAGCGAGCTATGGACATCGCTTTCGTCGGCGAAAGAGATAAATTTGTTGTTATTTATCTTGATGATCTGACCATTTTTTCCAAATCTGACGAAGATCATCTGGTACACCTCAAGCAGACGTTCGAGAAATGTCATAAATTTGGTTTTCCTTTAAATCCCAAGAAATCTCACTTTGCAATGCAAGAAGGTAAACTCTTGGGCCATATTGTATCTCGAGAAGGAATTAAATTGATCCTAAAAGGGTCGAAGCTATAGACACTATAAATATTCCTAGAAATGTAAAAAAAATTCAGTCATTTTTAGGGAAAATAATTTTTTTGAGAAGATTTATCCCGAACTTTGTTGAAATCGTGGAATTGATCATAGATATTCTTAAGAAGAACAACGAAGTAAAATGGATGGCCGAAGCTAAAGAATTGTTTGCACACGTCAAGAAAATTATAGGTGAAGTGCCTGTACTGGCAAGCCCTAATTATTTGAAAGAATTTTTGATCTTCTAGTTTGCATCCGAACACAGAATTGCGGAGGTACTCCTCCAGAAGAACGAATAAGGTTTCGAACAACCAATAGCATTCTTCAATAAAATCATTAGAGATGCAAAGTTGAAATACGACATAATGGAAAAGCAGGCATATGCTATGGTGAAGGCACTAAAGGATTTCAAAACTTACGTATTACACTCCAAGATAATTGCATATGTACCTACCAGTTCGATTAAAGACATATTGGTTCAGCCTGATAGCGACAGGAAGAGGGGTCGATGGCTTGCTAAAATTCAAGAATTCGATCTAGAGGTGAAACCAACAAACCTCGTAAAAGGACAGAGTTTGGCTAAGCTACTAGTCGAATCAAATTTCAGAGCGCTTGGAATAAATAACCTACAAGAGAATGAAGGATATTTGGACATAGACGACTTCGATGACCAAATAGCTACAACCAGAATCGAAGAGAAGTTTGCATCTTCGGTTTGGTATAAAGATATAGTATCGTATCTTCTGACTCTTAAATGCCCAAGCAATATGACTCCATCTAAAACTAGAACGTTGAAATTGCATGCGGTAAAGTACTATATCTCAGAAAGCCAATTGTATTAGAAAGACCCTCTAGGATTTCTGCTAGTTTGTTTGGTAGAATCAGAAACATAAAGAGTCATAAATAAATTTCACGAGGGAGTGTGTGGGGGACATCATGCATGGAGAGAAACAACTTATAAAATCCCGAGAGTAGGATATTATTGGCCTAAATTATTTGCAGATGTGAATTCCAAAGTCAGAGCCTGTAATGCTTGCCAATTATTTTCAGGCAAACAGAAACTTCCAGCGTTACCTTTGGTCCCGGTTAAAACGGAAGCCCTGTTTCAACAATGGGGGTTGAATTTTATAGGTGAAATATCTCCACATTCCAACGCGCAACATAGATGGATTCTGACCACTACAGATTATTTCACCAAATGGGTAGAAGTTATCCCGACTAGAAAAGCAACAGATTCAATGGTAATAAATTTCTTGGAAGAAAATATATTATCTAGATTTGGCTGTCCCCGAAAGATAGTTACAAATAATGCCCCGGCATTCAAATCTATGGCAATGGTTATTTTTTGCCAAAAATACAATATTATATTGGGTCATTCTATTGCATACTACCCTCAAGGCAATGGGTTAGTTGAATCATCAAACAAAACCTTAATCACCATAATTAAGAAGGTGTTGAACGAAAATAAGAAAGCCTGGAATGTGCATTTGAAATATGCTTTGTGGGGTTTTCACGGTGGGAATGAACATGGATGTGAGCTCTGCAAAAACCCTAGCCCTGCCCTCGATAGCGGCCCGACCATAGGCCAGCGCCCTCTGGTCCGCACCGCAACAAGCGTCCTTCCTCCCAGATTG
>SNQJ01S0004023.1:248235-264194 GCA_010110895.2 Picea sitchensis | reverse complement strand
TATCATCTTGATTGTCTGAATACCATGTTTGAATTGAGTTATCCCACTGATCAATCTACACAAAACACCAAAAACATTTTTACTTGAAGTTACCAAGCACCTTTGGTCTACAACCACAAAGGGTTTCTTGGAGTGATAACACTCTCAATGCCCCGACATGCGAAATAGCGAAGTTGAGATAAGCTTAATCATGATCATCGAAGCATTAAAAAGTGATTATCACTAATTTAATACATCGCGCCTTCGTGAGTCGGGAGTCACGCCTTGAGCAACCTTCGAATGTCCCGATTTGCGAAGTTGCGATAGCGACTTAAGATAAACCTAATTAATTACACGACTAACAATAATTAAAGATAATTAATTGTTATCGCAACTTTGCGATTCAGCAGTTTTGTCTTTAACAACAACTTATAGCCCCGATACTTGAAGTCGCAAAATTTCCAAGCTAATCACAATTAATTAAAAACTTAAGCTTGATTAAAGTTAATTAATTGAATCACAATTTTGCAAATTCAGGGTTCATAGCTTGAGACTAAGAGTAAAATCACTTGAGACTACGAATTCCGAAAAAATATTAAGGACTAATCACGATTATATAAAGGTTTAAGTTGGATTAATTAATATCTTAAACAACCTTTTACCTTGTAAAACTTATGGGTGAAAATTAAATACTTATGCGGTTCTCCCAAGTCATGAAATATCAAGCATTTATGGCATTTATAAGTGGATTAGAGAAATGATTGGAAATAAAATGTTGATTTATCTCCAAATCTTTCTATTAAAATAAATAAACGTTGTGTTAGCAAGGACTCGTGCAGACTAGAGTGCTCAATGTGAAAGGATTTATGTCATTAGTTGAATTTCATTCTAGTTTTCACAGAGTCATATTAGCGAGATAACCATTGTTTTTGTTTTCATCCTTTGTGACAGGATATATAATTTCAAGATTCTATATCATGACTCCACGGAAAGTGCCCAAAACAACTGGTGAAAGTTCAGGCCAGAGTTCAAATATTCTTTCTGATACCTCGCCTAGAAACATCGAC
Organism: Picea sitchensis; assembly: GCA_010110895.2. Classification (NCBI taxonomy): domain Eukaryota; kingdom Viridiplantae; phylum Streptophyta; class Pinopsida; order Pinales; family Pinaceae; genus Picea; species Picea sitchensis. Next base: position 263,148 of record SNQJ01S0004023.1, on the reverse strand, counting down.
ATAGTCAAAACATGGACACATGTTTTCAACACATTGCAATACGAGCTATTAAATTGTCCAGACGATTCGAGCGACAATGAAAAATAAGACTTGTATATCAAATACAAGGTTGTAGCTCAGCTGGAGATGCACAAGGTAGCAACAAGGCCACGGCTCTTTCCCTATTATGATATGATCGGATGGGCACTGGATCACGTAGATGTCCCAACTAGAACAATATTTAATTCTCAGAAGGTGGTTGTTGGGACATTTCGGCCAGAGAATCTACAGGCGATGTAAAAACTGTCTCCCACACCAAACTTTACTTACAATGTCGAATTCTTAGAGGGTTTCAAAAAGAAAGAATGTGATCAATTTGGAAAAAGATTATCCGACCTGATCAAGGATTGGTGCTCACGCCCTAAAAAGTTCAGAGCTTATTCTAATGGTATATACACAATCTCATCATTACAGCCACAAATCATGTATATAGCTATGATGATGTTCCAACTTTATGGGAAAGAGAATACTGCACATTTCTTTCTCCCATGAGTATCGCTTATCCACACAGTAGCAGAGGGATACTCTTTTGACTAGGCCAAAATATTGTCAAACAGTCTGGCCAGTCAAATTACAGAATATCAGACACAAAATGCGAGTGGGAAAGAAACTTCATTTTTCATGTATGCTTACATTATGGACGCCATTTTCTTCATGAAACCTTTTCCATTAATGAGCTGGAGTTGGACTCCAAATAACGTAGAGCCTATTCACGTGTACCACTCAAAACTATGGGAAGATAAATCCAAAGACTTTTTCTATGAGATTTTCAACTAGGTAATGGTACCAATGCATGGCGTTATCTTCGGCCACCCACCTCCCATGATTTCAAATAAAATTGTGTCCAACTTAGGCAGCGTGGCAGACTGGTACATAGAAGAACAGTTCTCTTATATTAGGGTTTTTGGTTGTTCTATTCCCCCATATTCCCTGTCGCTATTCTTACCAAATAGGCTAGTATGTCATGAGGTTTCCAGGCAAACAGTACTCGGTGGAATCATCAAAGAACTCAAAAGTGTTCAGAAAAAGGTATGCCCATCTTTTCCCCTACACATTGGTACATTTTCTTTATTGGATTTCGGTCATTCCAAAGTGGAGGTGATGGCCCTAGAAGAAATGAAACTGGTAGACATTGAATTCAAGAAGCACGACCCTCATAAGGTCGTGGGTAACCACATGGAAAGTTGTGGTCTAAAAATATACGAGCACGAAGATTCTCCTCGTGACAAGATTTTATGAGGAGCAAGATCCTACTCAGAAGTATTAAGTTGGGTTCGAGCTCTGTCACCCGAAGGGATGATCAAATTTTACAAATTTCAGGAACACCAGAGAAGTAGCCTTCCCAAATTTTTATAGGGCAAAGTTTCAACAGACACGAGCCCTAGCAAATAAGAAACTCAGGGGAAAACATAGGAAACTGAGACCTTGAACCAGGAAACCGAGATCCCAATCCAAGAAGAAAGACCCCCAGAGACAGATACACCAGGTAAACAGGTCAAGGATCAAACAAAGATACCCTCAAAAGCGGTAGGAGACACACCATTGTCTACATCAAATGAACCGATCACAGACGCTGCCATGAAACAAACATCCACAAAAATCGGTAGTCCCATTCCATCCGTCACACCCTTACAATCTACCAAGGGGAACCCCAATGCAGGAACAATATTCAAAGAAGATCTAACACCTATCTCTGTAGAAGAGTTACCTCCTAGTGATTTCATTTTTAGAAAGAAAAGGAAAGCCATGGTGAAGTGAGAAACACACCAAATGGTGGGTGCATCGGCCAAAAGATACAGAGTATTAACTAATAGAGAAGCCTTAGAAGAGGTAGAATACGTCGAAGAGGTAGCAGGAACATTGGGGGCTTATGCAACAACCAACCAATATTCATTCGGGACCTTGAAGGAACGTTTGAAACAAAAAGACATATTAATTAGAAAATTACAAACTCAGATAATAACTATAGAGACGAATGCCAGGAGTGAGGCATGCAAAGACCTTGAACGAGCCAGAGCAGCTGACCAACAGGAAATCGAACAGCTCAAATCCAATCTCGAGCAAATGCATCAGTCGGCTCAAATAAGTCAAACACAAGTCAATCAACAAGAGGAGTTAATAAAACAACTTCAATCCAAATTAAATTCTACTGAAAGCCAGGTCATAGATATAATGGTATTCCAAACTCAAGCCATGTAAATACGAAAGAATATAGAAGCATCTCAACAAGGTCTACTTTCTAAAGTAGAAATCATCCAGAATCATTTTCAGATGATAGATCAAGCGTTAAGTAATATCACCTTAAGATAAAGAGGAGCTAAGGTAGCTGGAGGTGTCTTCCAGGAGGCTATTATATCGTCAGGGAAAGAGGAAATAGTCATCGCTTCCAGATTATCGATTTCAGAGAAAACTAGAGGTAACATCCTGCTAAAGGCATGGGAGCACAATATAGAAGAAAATAGAAAAATGGCTAAAGAGGTGAGAGATTCCTATGAAGAAACATTTGGCCTGCTAAATAAAAAATTGTTAGATCTTGATAAGGAAAGTAGCTCTGGGACGTTGGGTAAAATCAACATAGCCAAACATCTGCTAGATATTAAGGAAAATGTGGAAAGAGACCAAGTTGAGCTCTCTCAGATAAGACAGGTCGACATTTCTCAAATAGATAAATGGTTAATAAAACCAAATCTACAACTATCGTCTATCATTATAGTAGATGGGAAAATAGGAGAAATATTGCCACAAATGAAAAAGAAGTTTTACATTTTCGAGGCAAATGACCAAACAGAACCTTCCAAGTTGATAACTCAGTTGGTAGAAAGGTGTATCAAATGTATTGAACAGGGGAAAGGGAACACTTCTAGAGGCCAGCAAAACAGTTGCTCATACTACCTTATTTTGGAGCTAGGAGACAAAGAAATGAAAACGTCCTGCCAACAGGAGAGAAAGAAAGGAAAACGCCCTAGCAGCATGAGAGAAGACAAGGGATAATGAAGTGAAGCATTTCACCTTCTCATTTGTAACCGAAACCTTTAAAATGATAGAATTTCAAATGCTTAAATCTTGTATAAATATAAATTTTAAGAAAGGACCAATAGGCTTATTTTTGTCGATTGTAAAGAAGAAAACTCTCTTTATTGAGAATTAATACAAATGTAGACTAGAGATTCTACATTTCGTCTATTCTAAGTTATGTGTTCTTCTATCCTTCCATATTATAGCATACTTTCATATACATTTCTTTGATGAATGTTTAAATCACAATTTAGTAAAACATCTACTGTGGTTATATTTCACTTAGTAGTCTGATAACAAACAAATTTTCCTCTGTATTTACTATTAGCAAATACAAGACCTGTATGTTTCTTAGATACTATATTTTATACTTCATTGAAGGTTACATCATTTCACTTTCTTTTTCTATTACAAAGTAAGATTCCTCAGTAATTGATGCCTTGCTTTGATTAGCAGCGTTATGTTTTCTTTCAATTCATTCAATATTTCAAATTTAACTCAGATGCAAGAAACAACCTCTGAGTTGTTATAATATTAATTTGATTTAAAGAACTTTTCTCTTATAATTTTGGTGGTAAGAGGCAAACATTGAAACCTTTCCTCATTTCCTGATGCCTGACATTATACTTGAAGCCTTAGTATAAACTCAGGAACAACAAGGCCCATGAGTGGTGGTACCATGGATTGGTCACTATGGTACATGCCAGCATTACTTCCTATCTAGACTTCACACAGAAGTTAATGGATCTATTCGACAAAAAGGATCCAGAACTGGATTTCAGAGAGTTGTCACAACTCATACAGGTTGATACACCGAATGCCTACATTATAGAGTTTCAGAGGCTTGCAACCACTGTGACAAATATATCTGAGCAGAGGCTAGTTATGTTATTCACTGAAGGTTTATCCGAGCCACTGCATAGTTGGGTGAAATCCTTCAAACCCGAGACTCTACAAGATTCCATCATTAGGACATGGGACATGGAGGATGCGGTCCCAAATAACAAACCTTTCTCCAATCCTTTCATTCCCTAGAAAAACAAAGATAAGAAACGTTTTCAAAAAGAGTGGACCAGAAACTTGGAGAAGATGGACGAGGCAATCCATAATGAGTTGAGAAGGAAGAAAATTGTATTTAGTTGCAAAGATCCTTGGGAGCTAGGACACATGTGCATGGGGAAGGGAAATGTACACTATATAGAGGTGCACTCAGATAGTGACGAGGAATAGGAGGAAGCTACACAAGAACATGGCAATGAGCGGGGAGACTCGAGTGATGAGAAACCTCTTATGGAGGCCAAGGGTGGGACTATCACCACTCTATCAAACACCCCTAGATATTGCACTTTCATATTCAAAGGAATACTATGGGGACAATGGGTCACCACTTTGATTGATTGTAGGGTGACCCACAAGTTCATTGATGCAGCGTTGGTGGCCAGGAGATGCATTGCTACAGAGGACTTTTGGGGGTTCAATGTGGTAGTGGTTGATGGATTTAGTATGACATGCACATGGAATATTCTGAGGTTGGTTGTGATGTTGGGAAAATATAAATTCACCAACGATTTTTATGTGGTTGATTTGGCAGACACCAATATAGTTTTGGGTGTTCAATGGCTTCATTATTTAGGGGAAATTACGATGAATTACAAGATAATGGAGATGAGACTCCATACAAAAAATGACATTAAGGTTGTTCTAAGGGGCATGTAAAATGGTATCCCTAAGATTGTGTTAACCAAAAGGATGGAGGTTATTTTCAGGCATGGAGATGTAGTGTGTGTAGTTGAGTGCTTGATTACAACTTAGGAAAATGCAGAGGCACAACAACATCACCATGTAGATATTCAAGTGTTGTTGAGTAAGAAGGACATGTTTTTTGGACAGATACCTCCAGGGAGACCACATGACAAGGGATTTGAGTACACCATTGAGTTGGAGGAGGGAGAAAAATCGGTGGCACTACTCCCTATAGGCATCCAAATAAATTCAAGGATGAAAATGAGAAGGCTATTAAGGAATTGTTGGAGATGGAACACATCAGACCTAGCTCTAGTCCATTCGCTTATTTCGTAGTGTTGGTGAAGAAGAAGGATGGAACCATGAGGATGTGCATAGAGCCTTGAATAAGAATACCATAAAAGAGAGGTACCCCATTCCCAGGATTTATGAGCTTTTGGATGAGCTTCATGGAGTCGTTTATTTTTCGAAGATTGATCTTTGATCGGGGTATCATCGGATCAAAGTCAAAGAGTAGGATATCCAAAAACTCGCTTTTAGGTGCCATTATGGACATTATGAGTTTATGGTCATGCCATTTGGGTTGACCAATGCACCAACTACATTTCAGTCCTGCATGAACCACATCTTAAATGAGCAACTGAGTAAGTTCTTGTTGGTATTCTTTGATTATATTCTTATATACAATAGGACATGGGAGGAACACTTGGAGCATATGGATGAGATTTTGAGCATCATGGAAGATCAGTCACTGTATGCCAAGGATTCAAAGTGTGATTTCGACATGACGGAGATCCTATACTTGGGTCATGTGGTTAGTGCCAAGGAGTACAAGTACATGTGGAGAAGATCTAGACCATATCGGATTGGACACCGCCCAAGAACCTTACATACTTGCATGGATTCTTCAAGACATGCAGCTACTACTGATGGTTTGTAAAGGGTTTTTTACTTTTTTTTGCACCACTCACATATCTCATGAAGAAAGGGTCATTGAAATGGACAAAGGAATCCTATAAGACATTTGACAAATTGAAGAGATGAGCACTTGTCCATTTTTATCACTTCATGATTTCACTCAGCCTTTTGTGCTTGAGTGTGATGCTTTGGGTGAAGGAATTGGAGCAATTTTGATGAAGCATAGACATGTGATATCATATGAGAGTAGGAAAATCATAGAGTCAGAGATGCTCTATTCCATATATGATAAGGAAATGCTCGCCATCATGCATGCTTTGGAAAAATTCAGACAATACTTGGTAGATGGAAAATTAGTGGTTAAGACTTACCACAACAGTTTGAGACACTTCTTGGGACATAAGGACTTAAATGAGAGGAAACATAAGTGGGTCAACAAATTACAAGCATATGATTTTGACATTGAGTATGTGAAAGGGAAGAAAAATGTGGTTGTTGATGCTCTCTAGGAAACCTGAGATATGTTCACTTGCAAATATTTCAGTTGACTGGAAATCTCATCTCTTGGTAGAGCATTCCAAGGATAGATTTTCTTGTGAGTTGATGGATCAAAACTTACAGGATGACAGGTACAGAGTGGTGGATGACATCATCTACTACAAGTATCACATATATTTAGTCCCTGAGCCTACATTGAAGGAGGAGATTATGAGGGCTATGCATGATGCACCTCTGGTAGGCCATCCTGGGTACTTTAAAACTTACAAGAAGATCAGGGAGAGGTTCACTTGGAAGGGCCTCAAATATGATGTATTGAGACACATGAGGGAGTGTATGACTTGTCAGCAAAACAAGTTATAGAAAACTCATCCTGTGGAGTTATTACAACCATTACCCATTCTAGAGCATAATTGGGAAAGTATGTCAATGGATTTCATCGCAGGCCTACCGAAGGTACAGGGCAGAGATTTCCTATATGTGGTGGTTAATCGGTTGACCAAGTTCGCACACTTCTTTTCCATTCTCTTAGAGTATAAGGCAACATAGGTAGCAGAGTTGTTCTTTAGGGAGGTATTCAGACTCCATGGGTTGTCGAAGTACATTGTCAGTGACAGGGACAACATATACAGTGATTTTAGGTAGGATTTTTTCAAGTTGGTTGTCACAGGGTTAACTCCTAACACTAGTTATCACCCCCAAATACATGGTTAGACAGAGATCGTGAACAAGTGGCTCGAGGGGTATTTACATAACTATGTGTTTGGGTAGCAAAAAGCATGGATTAAGTGGTTGTATTTGGGAGAACATTGCTATAATACCACTTATCACATGTCCATTGGTATGACCCCATTCTAAGCATTATATGGCTATGATGCTCCTTCATTTGTTGATCTAAAATTTGGGGATAGTCGGGCCCCCAAAACCAAGGATTAGATTCAGGAGAGTCAAGATGTCCTCAAGAATCTCAAGGACAATTTATAGATGGCACATAATCAACATAATATCTATGCAGACATGCACAGGGTCGAGCACACTTTTTAGGTGGAAGACTTGGTATTTTTAATATTACATCCCTACAGACAGTCTTCACTGAAGAAAAGTGGTGCAGAAAAGATAAATCCAATCTTTTATGGCCCCTATAGTGTGATTCAGAGAGTTGTTGAGGTATCTTATGAGCTTGAGTTGTCGGGAGGAAGTAAGATCCACAATGTGTTTCATGTTTTGTGCCTCAAGAAGGCATTGGTACAACAGGTCACTTCTTCGGTAGAGTTACCCCCATTGGATGAGGGGGGAAATTAGTATTGGTTCCTCGAGAGGTTTTGGAGGTACAGGAGAGAAAATTGCGTATTAGGGTGATCCAAGAGTACATTATTAGGTGGAGATATTTTCCAATAGAGGATGCCATGTGGGAAGGTGACCATATCTTGCAACATCCAAACTTGCAATTGCTTGAGGACCACCAATCTCGGGAAGGGAGGACTGTAATGTTCCTTTCCAAATGATCACTCCAGGATTGACATAATATCCTAAGTAATTCTCGTAGGGTCAGTGGAAGAAAAAGGGATTAATTAATTATTTGATGTCATCAGGGTGAAAAAGATTTTTTTTTAAAAGTGACATTAAGTAATTGAATGAAAATGTGTTTTAAGTGACTTTGAGCTTATAAAGTCACTTTACTTTGTTAAAAGGGTAAAAGGATTAGTAAAATGGTGAATGAGGAATTAAAAGAAGAATGAGGGTGTCCTCTTTCATTATGCATTGTTATTTTCTAAAAACAAATTTGAAGAGTTTTTGTGGAAATTTCATGTTACTCCTCATGGGCACTTTCATACCATGCAAACCTTTCCTTTGTTTCCTCATTTTTTGGATCATGGTATTTCCCTCCAATTTGCAGTGATATCCTCAATTCACATTTCACCTCCTTGTCATGGTTCAAATTAGACTTTCTAGTTTAGGCTTCTTAAGTAAGATTGAAATATCTTAGCCCTTCTCTTGGGCTTGCCTCACCATAATCTCATTGGAAGTTCACAAATAGAACCGATAGTGTAGAAAATGATTTGCAAAGTGGGATATAAAAGAAGTAGTGTGCCCAATAGATGAAAAGACATTGCAAAATCATGGACAAGAATGCTACAAGAAGGGGAAATGGAGAAAACATGCCAAAAGAAAACAACAATACTACGCAAACAACTTCTGCAAACGAGACAACCAAGAAATGACTTACATGGATTGAGATGTGAAACAAGAAGACGAGAACAATTATATGACATATGAGAGGAAATGTTATGTCGAATATGTGGAAATGGGGAGGCTGAAACTTTACAATTCATTCTCCTTCAATGTGCAACATACTCCTTCTTGAGTTTCTTCATTGTTCCCATCTTTCATTTGGGATGTCCTTTCACCTTCTTATCGTCTTTATATATTGTATTCCCTGCAGTCCTATCAACTAACTTTAACTTTTAATAGACATTAATATCTAAATTAAATTAGATTAAATTTTAATTAATTATTCAATAAATTTTACCAAAAGATTTGCAAAAACATATAATTTGGAAGAATGTCATATAAGTGGAAAGGAAAAGTTAAGAGTTATTGTATATGTAATTTAACATGTAGTTTAAATGTTTTAAGAATTGGTTTTTGGGAAAGGAAACCAACATTTCTCACAAGAATCTATTTTGGATTTATGAAATTGCATATACAACATGTTAATATTGCACAATCTAATCACATTAAAGGTATTTAAGAATGCTTAATCCATTTATGTATTAAAAACAAATATTTCTTACAAGAATCTATTTTAATTTATAGAATTATATATATCACATGTTAACATTGTACAATCCAATTGTATTAAAAATATTTAAAGATACTTAATTCATTTATGCATTAAAATTATCTATTTTATCTATGCATAATCTAATTTCAATGATAACAAACCTAAAGATATATATTTAAAAAAAAACACTTTATAATCATTTTAAAACCTCTTTATTATCATTTTCTTGTCGGAATAACCCTTCCTTATTTTATTTTTTATTTTTTTCCAACAAATACACGACATAGGCTAACGTTGACAAGAAGACCTATGGTAACAAGGCGCCTTTCCCAATATGTTTTGGGATATTGTTAACATTTTAAATTTTAAAGTTTTGGGATATTGTTAACATGTTAAATGTAAAAGTGAAAGAGTAATTTGTATAAAGTATTAGAAAAAACCTTAGAAAGTCACTTTTTTATCCGATTTTACACAATAAAATCTACCTTTCTAGTAACTTCGGCGACGAACAAAATCGACGAGACAGCACAGTACGAAATGAAAACGGTCAAAATTATTCACCTCTCCGGAATTTTGAAAGCTGAGNTAGAAAGTCACTTTTTTATCCGATTTTACACAATAAAATCTACCTTTCTAGTAACTTCGGCGACGAACAAAATCGACGAGACAGCACAGTACGAAATGAAAACGGTCAAAATTATTCACCTCTCCGGAATTTTGAAAGCTGAGCCTGTCATTTCAAATTCGGGCAGGATTTCTGAGAAACGAATAATTTTTAGGGAAGCGAAATGGCACAGTTTGAAGACACCCAAAAAATTGGGCAAGTAAATTAAGAGGATGTAGATGTCTCAAAATATTAAATGGCTTAGTAAATGAGATACACTTGAACAGGTATCCTACAAACAGTAAATAGAAGGAAGGCTTTTGTTATTGATAGGGTTCACAAGCGATCCTGCGATAAAGGGCTAGGGAAAAAGAAAAGTTTAACCCTACTTACAACCACCATAAAAAATCGCCAATATATCTTGGAGAGCCAAAATGCTTATTGCTCAGTTAAAAACTAATTCCCATCAACTCCGTTGTGAAACCAGGAGTTGGAAAAGACCAAAGAAAGCTTGGGAAGAAAGGGTGTGGTTCTGCAACTCCTGAAAAGTGGAAACAGAAAAACATTTCATTTTAGAGTGTGAAGTTTTCAAAGACAGCAGGGACAGTTATATAAGTATTTTAACAGCTAACTCTTGGAAAAGGAAACACTGGAAAAAGTGGGAAAGCTCATCATCAAGCTGAACAGGAAAAAAACTGAAATACAGAAATCAGTATATGAAGCCGTCTATCACATAAATTATTATTAACCTCGTGAACATTAAAATTTCTTGGCCGCCAAATTTCAGTCATCATGATTTCCGTCACACAGTTACAGTGGCATGGAAGAGAACTGGGCAGTAGTTAAACAGTCCTTTTACAATGGCTTAATCTATATAATATTTTTGAACTCTTCTGATTATGATCAGTCATAGTTGAGTTTCAAAAACATTTGATCCATTTTTAACAGTGTAATCACATGTATATGATAAATTGTTTTGACAGAGTATTATAAACATTGATCATATTTGACAGGCCTAGGTTTTGCCCACAAAATTCTAGCGCCGTGACGCATGAGTGTGCTCCAGTTTATGCATTTGCAGGTTCTTAGGTCCTGTAACTTTTTGTATTGCCTACATCGTTTTCATCACTGACATATATGTGAATCACGAGGATATTGGCTGCCCATAACGTGATAGTGCCATTATATTGCCACTGGCTTTTTCAGTTTTAATCATTTCTAATTTGATACGAAGGCCATACTCAATCATTCAACCTTTTATTTGTTTGATTCAGCGATAAGATCCTGCAGCAAAAGGCTCATAATTTATACATATCTTACTGTCTTCAGATTTTTCAAACACCTATTCAAGTTTTCCAGCATAATAGGATGGGCTCATCATTATACCAGCAGATAAAATTATATATTCAACTTGTTTAAGATTTTGAGGGGCATGAGCTGATGGTAGGAAAGTATATATATATAACATTTTGTAATTAGGTTATTTGTGTGTACAACATTTTGTAATTAAGTTATTTGAGCTTTGAAAGATAAGTTGGTTGGTTCGTTAAATTATTGATTCATATAAGAAAAATAATAAAGCTTAATTTTTTTTGTTTTGGAATAAATTCTTTGGTTTGTTGGAGTTTAAATATATTTTGGGTTCACAAAGAAGAAAGTTCTCATTTGGTTTTTGTACTTCCTTTTCAATATGAAACCCATTATATTTAATTTTAAAGATTTAATATTCCTAAATAGTTCTAAATTATTGGAAGGTTTGATTGTGTTTTGCAAAGATGATTTTCAATGAATAAGTCTATTTTTTGTCGGAAAGGAAGATCAAAATTTTAATGGTAAATTATTTGATTTTTCCTTTTTAGTTATTTGATAATAAGAGTAACCCAAAAAAATCTATAAATCTATAGTCATTAACAATATCAACACTATTGACTTCTTTGAATATTTTATCATAGACTCGTAAGAATGAAGCTTGATGGTTTTTTTATGCAGCATGCAAGGTTCAGATTTAGTAGGAAAGTTCACTTCAATACTAAGACTTGTCATTGAATGTCCCTTATCAACTATCGGAGTTAGATTACTAATTTTCTTTTTATACTAATTATTTCTAGAACCCTAAATAGAAAGAAAGACATTGTTATAAACAATTTTTTTGGGTTGTCTATAGGGTTTTGGAAATTCTTAGATAATTGTTTATTGATTTTGTAACATTAGTCATTAGTTACTCATCACCCTTTTAGTTGTCTTCTATTATTATCAGGTCATTTAACATGAACACAAAAAAAAATGACATACAATTTTAATATGGGGGATTCACGGTGTTGAAAAATATCTTATCACATTTATTCATAAAGGACATTTTAAAATTGTGAAAAATAAAGTCAAAATATTGTAAGTATTGTGGGGAGGTGCAAGATAATGAGAGGTATAAAAAGGGGTATCTAGTAAAAATAGGGGTTCTTTTTATCTGAAATATGTATTGGGAGGGGATTCAACAAGAAAATTTTGAAAGATATTTATAAATATTTAGTAAAATTAAAAGTATTCTTTAAAATGTCAAGCAAAGCTTTCATCCCTAGATAAAACTCATCTATTAAATTGAACTTCATTGAAGAAAAATTTCAAAATCAACATAACATGGATAAGTGTTAAGAGACAATGAGTATAGATTTAAATGTATATATTTTATATTCCTAAGCTAAAAGTGGGAAATAGGAAGGTAGATATTGATGATCAATCATTTTCCTATGTCATGTAGTATATCCAATCCAAGACAATAAAGGCATAAAATACTTGGGAACACCCAAATAGACTCTCACCAATAAGATTTCACCATTCTAAAGAAGCTAAAACAAATTTTATGAATTTCCACAAAAAATAATCTTAAAAAATTTCAAAAAAATACATTTCATTAGCTTTTTATTTAAATTTAAAGTAAAATAATAAAAACATATCCTTAATTATGTTTTAAGAGTAATCAATACATTTGTTGACTAGCTCAACAACTATTAGCACTTATTTTATGAAAAATACAAAACCAATCAAATTTCACCATTCTAGAGATGCTAAAACAAATTAACAAATTTTACGAATTTCCCAAAAATATATAATCTTAAAAAACTTCAAAAAATTACATTTCATTAGCGTTTTATCTAAATTTAAAATAAAATAATAAAAACATATCCTTAATTATGTTTTAAGAGTAACCAATACATTTGTTGACTAACTCAACAACTATTGGCACTTATTTTATGCAAAAATACAAAACAAAATTAATTGCTCAAAAGTGTATATATCTTTTTCTCCTCTATATTTTTAAAGTGATCTATGTATTGAGTTTTATAAAAAACTAAAAACAATACATATCAAAAACATAAAATTCCATTATACAAATAATTTGGAATAATAATAAATAAAAAATAATTAAAAATATCAAACAAAAAATTGAAATTGGTTATAATTATGGTTAAATAACCTCATATTACATACACCAAATTCATGAAAAAAAAAATTTAAAATAAAAAATAACAAAAATTCCATTATAATTGTGTTTCGAAAAGCTAATATTACATACACCAAAATCATGAATAAATCTATATAATTAAACTAGAAAATAGAGATCGTATTAGTATATTTATACCCATGAGGAAAAAAAGATTTTAGTCCTAAAAGATTTAAGTCCACTATCCTTTAAGAATATAACCACTATACAATTCTTTCAAGGCTCACGCTAAGTTCCATGTCCATAGAATGAATCATGAGAGAGAAACATAATCAAAATGAATTACCCACTATATGAATCTTTCAAGGCTCAAGCTAAGTTAGTTCCATGTCCATAGAATCATGGCAGTGAAACATAATCATAATCAATATGATTTTTTTTAATATTGAAAAGCAAAAGTATATTGTAAAAATGTCAAGGATAAGCTCCATGTCCATAGAAACATGGCAGGATAAGTTCCATGTTCATAGAAACATGGCAGAAAAACATAATCATAATCAAAATGAATTTTGTATATTGAAAAATAAAAGTATATTGTAAAAATAGAAGAGAAAAATAACATATGATAAAATGGAAAGAGAACAAAAATGTATTATATGGTGAGAGCGTGTCTCATTTTTTAGATTCTACAAATTCTTTTGTGATCCCATGATAGTTGGATTTCTCTTATATGGACACTATTTTAGAGTCCCTGACTATGCTATCCATGGAAGTAACTTGTCAAATGAATATTGTCCCTCGATTGTTAGCAAAAACTTTATCCCTTTTACTATATTATATATTTGTCTTTGTTGTGAAGCTACGACTCAACATGCCCCTATAGTTATTTGTCTTCATTGTTGTGTAAGGGGTACGTGTGTTCTAATTAAAACTTCAAGTATACCTTTGAAAATTAATATGTAAAACTTTGAACACATTGGATGACAAATGGACCTATTACATATATAGTCAATTTGCTTTGGACGATTATAAATTGGCAACATGAGAACAACAAGTAAGAAATTTAAAGTGAAAATGTGAAAATAGGTAACACTTTTTGGAGCGAGGAATGATGATGGTGATGCGATGAGGTTTCTCAAAAAGTCAAACAAAACTCTATGCTCAGAGTTTTAAAAACTCTAGGATAAGAGTTTCATAATTTCTCAATCAAAATTTTGTGAGTTTCTAATCAATAAAATTACGAAAAAAAATTAGTCAAGAGTTCATAAAATTCTTGGCCAAATTATTTACTCGGTTGAGAGTTTTTGGTCAACTAGAACAACAAAGTCTACAACGGTTTTTAGAAACCTATAACTTCAACAAAGGTGAATCTTTGCAAGTTTTGAAGATCATTTGTCTGACCTACTACCAATAGATTCAAATAGCAATGGATTCATATTTGAATCTAGTTTGTAATGATATATGATTTTTTTTTTTTTTTCATTAAGAATTTATATTTTTAATAATTTTGTTCTAAACTTAAGAATTTTATTATTCCCAAAATCGTCTAAAATGGAAATTCAATATTGTCAAAATCTCAATACCAAAAAAAATAACAAAAATCATAGTGCACTTCCTCACACTATCTTTTTCATAAGGATATTTTTAGTTTTCTTTGTAATGGTAATATCAAAATGAAAATTGGTGCCCACAAAAATGTGTCAATATGACACTCTTTTTTATATTTCAATAAATAATACAAAAATAGTACTTAGATTTGAAAAATAAAAAAATATAGTCCATGCACTAATACAATCCATTTAGATTATGAGCATATTTTTTTCCCCTAAATTGAATAGCCATCTCTAAAAAACTAGACACCCACATAGGTCA
>SNQJ01S0004023.1:170316-228290 GCA_010110895.2 Picea sitchensis | reverse complement strand
TATTACATCCAAATATATTGTTCTACCTATGTGCGGGTTAGGACCCTAACATATTGGATAACTACCTTGTTAGGTCACTCACTGACTTAGGCCATTTAGTTCCATCCTTCATGGATGATTGGTAGAATCAAAATTATTCAATAGATATAGAAGAAATGAAATGATGTTTTTTTTAATTCAATAACCACATCAAGAAGTTTTTCATCATATGATGACACACTAGCTTGTACATGTTTGTTTGATCATATCACAATGTAGGTGTGGAAGTTAAGGATGGATATGGAGCATCAAATCCATAAGCTTCTACAAGTTTTGGGTGAACCCCACTTTATTATTATTAGGGAGCCACCTAGACCCTCTCAACCCTATTCAACAAGTTTCCATTGAGGTGAAATTAGGCCCCACCACCATACCAGAAAACATGTACAAGAGAGACACGACTGTGGGAGGACTTCCCCCTAGCCCCAACCTATAATCATAAACAATATTCGACCCTATCCTTCGCCATCTTTGAAGGGTCAAAGCCTATAGATCCTCCCACTAATGGTTGGGAGCTTTTGTAATCAATAGATTCCAATCCCTTGGTGATTACTTGGGACCCTTCCCTACATGACCATGGCCAACCTCCATCCAATGCTCGCATGATTGCATCTTATCTTATTTATGTTAAAGTTGTGACCCTTTGTTTGTTGTTATTATTATGAGTCCTTATCGAGTCTTAGCTAGGTTGTATATGTGTAGGTATTTTGGCCTAAGCTACCCCATGTTTTTGAGTTTTGGATGTTTTCACCCGACCTAATACAAAGTGTTAGAGTGACAATTTTTCCTACACCAATTAGTCAATCAACCACTTCAAACAAGAAGTCCTCACTCAACTAATGTAAGAAAATCCTTCTAAGGTCTCTAGTTTGACACAAAAAATCTCGTATAACTTTTTAAGCTTGTACAAACCCAACCAACCATAGGTGAGCCTTTCCACCTTATCTTTCTTCCAAATATTCTACAATAATACCATCTAACCTTCCTCAAAGTCATTTGTCTTTATCTTACTATTGCGGTATCTCTTCACAATGCACTTTGCCATTTCATGTTGAAACATAACCATAATCAAACTTAATCCAATAACTCATGTTCCTCTAGGTATAGATCTCTAGTATAATTGATGGTATAGATCTCTAGATTGCAATCTTTCTGGATATGAGATCCTCATAGATGGTATCTAATATTTGATGGAAGGATGACTTCCTTGTCAAATGCTAATTGGAATGGTTCTTTTCCTATTCACTTTTCCATGTCATCCATTACCCCCAAAGGGTAGCATGTAATTAGTTGACATAGTTCAATTTATTTAAGTTGCAAACCTTTGTTAAAATAAATATTACTACTTTGCTTGTTGTTTTGTCTTTTCCATTTACCTTGGGACAATACAGACCACTCTACTAGTGTGTGATTTGGAAGATATTCATCATGCTCGTGATGGTACTAACAGTGAAGTGGGTACTTTGGTTGTAGGTGATCTATATTTTCAACTTGAAGCTACAAATCACATGTTTAAATATAAATTTGGTTGTCACCTTTGATGTCACTGCCATAATTGAGTGATCCTATGACCATTTGGTGAATAGATTAGTGTCAAAAACTATGTATTGGAATTGTATCTTCTTTTTAGGCACAAAATGGCTAGTGAAATCTATCTCCCATTGTTCAAATCGATACATCGAAGAATAGAAAAAAGTTCAATGTGGTCCCTTATTCAAGGTTTACTACCCTCCTTTTGTTATTATCACACTCCTTCACTCATTTGAAAAATATTTGAATATTGTCAGGTGTCGCAATCCCAAAACAATATTTTCTAAGATGCACTTGGTGGGGAGAAATGACCTCTAGCAACACCCCAAATGAGACTTGGTTATCACTTGCTTTGTCTCCAATAGTGGCACACATCACTAGCATAGTATCCCATCCTTTATCATTATTGACTCATCATTGGAGCCCTATTGCCCATAGACACTTGATAGGAAGTAGGTTGTGATAAAGGCTTCTTGGTGCTCTTTGTCTTCTATTAATTTGATCAATTGACATGCCTTTGGTGATGTAGTTTTAATGATTGAACAATGCTTTGTCTTATGTGTATCAAGTTTGTGAAGGATACAAAACACCTACTCAGGGACATTGAAGGCACAATTGTTATCTATATTCCCCCAATCTCCACATTAGAAACATTTATTGGCTTTTCAACCACCCAATATTGTGACAATTGAGGAAGTACTACCTTGAGCTTGCACTTGATACACATTTTCATCTTGTCGTTCCTTCTTGGATTGATCTCTTGTCCTAAAAGTGTCTCAGTCATGTATGTTCTCCTTCCAATTGGAAAATCAATATCGATTCTTTGTGTTGTGACTTGCAATTGTTTGTGCATTGCATGTCTATATTGCACATTCATAAAACCTTTAACATGCTCATCTTTTTTGGGTTCTTGTTATGTTTATGGGGTTGTCCATGATCATCACTATGCTTACCTATTTTCCATCCTTTAGTTAATGTTGCTTGGCTTCATTATTTATCTTCCTTTGATCCCATTCTTCCTTGAATAGACATTCCTTGTCTTGTGTGGCTAGATCTATGTCATCTTCCATTTAAATAACTATATTTAGGGCTTCCCACAATGATTGTGTTGGGTTTCTTTGGAGGTACGATTGGAGATTAAGACATACGGTATGGGAATAAACCATCCATTTTCACAACTACTTGAACATCCCGAAGAGCTCCTTCAATAGGGAATAAGATTGTTGCATTGTCTAGCACCACATCTCTCTAGTGTTCTTCTAAGGTTAGGATTGGACTTTCTAGTGTTCTTCTAAGGTTCCATTGAAACATCTTAGCCTCTCCTCTTGGGCTTGCTCCCTAGAGCCTTGTTAAGGTTCACTTGTAGAATTGATAGTGTAGGAAATGGTTTGAAGAGTGGGATATAAAAGAAGAAAGGTGCCTGACGGATGAAGAGATGTTGAAATTCATGTACAAGAATGCCACGGGAAGGAAAAATATAAAAAACATACAAAGATAAAACGATAATACCACATAACAACTTTAGATATCAAAGTGCAAAACTACTTGAAGCTTGACATCCCATGGCATGAAAAATAGATAATAGCACAACTAAGAATCGACTTACATAGATTGAGATGTGAAACAAGAAGATGAGAACAACTAAAGAAACCATGAAAGAAATGGTTATGTCGAGTACATGAAAATGGGAGGTAGAAATTGTGTAATTCTTTATCCTTCATTATACAACATACTCACAAATTAAGGGTGAGATTGAACTAACAAAGTAGAGATGAAGAACTGACTTTTCAAGATGATCTTATATGATTATTAATTAATTTTACAATTTAATAAAATAGATCCATCTATGTGGATTGCATGGTGCACTACCTTACCGTGGGCTCTTTAATTTAGTTCTTAATGGATTATACTCCAAAGGTTTGCAAAACATATGATGTCGAAGTAAGTGGTATCATGGGGAGGATTACCACTATGATTGATATGTAATTTAATAAATGACAAAGTTATTGGGGGCAAATTATCCTTTTGCTAGGCTCTAGAGTTGTTGTGTCGTTTACCATCCTAAGCACTGAGCTTATAATAAATGTAGTTAATTTAATTAGCATGATAGTTTTGTCTTGTCTTGTTGGGACGAGTGGAATAAAATTATGAAAACTTTCACTTATTATTATATCAGAAAAACACTAACGCTTTGATGTGATGGTGAAATCATTAAAATCCATTATACTTCTGTTTGTTTCTGATTCTCGTGAATATATTTGCAGATTGTGATGATTTTAAATGTAAAAGTGAACAGGGAATTGGTTTACAGTCACGAGAAATATTCCTCGAAGTTACTTTTATATACAAATTTAAAATAAACATTAGTTGAAATT
This sequence comes from Picea sitchensis, assembly GCA_010110895.2. NCBI lineage: Eukaryota > Viridiplantae > Streptophyta > Pinopsida > Pinales > Pinaceae > Picea > Picea sitchensis. The sequence continues at coordinate 224,346 of SNQJ01S0004023.1, read as the reverse complement.
TTCTGAAGCAATATCTACTTTAAGGATTCTGCAGCTGGTATCTAATTTATGGATTTTCCATCAATTGGCAGATACGGGGAGAATGATGGTCAGTCAGTTCACGACTCATTCAGTCAGATGTCGGCTGTCATTTTGCGGGTTTTGTAACCAGACAGCGAAAGAAATATTAGGGTACATGGAGTTGACAAATTAGTAAAACAAAATCCAGAAACATGTTGAAACTGCAGCCGGTATGGATTTATATACAGTTCGGTTAAATGCCAGTAGTACTGTAGTTTTATTTTTGTGTTTCAGAGATCTTAACAACTGTGAATTGCATTTCTTTCATTAATCAGCAGCAGTTTACATTTCTACATTGGAAGTAGGTTAACATATTTGTTTTTTTGGAAAAAAAATGAGCCTGAATCCGATCAGATTTTCAAGAATAGCTTGAGTTTCGCATGAATCAAAATTCCATGCATTTCATAACTTTATTTTAGAAATTTTATCCATTTTAAACGGATGCATATCATAAAAAATCAACCAACATTTTAAACGGATGCATATCATAAAAAATCAACCAAAATTTTGGATTATAAGAAATTTAAAACCTTACCGCAGAAGGAAAACATTTAGCAAAAATAATTCTGGAGGGAAGATTACTCCCAGTTAGCCCACTCCATCTACATTGTAGAAATGGCGATTAATTTAAAGAGCCCTGTGGAAAAATTACGACCTTCGAATTTTGATCCAGATAACTATAAATCAAACCCAAATTTCTCCCTTAAAATCCCCAAAAAATGGGTTTGGAGAATCTTTATCATACGGCTCTGAAAATCAGATCATTATGTGTACCCCACGGTTACTACTTGATTTCATTTAATGCAATTTAATTCGAATATCCATTTCAGACATATTAACGAACTGGAAGTTGGAACTCCTGCCATTCAGGCCCAGTTCTGAACACATGAATCCCAAAAATATTACATCATACCCCAAAAATATGACAAGAGCAAACTATCACTACAAGCTCTGTTTGCCATGGCATTTCCAGCAACAAAACCAGCAGAGAAGCTATGTGCAGGTCTGTTATATACATACACTGGTGAGCAGGCATGGCAATATGCACAAAATATACATTTCCTAAAATGAATGCAAAAGCAGGAGAAGCGTGATGGCGTAGAAAACTGTGAGGAGATAACCGATATGGAGTCTGATGGCATTGGGCGCAGCAGAAGAAGAGTGGTCGAGCTGAACCGAATCAACGGCCAGAGGCATATTTTCTTGGTCTGGACTGCACTTTGACTGGTTAGCAGGGTGGGCGGTGTACACCAGAGCTCTCAGCACTGCAGAAACGGTGGGAATATACGCAGTTTTGTTCTTGGCCAGTAACCACGTCAACCCCATTAATTCACAGTCTTTGTTGTACATCCTGCTGGTCCTGCCTGAGTAATGCCCATCCGTGTCTGGACTCCCCTTGACCTGCAAAACAATGCAACCCCTCGTTAAACTCAGTAATTTAAGTCTAGCAGGCTTGAGATCATTGAGATTGCAACATATAAAAAAAATGCAACACATCATTGAGATTGGAACCTGAGAATTTGATAGTTTTCTGGTCTAGTATCTAGTATAGGATACCTTCTGGAGTGCCTGGAGGCAGTTGGTGCATCCCTGGTAAGAGGGGCTAGTGCAGTTGCTCTCAAGGGCTCGAACAGCAGAGAGGGGCGCGGCTGCATTGTGGTGGGTGGAAACATTGAAGGCGTTGGGGCAGTTGAGGGAGGCGATGTGGTGTAGCCTTATGCCGCAGAAGCAGAGAATCGGATCGCAGGAAGCGTTGGGGCTGGGGATGTTGATTCCCCGGGTCTTCAGAGAGCTCTGCAAGCTGTTCACGCACGTCTGCGAATCGTCGGGAAGGAGAGGCTGCAAGTCCGCGGAGGAGACGGGCGGGGGCGCCGCTTGGAGAGCAGTCCGGGCATGGGCAGCATATAACCAAGCGGCCAAAACTGGGCAGCAGCGGCTTCTGTCCAGAATCTCCTTTCCACCACCGCAGGCCTCCTTGACGCCTCCGAACAGCTCGTCCGAGAGATCGAGGTGACACGTCTTCTTATCCTGCTCAATAACTGGAATCGCAGGTACCGTGTTCGAACCCACCGGCTGCTCCACCTCCGAACTCCCAATTCCTCCTCCGCCCTTTTCCCCATCCCCTGAGCTCAACGCGGCGCATATAAACAAAGCGAGAACAACGAACAGAAGCAGCGATATTCCCCTCATTTTCTTCCTTGGCTCTCTGCAGAATTCCAACCTGCGACTTTGAGTGAACGAAGTCTGTATTAAGCTTGAGATTCCATGCCGATTTTTGATTGATGGGCGGCGGACGGAAGCAATTTTCCGCGAAATAGCTGCCAACAGTCCTATCTGCAAATAGTATTATGATTTCTGTACGTCTGTCTATAAAATATGTTATAGTCCGGAAGAAGATCACGGGATCATTGCCGGGCAGCGGCCATGACTGCGGTTTTGAGAAACGGAAACTAAAGGCTCTTCGTCAGGGAAGGGACTCGGAGGGCGTCCATGACAGGTGATATAAATTATGCGTCTTCACTTCACATCGTGATTATCTCGCACAGGAATTGCCCGTGGCTAAACCGTCGTTCTTTTACAACCGTCGTTCTTTTACAACCCCCAGTGCTAACCTAACAACATCTCGCTAAACCGTCCTCCGAGATGTGGCCCCATCGGAAGACTTACCTTTTTGAAGGGTCCCCTCGTCATCATGGTTCCCGTAATATCATAGCTACCTAGTTTCATGTTTACTTCTTGATTTTTCTAAACATTTTCTATTTCTTTAAAGGAAGGGTCTACGCTTTATGTTATAAGGAATCTTTCTGTTTCACATTACTAATAATTGAAATATTAAAACAATGGCAAGAATCAAGCTTTTCATCATGATAATAATTCAAATATTAAAACAAGAAGAAATCAAGCTTATAACTCAATATAAAAATGTATAATTTTTCCGTGTTTAACTAGTCGGAAAATCTATCATAACTCATAGAATATTTAGACTAAGCTGATAATCTAGTGCATTAATTTTAATGATAAAACATTAAAAAAACAAATTACATTATTTAAACAACTAATATTCAAAACTAACAAGTTACATGATTTAAACAACTACTATTATCCCCAAGTTATCAACATTATTATGTTAAAATGATTAAAATATAAAAACAAAATCGATTTCAATGATGAAACACTTCAAAACTAACCAGAAATAACTACTATTCAAAACCAACCAATTACATTATTTAAACAAGTACTATTCCCCAAAGCTATCAATATTATTATGCTAAAATAATTAATATGTAAAAATAAAATTGATTTTAATGATGTGACACTTCAAAACTTACAAGTTGCATGATTCAAACAACTGCTATTCAAAACTAACCAGTTACATGATTTAAATAACTATTATTCCCCAAGCTATCAATATTATTATGCTATAGTCATTAAAATATAGAAATAAAATATCCAAAAATATTAAAAAAATAAAATGTGAATAAAATGAAATTGTTTGCCATTGCTTAACTCAATTTTTTTTTAGGTACAATTTTTTTTTTTCAAGTTTTTGTTTTTAAAAAAAAATCATCTCAGAAGATTTGATCTCTTGATGTATAATGAATTCAGAATTCAGAATTAAGATGAATTTATCTTGATATATATAAATAATTAGATTTAGTTATTTAATTCAAACCATTACAAAAAATATTATCTTCTCCATCTAAGATTAATGAATATCTTGTTATATCAAAATATCATCTTTCTCATTAAAGATTAATAAATATCTTGTTATATCGACACTAAATTCACTTTAAATATTATCTTTAAAATAATAATAATATTAATATTAATAAAAAATTTGATATAACATTTACATGGAAATGCAAATGCAAGGTCCATTAACTTTTTGTGTTTGTTACATCATCATTATGAACTACAGGGTAATCACGAGGACATAACTACCAAAATCATAGCGCCCATTAACTTTTTGTGTTGGCTACATCATCTTCACTGGCAGATAGGCTAATCACGAGAACATAACTACAAGTCACAATGCAATTATATTAGCATTGACTTTTAGTTTGGATATTCTCCTTTGTTGCACAGGGAAATCCCTCAATCATTCAACCTTTATTTGGTATGGTCCAGCAATAGTAGTACAGCTAAAGCTTTGATATTTCTAATCTCATGCAAAGGCAAATCCCTCAATCATTCAACCTTTATTTGATCAACCCATCTAACAAACAACCATTCTTAGTATCTTCCACATTTTTGACACCTTTTCAACTTTTATGAGCATAGTAAGATGAACACATTTAAAAAAAATATTCATTGAACACCTTTACAACTTTATGAACATAATAGGATAAACAGATTACACAAATATATATTCCTTGGATTTAAGATGGAAAGGGCCTTATAAATTATCTGTATTTTGTAAAATTCAAGGGAACAAATTCATCCAACCAAATCAATAATGATATGATTTATATTTAATCGTTTGAAGCCAAATAAACAATTCACTTAACTGATCTTGAAGTGAGATATTTTATTGCCCACTTCACAACAAGACAAATAGACAAATGATAGTGGAAGAGAAGCATTTTCCACATTCTATAATGCTTTGAGATAGTGGATACATGATGGGGACATGACATTCGTCTTTTCCCATAACCTTTGCAATCCATAAATAAATGTCAAGCACTCTTATGTATTGGAGTCCAACTGGAGATGACTTTATTAATAGAAGTGTCAATGGAGTACAAGAGAGAACTCCATTCAAACAAGAGTTTGAAGTATTATATGGATACATTTTTCTTTTTATCCTATGGAAATATTTTAGATTCTTATAAGAGGCCATCAATAATAATAAGACAAAATTGATGTGTATTTTTGGTGTATGGGGTTATGTACTTTGTACTTAATAAATTTAATGCCCATCCACCTTATGATGCCTGAAAGGTATTTTTATCCATCTCAGTAATGGAATACATGTGTTGAAGTACTTATTTTGAGTTTTGTGATTTTCAATTTTATGTTTAGTTTCATGATAAGGTTTTTTAGTCTAGACATTGGTCTTTGTTTTTGTTGGTCATGCGGTGGATACTTTAGCCACTATATGCATCACTTCCTTGTTAAATTAATCTTCTTTGGGAATCTAGTGGGTTGAGAAACCTTCATATGGTTTTCTAATTTATTGGGGTACACTTTTTGAGACATTTACTTGTAAAACTTTTCTTTCAAGGTGTTTCAATATGCATTGTAAACCATTACTTTTTATTTCTTTTTTGTTTATATTGCAATTTGCAATTTCTTATAATACAAATAAGTATTTTCCATAGAGTGAACTATGATATAATTCTTTGCAATTTTTTATGATACAAATAAGTATTTTCCATAGAGTGAACTATGATATAACTCTTTGCAATTTCTTATGATACAAATAAGTATTTTCCATAGAGTGGACTATGATATAACTCTAATCCTAGTAATATGTCTAAATATTGTCATTAAAATTTAATATAATATTTAACAAAATCATTTCATCCACTTTTACCAAGTAATTAGAGAAGAAAAACAAAAGACAACAATGCTTAATAAAACCCTTATAAAATAGATTAATATAATTTATATATTAAAGCAATGAGCATACTTAAATTTCTAGATAAAAAAGAAATTTACATGTATTTACAAGTTATTGTAGCCTAGTTATTTACATTTTATTTTGAATAATATTGATATTGTGTAACTTTTGGTTTGTGAGTTGTTTTTTTTTATTGAATAGTGACTAAGTAGATGAAAGTTATATAATTTAATAAAAAAAAAAATTATTTTTAATTATATATATATATATATTATTTATTTATTAAATATTTTAAATATACTTCAAATTAAAGTACTAGCGACTTCTCTTTTCAACTCTTTATTATAATATGTTATATACTAGCACAGTCATATAATTGTATTTATCTGGTGTTAATATTTTAATTTCTGTTAATCACTTAGGTGACAATCAGTTAGCTATCAAAGTAATTTTTAAATATAATTAGATAAATGTAAAAAAATAAACACATAAACATTATATAAACATTATAAACATGATTAGATAATTTCGGCGTAAATATAAACATTATAATATATATATATATTACTTGAATTTGAAGTATATTTAGATTATTTAATAAATAAAGTAAATAATTGAATTTGAAGTATATTTAGATTATTTAATAAATAAATAAATTCATATCAAGGGTTTTATATTGTTCGGTAAGCATTTTATAAATGATGTTAAATATGGAAAATTGATATTCACAAATATAAAATGGAAAGATGAAAATATATCTAGTGCAGGGATATATCTTATTTTCAATATATGTAGGTGCTTGGTAAAGTACACGTATTTGTAAACGGAAAGGATGCTTTATTTTATATATATATCATTGAAATATATATTAGAGAGTGGTTCGATTATGTCACTATATGTATGATGCATATTTATGATGTTATGTAAAGTACATGTATTTGAAATAGATAGAGATACTATATTTTTTTAGATGGTGATTTGATTTTGTCATTATGTACAAGATGTAGAGGGTGATTTGATTTTTTCAGTATGTACAAAATGCAAATGTAAGGCTGGTTTGATTTTGTCACTATATTCAAATAAAATAAATTTAAGGTTGGTTTGATTTTGTCACTATATTTAAATAAATTTATATTGATTGTTATTTATATTTAAAATTAATATTAATTTTTATTATAGAAACTATATTGATTGTTATTTATATTTAAAATTAATATTTTTTATTTTATTTTAGTAATTGTATGTCAAAATTAAATTTAAAATTTGTTTTTATTGTAGTTACTCTAAGTCAAAATAAGTTTTTGAAAAACTATCACAAAATATTTATTACACATGATTAAAATTAAGGTGAGTGATATGTTATTTTGTATAGTTATAAAGTCTATAGAATATATGGTTTATTGCGATTCTTAAGTTTTAAATGCTTATTGAATAAGGTTAAGATAAAGGTGAATGATAATTTATAGATTTTTAATTTTTTGAAAATTTTAATTATAGAATACTACTATGGTTTTGTTGTTATTAGTGAGTTCCTTCTTTTAGATTTTTTTGTTTTGTTGTTATTAGTCAATTTCATTTTTTAATTTTTGGTTTTTGGTTTTACTTTTATTAGTCAATTTTTTTCATTTTTTTATCTATTTTACTTTTGTTTTGTTGTTATTAGTTGACCTCTTCCTTTTTATCTAATGTAACACCCTTTGATGTGATGTACTGTACTGAGTAACACCCTTTGATGTGATGCACTGACCCTTTAATGGGTTATAAATTACTATATACATTGTTATTTTTAGTTATTCGTTTGTAATATGAATTGAAATGTAAATTCTATAGTACTATTCTAATGTAAAATAAAAGTTATTTATTCTGATGTGTTGTTCTAAACATGTAATTCAAGCATAACATTCAACCATTAATTCAATTTCTACAACATTACAACAATTCATTTAATAATTAATAACTAGATTTATAGAAAGATAAAGAGGAATACTTCTAATTATGTTTGATTTAGTCTAGTATTGTAGTTCTTTGTACATTGGCTACCTTCCTATGTGGACTTGGCTGCCCAAAATGGATTTTTAACCTCCCATCCAGTTAGGGGCAACCTTGCTAGCTCCCTATCTCTAGGAAACCTTGGGGTTTCCTAGCCCTTCATGTCTAAATCTCCAAGAATAACACCCAACCCAACACCACTCTCTCAATAGCTCAGCCATTAGTCTCTCACATCCTTGATAGATCCCACATGTATGAGTTTTCAGAGTTTCAATGCTCCCAATGGTTCTCACCCCTTCCAAAAAAAATTAAAGAAGAAATGCTTATGTGGCCCCACATAACATTGAATGTTACAAATGCCATAACTATGGATACATATCTCGTGATTGTAGAAGCATGATCGATACTTCCATGAAAGGGAACATTGATATCATATATAAGAAAGTATGGAAAATAAAACAAGAAGAACAAGTGAATAAAGACCAGGTCACAAAGATCGCAGGATTAGCAATAGGATAAGATGAAGACAAATCTATAGGGAAAAATGAAATTGTTAGATATAGGAAGGTTTGGAGAAGAAATGAAAAACAAGAAGAACAAGTCCCAAAGATCACAGGATTTGTAGCAGCGTGAGATAGAAAAGAAGAGCAGGTGAATAAGGAACAAGTAAAAGATATTTTACTTCCAGGAATTGTAGTGCGAGATCAATCCACAGGAAGAAAGGAAGAAGTCAAAGTTCAGAGAGATGACGAGTCTACAGATGAAGAGGAAGATTGCTCTTTGATCCAAAATAGATTCAGGAAGGCCTAAAAATAAAAGTTCTTAGAATTGACGAAACCATCGCCATTGCGTCAGGCTCGTCACGTCGATTCCAACCATATATATTCTTTTTACAAATGGACATCGTATGCAAAAGTTATCACGTTATCGATTTGCCAAATAGGAAAAAAATCAAATGGTCAAAGTCAACAGGACATACTATTGACGCCAACAATACGACAGGTGACATCATGATGACGTCAATAGGGACACGTGGCATGGCGAGGAGGTGACACGTGTCACTTAGTTTTGGTGTTTTTGGGCTGAGTTGGACCAATATGGAAATGACACATGGAAGTACAGACGACATGTGGCTATACAGATGTTGACATGGCAGGGTGACTGGGCAGTACGGATGCTGATGTGGTAGTTGACTGGGAAGGTGACTTGGTAGTACAGACGCTGATGTGGCACGAAATGTGGTTGTATGACAGTGACATGGCAGCTAACTGTGCATGCTGACTGTGTGTTGACTGTACTGTATGGGTCAACCACAAGGTGACACATGGCCCAATCAGAGGGCACCATGTGGCACCCCTGATTTTTCCAATATTAGCTTGGTAAAAAATTTGTTCCGGCTCCAGAGGAATTGAACACCCGACCTATCCTCCAGCCCAACGACTTCACAACCTATGGTGGATCGACTGGTTTACGTGAAATGCTTGATTTACAAGTGGCATATATTGCTTTTAAGTTGGTAGTCGACAAGAGTTTGGGATAAGCTTGGTCGACAGGGGGCTAGCTCGACCAACTAGGCTATTAGACAAGGGGATTATTCTTTGATAAGGGCATGGTAGAGGCCTAGCCATAGGCCACATGACCATGCATACAACCAGCACAATGAAGGCCAAGGGCTAAAGACCAGGGGTGTTCCCAACCTGAGGACATATGGTGCTTCCCATATGGTCAGGAGCCCGGGTAAAGGGGGTTGCGTGCCAAATTTTGCGAATATTTGGGTTTTATAACTATAATATATGATTTTTTGTTTTTTTTTTATGTTGATTTTGGGAGATTGTTTGCCCAAAACTAAGGATTTAGAGCCCAATTTGAGGCCAAATCTTGGGAGGAAGTTGGGATAGGATCACCAACTCAAATCCTATATAAATCAGAGGTTTTTGACAGACCAGGAGGTTCATATTAGCAGAATGATGATGAGTTTGTGAAGCTTGAAGACATTTTTATGCAGGGAAGCCATGGAGGAAGAAAACTTTGGAGGCCAATTCCAGGAGCTACGCTCAACCTTTTTTAACTTCTTCTTCTTTCCTTAATTCCTAATTGGTAATTGAACACATGCTTAAAACTTAACCAAGTATTTAATGATCAATTTTGGATCAAGTGGTATGAGAGCAGGTTGACAATTGGTTGTTTGAGTTTGCATGATTACCAGGGAAAAACTAAGTCATGGTGAAGGCGAGATTGTAGAAGGAGATCCAAAGATTGGATCGAGAAAGAGGACTTCTGAAAGTGAGGAGATGGCATCGGAAGAAGGAATGTCTCAGAACAAGATAGAGTTGCAAAAGACTTTATTTTCCATGTCTGAGATGGTAAAGGTCTTATATGAGGATTACTTGGAACGGAAGAGGCCTTTCCAAGGGGAATCTTCCAAACAAGGAAAAAGTGAAGAAGGAGAGGATATATCCTCCTTCACCTCCTTCATCTCCATCATCTTCTTCTTCCTCAAGTACAAGTGAAACTTCTACCGCAAGAAAACATTCCCATAAACATAAACATGATATGCCTTTACTTAAGCTTGATGTGAATTTTGAATTTCCCATGTATGATGGTGAAGTAAACGCTGAGAGACTTGATAACTGGGTCAGACAGGTGGAAGTTTATTGCAGCATGCAACAAATCAAAGATGAGGCAACTCAAATCAAGTTGACATCGCTTCGTCTTGCAGACACAACACTCATCTGGTGGCAGAGTAAATTGCAAAATGTTATGCAACAAGTTGGTAATGTATTTCCATCATGGAAAGATTTTGTTTTTGCACTTATAAAGCATTTTTTTCCTTTGGGTTATAAGGAAAAGAGTTTAATTGAATGGAAAATTATTAAACTAAGAAAAGCACAAACAATGGAAGAATACATGCATGAATTTCATAAGATGGCATTAATGTTAAATATTCCATTGCATACACAAGAAACTCTTATGAAGCATATAGGAGGTTTACCTGCACATATTCGTAACACTGTATTTATGTTTGGACCTACTAATCTTGATGAGGTTTATGTTCAAGCAACATACATTGAAGCAGGGAAAACATGAGTTGGTGTATCATGGGAATCATCTTCAAGGAGAGAAGACAAAAGAAAGGGGAATGGAAAGAAAGCAAATTCAGTGACAAGGAAGGAAGAGAAGCTCTCTTGCAAGCATTGCAAGAAAGAAGGGCACGATGATGACCATAGTTGGCAATTGCATCTAGAAAAGAGACCGAAGTGGTTCAAATAAAGGAAAGGGAGGCAAAGAATTGCAACAAAAACATTTCCAACAGAATTGAGATATGATTCAGGTGATGAGACTAAAATCACAACAGTTGGTTTGACAGGTAAAATTGGTGATGGATATGATTCTAGAAGTAAATTGTTTCACATAAGGGTGATAATGAAACATACTAAGATCGATACATTGATAGATAGTGGATCTCAATCTAACTTGATTTCAGAGGAAGTGGTTAAACAATTGGGATTGACAACTAAGCTACATCATAAACCTTACTCACTTAAATGGATAATAAACAATCATAAATTTCACATAACAAAGCTATGCACTTTAAAGTTTTCAATTTCATCAAAGTTTGTGGATGAGGTAATGCATGATGTGGTGCCACTAAATGAATGTGGAATGGTCTTAAGAAGCCCTTATTTGTATGATCGCAAAGCAATCTTCTACAGGGAACATAATCAATACCACTTAACTAAAGAAGGAAATTAATATGTTGTACATGCTCATCACATAAAAGAAAATCAATCTCTATAAACAATGGAACAAGGAAGGCAACTTATGGAAGCAACACACCTATAATTGTGCCAAGTAAAACAATTGATCTTAAGCATGAACATAAGATGGTTGTAGAATGGAAGTTCAATCATACTTTGCTTCAAGATAAGCTAATTTCCTGCAAGCACATCAAACATATTAGCTCATTTGCAGTCATATTTATGATGTTATCGATGCTAATTTTTTCAACATGGATGGTAGTGGCTTCGGTAAGATGTGAACGAGTTTAAGTGGCTAACAATATGCTCTCAGTTGTCATGGTTGTTTTGCAATTGATTATGATGTGACAGGTGCATAGGTCATAGTTTAAATACAAAGGACAAGTGGGGTGGCCTATCCCACACTTGATGACTGGTTAATACCTTTTTGGAGGACCAAAAGGTCTTAGTGGGGAGGCATGATCCAAAATGGATCCAAGAAGGCCTAAAAATCAAAGTTATTGAAATCAGACGAAACCAACGTCATTGCGTCAGGCTCGTTGCGCCGATTCTGACCATATATTTGTTTCCGCAAATGGACACCATATGCGAAAGTTATTGCGTTATGATCGATTTCCCAAACATGCAAAAAAGTCAATTGGTCAAAGTCAACATGATGTACTGTTGACGTTAGCAGTACGATAGGTGACGTCATCATGACATCATGATGACATTAACAGAGACACATGGAAGCATGAGGAGGTGACACGTGTCACTTGGTTTTGGTGTTTTTGGGCTGAGTTGGGCCAGTACAAAAATGACACGTGGTAGTACAGACGACAGGTGGTTGTAAAGATGCTGACATGGCAAGGTGAATGGGTAGTATAGATGATGATGTGGAAGGGTGACTGGGAAGTATGGATGCTGACATGGTAGCTGACTGGGCAGGTTACATGGCAGTACAGACATTGACATTGCACGACACGTGGCTATACGACAACAACATGGCAAGTGATTGTGCATGCTGACTGGGTTGCTGACTGTGTGCTGATTGTGCTATACGGGCCAACTACAGGTTGACACATGGCCCAATCACAAGGCACCACATGGTACCCCAAAAATTTCCAATATTGGCTAGGTAAAAATTTTGTTTTGGCTCCGGGGGAATCGAACACCCGACCTATCCTCTAGCCCAACGACTTTGCAAACTTCGACGGACCAACCGGTCTACATGCAATGATTGATTTACAAGTGACGTATATTGATTTTAAGTTGGTAGTCGGTGAGAGTTTGGGATAAGCCCAGTCGATGGGGGGATAAACCAACCAACCAATATCTTAGACCAGGGGCTTATCCTTTGACAAGGGCATGAGAGAGGCCTAGCCACAGGCCACATGGCCATGCATACGACCAACACAATGAAGACCAAGGGATAAAGGCTAGGGGCGCTCCCAACTCGAGGACATATGGTGCTTCCCATATGGCCAGGATCTTGGGTAAACGGGGCTGTGTGCCAAACTTTGCCAATATTTGGGTTTTATAACTATAATATATGATTTTTGGGGTTTTTTATGTCGATTTTGGGAGATTGTTTGCCCAAAATTGAGGATCTGGAGCCCGATTTGAGGCCAGATCTTGGGAGGAAGTTGGGATAGGATCACCAACTCAAATCCTATATAAATCATAGGTTTTTGACAGACTAGGAGGTTCATATTAGTAGAATGATGATGATTTTGTGAAGCTTGAAGTGTTTTTTATGCAGGGAAACCATTGAGGAAGCAAACTTTGGAGGCCAATTCCAGGAGATACGCTCAACCTTTTTTAGTGCCGTCAGTTATGTTGGATTCTTGAGGTCAAGAAGAACACAACCAAAATAGTTTGTAATCCTTTTGATACATTTTGGATGTACTTTTGAAGTATTGAAGAGAAATAAGAAAGCCTCCCCCACTGAGACAAAGGCCCAGAGACATAGGCAATCTTGACGAACTCCGTTAACAACCTTACTATTATGATTTGTTGTTATTAATGCTTATATTATGATATTCATTTCTTTATGATGGCTTCTTTAATCTATCATTAAGTTCTTCTTCTTTCCTTAATTCCTAATCGGTAATTTAACACATGATTAAAACTTAACCAAGTCTTTAAAGACCAATTTCATATCACTCTTCTTCAGAGCGAGACTTTATTGAGCCATCCATATTGGAGACTACCAGTAAATATGTATGTTGAATAGGGGGAGGATTATCGACAAGGGGAGTTATCCTTTTTCAAAGAAGGAAAGAAAGAACAAAGGCATAGAAACACAGAGAAAGTTCAGAGGCATGAAGACAGGGGGATTATCCCCAAGGACAATTTAGACAGGGGGAGTAGTCCCAAAGGGAGATACCCTTTGCCATTGATGTCAAAGGGGGAGAGATAGGAACATCGATGAAAGGCAATGGTCATAAGGGGAGCATGAGAATTGAAGCATCAGTGTTGCCATCAATGCTGGTGTTTCCATCAATGCCAAAAGGGGAGATTTTTGGAAAGTTGGTTTGGATAGTGGGTTGTCATTGATGTCAACCCTTAGATATTCATTTCAACCCTTGGAGAGGTTGTTGGCCCTCAACCAAGTTTTGGGGAAATTTTGGTTAGTTTTGGCCCACTTTTGGACTTCGACATGTTGATCGAAGTAAGAGTGCCCAGGCGGAGCTGAGGTTGCGGATCTCACCTATTTTGAGGATTATGGGGACCCAGTAAGGGGACCTCTAAGGTTTTGTAACGGGTTTATGGGATGTCGTCCCATGGGTTCTCCCTTTGTTTAGGCCCTATTTTAAGATTTTGTAAAGTATAAATAAGAGGAATGTATTGTAGAAGTAGTAGTCATGAGTACTTTTGTGCAAAGGAATGTATGTGTTTGAGGATTTGTGCTCGACTATGATTTTTTAGAAGGTCCTAAGTGTCATGAGAAGAGATTTTGGCTCTGTGCATTTGACCTAGTTTTGGAAGGTGAAGAAGGAGGATCTAGTGCTTAGTGTGTAGATATCTTATCTTGTGCGAAGCTCAACTCTGTGGCTTAGTGCACAAGAGTGACTGGATGTAAGATTTTGGTGAATAATAAAGAGGCGAAGAGGTTTGTGGAAATAGCCCCACCCTGGAGTGAACCACGTATATCTGGTGTCTCATGATTTTCTTTGTGCAGTGTCTTTTCTGTTATGCATTTTCTCAGTGCTTTGATTATGATGTGTAATGAATGTATACTTTGTTTATTAAGTATTTTACTTATGATTAAGGGTAAATGAATGCTAGATCTAACTCACAGTGCTAGGTGCTAAGTGATTAGGGTGCATAATCACTTGTTGTTACTGCACTTATCTGTCTTTGATTATGCTCTGCGATGTTAATGAGGCTAATAAACTAATGCATGCTCACTTCCTAAGCGTTAACAAAATATTCTGTGAAGTGCTCTTATCATAGATTCATGTCCCAACCTGGTTACAGACACCTACGTCCTGTAACCCCCCATGCTTCTACCTCGAGTGAGACTTCGCCTGCTTCAAAGGTGTTTTCGAAAGGGCTGATAGTTGGGGTTTTGCTAGTGCATTGTTAAGCATTGAACCCTGGTTCTGCCCCTGTTCCAACAAATGGTTCCATTGTCGGAACTGAAACTATGATTGCTGGGAACTGAAGTAAAGAAAAATAAAATCTCTGTGCGTAAGCCTGCTGCTGAAGTGTGCAATACTCTACTTAACTTGCGAAGCTTTGTGCCAAGAAAGTAAGTTGTTCTGAAGAAAAGAGGTAAGATTATAAAAGAGGTACGCTTTGTACTTTGGTAAGAGAAAGATAAGTGAAATATTTTATTTTTGAAAGCATGAATTTAAGTATGTTTAATAGATTCTATCCTAGTTTGAAGGCCATGGTGCATTTGAAAGAAAGAGTTGATTTGAGTAAATTTAATGGAAATGAAGAAAGATATGTTATTCCTATGCATAGAAAGAGTTTTTGGACTAATAAGTGGATGCAGGAACCTAGAAAGAATTTTTGCAGATTGCAGGTCCAACACTATGATCCTAGGGGAAGTGCACAGTACCAAAACAATTGGGGAACATTTAAGAGAAAAAGAGGATTGACTTTGTGTTATAATTATAGAAGGCCAGGACATATTGCCAAGGAATGCCCTGGGGTAGGCTCTATTTATCATTGTTGTAAGATTGTTGGTCATGAGGTTGATGATTGTCCAAGGATTATTGCTAAAATTGAGGGGAGGGAGGTAGGCCCTATTTGTCGTTTTTGTAAATTTGTTGGTCATGAGGTTGAGGATTGTCTAAGGATTATTGCTAAATTTGAAGGGAGGGACATAAGAAAAGAAAATTATGAAAAGAGTCAAGAGACTGAGGGTATGTTAGAAAGTCATAAAGAGAAAATATCAGAGGAAGTTCAGACTATGTTATTACAGTTGAAAGAAACAATGGATGTTCATAAAGATGTTAGTTTACCAGAAATCCTGAAAGAAAAACAATGCATAAGTGCAAGAATAAAATACTTCGACATAGACTGTATAGTCTTGGATGAAGAAACACAAATGAATATTATGACAAAAGAAACTTGGGAAATTCTGGGAAATCTTACTGTGGTACCTTCTCTAAGAAGGATAGGCTTGTTTAAGGGAAAGATGATAACTTTATATGGAAGAGTAACTACTGTACCTATTATTGTTCATGGAACATCGACTGAAGAATAATTTGAAGTCATTAGGTTTGTTGAGGACAACACCCCTTTTCCACTTTTGTAAGGTAAAACTTGGATCGAGAAGGATCATATCAGAAGGAAAGTAGAGGAAGAATCTACATAAAAGAAAAAGAAAGAATTATGGTATTTCATAGCTAGGAAAATAGACTAACTAATAGAAGAATGAGAGGATAAGTTGAAGAAACAAAGAAAAGTAACAACGCAGGAGGGACAAAAAGAAAAATAATTAGCTATCAAGGTTGAAAGAATGGAAGAAGGCTTGAAGGACCTACTATCCAAGAGAGAAGTGTTCCCACTTAGGAAGTATTAAGAAAAGGGATATTAACTTCAGAACCTTTGAGGGTACCGCGATAGTGAGAAGCCACTACGCTAGGGGAGATAAGAATAAAAATGGAAAGAGGATTCCAGAAATAGTTAAAGAGACTCAGATAATAGGAAAGAAGGAAATGAATCTCAATACGAAGAAGGCTAAGTTGGAAAATCTACAATAAGTTACAGAAACTAGATGGAAGACTTCATAGACCGAAACCTCACAGGAGGCAGGTTCGCAGGGTTTGAACCTCACTGGAACAACATGTCTAGATTTGGAATTCACCTTGGCGAAGTTATATAACCGTTGGAGGCCCCTGACTGTTAGAATGATGCTCCAGAATGGTTAGGAAACACATTTATGGATTTATGGACCGCTTTTGGATGTTGAGACYGCGCCATAACGACTAGATTTACATTAATGGAAGCAATTAACTCTAGTTCCTGTCCGTTGGAAGATCCATCACAATGCCCTGCTTATTTAACTCGTCGATCRTTGCGCTGGGACCACTTTTTGCTACCCGTGACTGACTGAGCTAAGAAGAGAATTGTCCAAGTGTTGAAATGAKTTGTCTGTCGTTATTTGGAAGTATACCCCGCCTGTCTGTTTGTTTACCCATTGTCTGTTAAAATCTAGAATGTCGGGTGAGCCCAACGACTTGGAGAAGTCTGTCAAGGAATTTCTTAGGAAAAMAATGGCTGATAGACCTGTATCCGAAGGTATTCAGGAATCATCGACTAGGGTATTGAAGGCTTTCCCCTCAATCGGACGTCGTTCCACCCGCATCAACCCCGTAACTGAACAAAGAAGTAAGCACCATGATGATGTGGCTAACGTGAAGCATATCCCGTCGATCCTGCCTGAATATATTCTGCCTCTGTTCGATGCTGTTAACCGTGATAGTATCCCTCGTCATTTCGAGTACTCCGTGTTGATTGCGTACATTCTGAAACTAATTCGCATAGTAGCAAGTCAGTTAGGGCAGATCCTGTTGTTGAAGCACAACGAATTCAACTTAGGAGACTGGAAGAACTGTGCCATGCTATCTCCTCATTGTTATTTAATGACGACAACCAGAAAGAAACCTCGCCTTGTCTCACAACCATGGATTAATGGGTTGGAATAGTCAATCGTATTGAACGTAATGGAGATTCCCCATTTTGGCTGCCACCAAGAGGTTAACACTTGCATTTAATTCCTTATGTCATACTATCATGACAAATATATATGGCTCGATAGAAGAATTACTGTGGATCCAACACTGATCCACCAGATCACAGGTTTAAGCTTGAAGGGTCCTGACCCACAATAGTTCTATCCAGGGAAGACCTCAGATCGTTATTTAGCACAATGCATCAAATAATCCTATGGAGAGTTAGAAAAGGGGAAGCAAGGTTACAAGGTAGCCTCCGTATAGGATGGCACAATGTGCCTTGCTTGTTAAACCTTAGCTGGTAAGCTAGTGAGGAAGAAACACCCCACATAGGTCACCAAGTTCGTGGTGGACCTCGCAGAAAAGTGTGTGGAGGGCATGCAGATGAAATGGGTGAACTACCTCGTCAACGAGCTAGAAAAAGATTACCACGAAGCCCAGGACTTGGGATATGAGTTTCACTGCAGTTGGTTGATCATCCTGATCACATTTGTGGCTTGGCAGATGTCTGAAGGAGATGCTTTCCCAGATATTGAACCTACGGAACCCTTGGCCACTCAGTTTTCCACCCTATGGTATACCATTGACATGACGAAGCAGTTTAAAGTCTCCATTGAATCATTCCCGCGTATGACACCACATGCCCTGCATCAGTACTGACCCATAGTGAAGTTCCACGTTGATCCCCACTTCATTTACATCACCGCACGAAGCGATGAGCACCAGGAAATCTTGTAGTCATACTATAAGCTTACGAATGAAGATATGGAACATATTACAAAGGAATGGCCAAAATAATTTCTTGTACCTATCACCAATGCATAGTTATCTGACACTGACACTATAGGAATCCTGATAGTTACATGAGTTGAACATGTCGGAAAGTCCAGTGGGACTAAGAAGTAGAAAAAGCAGGTTGAAGTCCAGGACATAGAGAGTGACGAAGAGGACGAAGATAAAACCTCTAGAGATAAAGGGTCTGGCTCGCCAAGAGGAGAAGAAGACAAAGAAGAAGGACAAGGAGGAGGAGATGAAGGAGAATAAGAGTAGGGAGGAGGCAGAGGTACACCACCTGACGATCCACCTATTGGGACAGTGACACCACAAAAGAGAAAAGTTTCTCTGAAGAAACCTTTAGCAAGGAGGAAGACACGTGCCAATAAGCCATAGTTGGAAGCCACTCTCACTGACAACGACATTAGTCTGGTTCGTGGAGCTATGGAGGATGCCTCTGAAGACATGTTGCAGAGATACAAAGAGAAACAGGTAGATTTGTATGAAAATATTGAGAGGGAACTGAAGGAAGTGCAACAAGCTATTCACTTAGTCTGTTCAGTGCCTACTGCGTTGTCTGCGCCTTGCTCATCACAGATCACAGACTTGGAGGATGAACCAAATCCACAGGGTGAACCAGGGATTTGGATCACCCTCCCTTAGTATAGCATCAAGTTTCCCATCCCCACAAAATTACAGGCTAGCCCCAACTTGGATGTTGAGGTTAACCTTAAAGGAATACCTCCGGGATAGGTTGAAGTATTGGAGGCAGGTTTGAAGTCATACAGAAGGGAACAAAGAGAAATGATCGCTAAAAGAGAAACCCAACTAAGAAGTCTTGCTGATGAAACAAAATATCAGTTCCAGAGAGCTAAGGAAGAGAAGGAGAAGGCTACAGTAGCCTTGGATAAGGAGAAAGACGAAGTCCTAGTACAACTACAAGCAGTACAGGACAATGTAGCTGCCTATGAAAGCAAGAAAGCAGAGCTTTAGGAGGAAAAGAGAGCTGGTGAAGCCCAACTACAGAAGGGAAAAGAGCAGTTGCTCATAGAGCAGGCTGTGGTCAAAGAAACAATAAGTAAAGCATGTCGCTCTGTGCCAGAATTGGCACAGGAGGAGCAAGAGCTTGTCAAATCTCAAGTAGAAAAGCTCTCAGAGACCCTCTAGCAGTTTCAGGATAGGATAACTGAACTGGAGGCCCGAACAATGTCAAGCACCCCGTAGGAGGTGCGTGACCAGAGGGAGGAGTCTGCCAAAAATACAATAGAAAGTATAAAATCCATCACCTCATCATGTAAAAAGTTGAGTAAAATGAGCACCCACACGTATGAATGCCTCACAGAGGATATACAGTTAAAGAAGCTGGAGGCTCAGTTACAGGAGGCGCAACAACAAGCATTTTCATTGCAGGCGCAAATGAAGCTGCTCACAACAGTAGAAAGGATGAAGAGATCCCAGAAGCAGTGCACAGTAAAACAATAGATCACTTCCCTCCAGGGTAAGGTGATGGAAGTAATGTAGAATTTACAACCTGTGTAGGATGAAGCTTGCAAGGTGTTCAAGGAAATCAATGGATAGGGTTCACAGCTAGATCAAGTAGTTGCAGCAGTAGAACAACGCTTGGAAGGGCCTGTTACAGAGAAGATAG
The DNA here is from genome assembly GCA_010110895.2 of Picea sitchensis. Lineage (NCBI taxonomy): Eukaryota > Viridiplantae > Streptophyta > Pinopsida > Pinales > Pinaceae > Picea > Picea sitchensis. Next base: position 204,381 of record SNQJ01S0004023.1, on the reverse strand, counting down.
TCTAGGAGCTTGCTAAGCAGGAGTCTCAGACGAGGCAACAAGTGGAGGCAGCTCGAGTCTTTTGAAGCAACATTTTCTAGACCTGTGTCACTCAGGATGAGTCACAGATGAGTGTTGGGGGCCTGTTGGCTCTCGACCAAGTTTTGGGGAAACTTTGGTCAGTTTTGGCCCACTTTTGGACTTCGACACACTGATCGAAGTAGGAGCACCCAGGAAAAGCTAAGATCACAGATATCACCTATTTTGAGTATTATGAGGACCCCGTAAAGGGACCTATAGGGTTTTGTAATGATTTTATGTGATGTAGGCCCATGGGTTCTCCCCATGTTTAGACCCTATTGTAAGATTTTGTAAAGTATAAATAAGAGGAATGTATTGTAGAAGTAGTAGTCCTGAGTGATTTTGTGGAAAGGAAAGTATGTGGTCGAGGCTTTGTGCTTGACTGTGATTTTGTAGAAGGTGCTAAGTTCCGTGAGAAGAGATTTTGGCTCTATGCATTTGACCTAGTTTTGGAAGGTGAAGAAGGAGGATCTATTGCTTAGTGCGTAGATCTCCTATCTTGTGTGAAGTTCAACTCTGTGGCTTAGTGCACTGGAGTGACTGAATGTAATATTTTGGCAAATAATAAAGAGGCGAAGCGGTTTGTGGATGTAGCCCCACTCTGGGGTGAACCACGTATATCTAGTGTCTCATGATTTTCTTTGTGCAATGTATTTTTTGTTATGCATTTTCTTAGTGCTTTGATTATGATGTGTAATGAATGTATACTTTGTTTCTTAAGTATTTTACTTATGATTAAGGGTAAATGAATGTTAGATCTAACTCATAATGCTAGGTGCTAAGTGCTTAGGGTGCATAATCACTTGTTGTTACTATGCTTATCTGTCTTTGATTATGCTATGCGATGTTAATGAGGCTAATAAAATAATGCACGTTCACTTCCTAAGCGTTAACATAATATTCTACGAAGTTCTCTTATCACATATTCGTGTCCCATCTTAGTTACATACACCTTCGCCCTGTAACCCCCCTGCTTCTACCTCGGGTGGGACTTCGCCTGCTTCGCAGGTGTTTCCAAAAGGGCCGGTAGTCGGGGTTTAGTTGGTGTGTTGTTAAGCGTTGAACCCTGGTTTTCCCCTGTGCTAACAGAGGTCCAAATATGTTGGACATTTGTATGATCGAGATTGATGGTGAGTTAGTTGGGTGCAATTGATGTAGTCTACATGTATCCCCAATGGTATGGTTAAGGAACCCGATTTTTTATGAGGAATAAAGACATTAATATCAATAAATTTGCAGGTAAGACTATCATAGATGGATAATACACGTCATGTTGTTTCTAATGATACGTGGTACGTCATGTAGTTCCTTACGGTTGAGGAGATATGGATTAGTGAAGTTGGAGGACCCTCATGAATATTCTAGAAGCCCATAGAAGGTCAACAAAGAAGTCAATTATTCTAGAAGCTCCTGGAAAGTAATCAAGAAGTTTTCTAGTCAAAGTGGTTAGTTGTAACAAAACATTTGCTAGTCAAAATGGTTGCAACAAGAAATTGATTATGGGAAAAGTAGTTGTAACAAGAAGGTTGAATAGTCAAAATGGTTGAACAAGAAATTAATTAATTATGGGTAAAGTGGTTGAAACAAGAAGCTAATTAAGGATAAAGCAGTTGCAAAAAAGTATTTATGATTTGACTAATTAAGGAAAATCTAGTTGCATCAAGAGAGTGGGTTAGCCCTAGATTGAGGAGAAGGGGTAAAACAATTACAGGTTGTCCCTAAAGGAAGTTACTTGGGAAGTATACATAAGATATCAAGAGAATCCCATTGACACCTATTGAGAATATTGAATATCTATAAGTGATTGAGGTAACCAAGGAGATCTGAGGAAAATTTCAGAGGGAAGGTGAAGTAAAGAAGGTCGAAAATCCAAGGGAGGATGGAGTCTTTTAATGATATGTTCTAAGGTATGTAATTTACAGGTCATCTCACCATTTTGGATTTTTTTTTTCTAGAATGATTCAGATAAAAAAAATCAAAGGTTGTTGATAAAACATATCAAGGTACCTGTGGTATAAATTTAAGCTTCTAGGTCATTGTATTTTGGGAGATACACTCTGTGGAAGATAAGGCTTTTGACTAGTCCCGAAACTAGTTTTAAACATATGTTCCAGGTAAAACAATAATAACTTCTTCATAGAAGATCCAAATTTAGTGAGACCAAATGCATTGGATAGAGTACATGACATAGTATTATATGTGTATTTTTTTAGATCCATATATCAAATAGTCCACGCGTGGCATGCTCTACAAGTTCACTCTATAGAATAATCCATAATTCAACAAGGGCTACCATTTTTTATATAACTCCATTTCTAGGATGTTCCAAGCAGTGAAAATTAGAGGAATTGTAGAGAAGACATTGAATAGAATTGTGTATAATTTTTAGACCTTAATTTATTACAGGTACAAAGTTATGCTTGTTGAAAGTTAGGGTTGTTGACTAATCCAAAACCTAGTCTAGTGAGACTAAGGTAAAGTTTGATGAAGATACTATTCTCTTGTTGTTGAAGTTATTGGTACATATTGTGGTCGCATAAAAGTGAGGGTTTGATGCATGGTTGATGTGAGGGTTCAATATACATGGTTTATGGATGTTTGTATATGTATGGCACATGAATAGAGAGACATAGTTGTACATTGTTTGAGCTAAACACTTGTGAAAGTTGGTATGAGATCTATGTGATCAGATCTGATTGGTTGATAAGATTAATGTGATAGGTTATTAGTGCAGGATATGATATGTTGTTTATGTACATGGTTGATGTGCATGGTTATGATACTGGATTGATACTTGGTATAGTTGATGCACTTGTTATGATACATGGTTGATGGTACATGTTGATGTACATGTTGATGCATGGCTGATGCATGGTACAGGTTGGTACTTAGTTAAGACACATATATTGTGATGGTATGTGGTGATATTGGTACATTATCAACATAAGCATGTGTTGGTGATGTTGAACATATGGTTTGAGATATGCTCTTGGTGATCCTGGCATGAGTTGCATGCAAATGCGAGTGGATTTGGTTTCGTGGATGAGACAATGATTGATTGGACAGGTTGATGTGAAAGTGACAGGTTGGATAGGTTGATGTGACAGTGGCAATGACAATAACAATGAAAGTGACAGTGACAGTGGAAGTGATTGTGGTAGTGAAATTTGGTCTACACTTATTGATCCAGGGGATCAAATTTTGCTCAAAATTAAAATTGCTCAGAATTGCTTCAAAATGAACAAGGACGTAGGCCTCGTCGTCACAAGCCCAACGCACTTCGAACAGGTTAAAATAGACACTCTATGAGGGAGATATCACATTCTGTTCGATTTTCCAAACAGACAAAAAATTGCTGACTGTACAGTCCATACAGTTGCTAACGTGGAAGAAGCTGACAGGGAATGATGGTGACATGGCAGTGCTGACATGGCAGTGCTGACGTGGCAGAGGTTGACTGGATAGTCGAATGGTGAATCCGTTGGTGACATGTGGCATGATTTATTGGCCAATTATGAGGTACCACGTGGCCCAAACATGGGATGCCATGTGGCACCTTGTTGTCTAACAAAATATATAGTTGGGAGTCTGCGGGGTTCGAACCCGAGACCTCCCCCACAGAGGTAACGCCTTAGCAGAGTGTGGGCTACCACTAGCCCACGCATTGGTACTTAACCGTATGGTGCGCGACCTTTATTTAAAGTGATGTGTGTTGTATTTTGGGGTGCGTTTGGGCTGGGGCTTAGTCCCAGCCCCCAACCCTCAGTTTTGTATACGCGCCAATGTGACCATCACCCCCAAAATGCGCGCATGTTGTTTGTGATTCAAATGGTCCACTCTTGGTAGTTTCCACTTGTCAAACGCTCAAGCCACCATGCATTGGAGCCCAAAATTGCGCTGGGACGTGGCCATATGCCCCCCCATGTGACCAACACATCTGACTTTAGGGGCCCAAGATCTGCTAACGATGCCACATTTTGGAACCAATTTCAGGATGCGCGTGGGTGTTGGGTTTAGGGACGGGAAAATTTCCAGAATCTGGGTTGGACACACAGAGGTTCATTTTGGCGATCCAGAGACAACAAGCTTAAAGGGGAAAACTTCCAAGAAGCATATCTTCTTCATTTTTTGGCTAAACTAGGTGCTGAAAAATCCTGGCTAGGGGTTTTTGGACGTTCTGGAGCCATTGGAGCCATCTATTTGGAATTTTGAGCATTTTAAAGCACTTATTTTATCACTTTGATAAAATAATTTAAAAGATCCATTGGGAGCTGGACCAGGAGATGTAGCCCAAGAGAGGGGTGAACTCCTTTATCATTTGTTGTGTTATGTGTTTATTGTTCACTGTTATTTGTTGGTTATTATCTACACCTTGAATGTGAAATTTCTCTAACTTATGTGTTTGCAAATTGATCCTTTTTCCTAAACACACTTAATTTAAAAATTTGCAAAAATTTCAAAGTTACAAGTCTCTTCATTTTTAGATCAAGTTGGTATTAGAGCATAGGTTTTTGAAGGTTTGATTATTTGCAAGTGTTTGTTTTCTGATGCTCACAAGGTTGAAGCTCACAAGAGGAGAAGGTCAACTTGTGGAGCCAAGTTCTCAACTTTCAAGAAGAAGGACTATACACTCACCTCAAGTTTCAAGGAGGCATTCACCAAGTATGGATGATGTAGAGAGTCATGGAAATATTCCTTCTGAAGATGAATATTTCAGAAAGGATTTCATGGATATGACTGAAATGGTGAAAATGTTGTTTGAAGAAAGGAATACAAGATTGCAAGGTGAAAGCTCCAACCCTTCAAAGGACAAGGGAGATAGTGGTGATAAAATTCCAAAGGGAAATGGAGGGAATGGTGATACTCCACCTCCCTCACCTCCATCTTCCACTTCTTCTACCATTTCACAACCACCTCCAAATTCTCCAAAGGGACATGGTAAAATTCCTCCACAAATTCCTTTGTTAAAGATTGATATCAAATTTGAATTGCCAATGTACAATGGAGTGGTAAATGCTGAGAAATTAGATATCTGGATTCGTCAGATTGAAGTGTATAGTAGAATACAAAGAATTCAAGATGATGAAACTAAGATTCAACTTGCTTCTTTAATATTGGATAGTGCAACACTCATTTGGTGGGAAGCCAAAACTCAAGAGGACATGAAGAAAAATGGTAAAATTTTATTCTGTTGGAATGATTTCATTGTTGCAATTAAAAAACAATTTTATCCATTAGCATACATGCAGAAAGATATTATGGATTGGAAAAATTTTAGACAAGCTAAAGGGAAAAATGTTCAAAGCTTTATTCAAGAATTTAGGAGAAGAGATTTGGTTTTGGGAGTAGATTTGTCTTCTCAAGAAACTTTACTCAAATACATTGGAGATTTACATAGTTACTTGAGACATACAATACTCGTGTTTAACCCTTCAAATTTAGATGAAGTTTGTGTTCAGGCAACTCATTTGGAGGCAAGAGGGAGGAATGAAAATCATGAGGGAAGCAAGAAGCCTTTCATTCATGGAGACAAGGGAAAGAGGAAGTTCAAGGGGAATGGAAAAAAATTTGCTTTTGTTAAGAAAGAGGGAGAAAAAATTACATGCAAACAATGTTCAAAGGATGGCCATGATGAAGACCATTGTTGGAAACTTTATCCTGAAAAAAGACCCAAAAAGTTCAGCCACAAAGGAAAGCCAAAGACTACTGCAACTATACAACAAGATTTAGGTTCTGATTCGGGTGATGAAACATAAATTATAGCCATGGGTTATCGAGGTAAGGGTTCTTTTGCAAGTACTAGTCTATGGGTTATCTGTGGTATTGTATTGGGAAGCCCATATTTATATGATAGAAGAGCCATATTTCATCATCATGAGAATAAGTATCATTTATTTAAAAATGGATTTGAGTACATTGTTAGATCACATACAAAGAAGGTGAATTTGTCATTTGTAATTGCGGGACAAATGAAGATATTAGTCAATGCTAGTAAGAACTTTGTCCTCTTGATGATCAAACCCAAAGACAATGTTGAAAAGGAAGTTTTCCAAGGTTGTGATGAAAAGTTGAAATATGATTTATATGAGGTTGTTAACCAATATGATGAGATGTTTCAGGAACCAAAGGGATTTCCCCCAAGAAGGGGTATCCAACATGAAATACAATTGCAACAAGATTGCCCTCTTCTGAAAATTGGTATGTACAGGATGTCAATCATGGAGAATGCTGAAATTAAAAAACAAATCCAAGATTTGCTTGACAAAGGGGTCATCATGCCAAGCACTTTGCCATGTGGATATCTAATTGTTTTAGTGCCAAAGAAGGATGGCACATGGCGCATGTGTGTAGATTTCAGGGCCTTGAACAAGATTACGGTAAATAATTGTTATCCTCTCCCTAGAATTGATTATTTGCTTAACCAATTGAAAGTTGATAAGTATTTCACTAATTTGGATTTGAGAAGTGGATATCATCAGATTAGGATTGTTGAAGGAGATACATGGGAGATAGATTTCAAAACAAAGCAAGGTTTGTTCGAGTGGATGGTAATGTCATTTGGACTTTGCAATGCTCCTGCTACTTTTATGAGAGTCATGAATGATGTCTTAAGGCCTTTTCTTGATGATTGTGTTATTGTCTACTTGGATGACATTTTGATTTTTAGCAAATCTCATGAAGAGCATGTTGTGCATGTAAATCAAGTTTTAGATGTCTTGAGAAAATAAAAGTTATTTTTGAAGATGTCTAAATGTGAGTTTGGGAAAACCTCACTTGTTTACTTGGGACATATTGTTGGTGGAGGAGAACTGAAAATTGATCCCTCCAACGTCAAGATCATATTGGAGTGGTCCAAGCCCAACAATGTAACATAGGTAAGAAGTTTTTTGGGAGCAACCCAATATTGGAGAAATTTTATTGCTAACTTTTCATCAATTGTAGCTCCATTACATGTAGTGACAAGCATCAAGCAAGTCTTCCAACGGGGAGGCAAGCAAAAAAAGGCTTTTGATACTTTGAAGGAGGAAATCAGTTCAACCCCAGTTCTTGCACTTCCAAATTTGAGACAACCATTTGAAATCCAAACTGATGCAAACAATTATGCAATGGGAGTAGTCTTGTTACAACATGGTAAGCCCATTTGTTTTCATTATGAAACTTTTAATGGTGCTGTGATTAACTATCCTACGTATGATAAGGCATTGTATGCACTGGTGCAAAGTGTGAAAAAATGGAAACATTATTTGTTGGGAAAATAAACTATTATTCACACAGATCATCAACCATTGCAATACTTACAATCACAAACAAAGCTAAAACAAGCAAGGCACTTCATATGGATGGGTTTCCTACAATAGTTCCACTTGGTCATAAGGTATAAGAAGGGCATTTATAACAAAGTTGTTGATATTTCTAGGCCTATTATTAGTGCTTCCGTTATTCTTAAGCATAATCCTATCATGCATGAAAGCTATGTTGAACAATATGCTTTAGATGTTGATTTTAAAGAAGTGTATGCGACTTTGTGTCATTCTAACCATGTTGAGGAATTGGATTACCATGTGCATGATAATATTTTGTATCATCTTGGCAAGCTATGTATTCCACAGGGTGAAAGAATCAACATTATAAGAGAAGCTCATTCTTCTCTTATTGCTGGTCACATTGGTGTAGGCAAGACGGTGGCTAATTTGCAAAGTTATTTCTATTGGCCTAAAATGAATGAAAGTGTTTCAAGATATGTTAGAGGATGTATGTTATGTGCTACAAGAAAACCTAGAAATAGAAAGTTGGGTTTGTATACTCCACTTCCGGTTCCTTCTCGTCCTTGGGAAGGTGTTTCCATGGATTTTGTAGGAGGTTTACCTATGTCTAAAAAAAATCATGATTATCTTTATGTTGTGGTTGTCTGTTTCAGCAAAATGTGTATTTTGATGCCTTGTAAGAAGCAGGTTACAACTGAGCAAATGACACAAATGTTCTTTCAACATGTTTGGGTACATTTTGGGTTTCCTAAATCAATTATTTCTGATCGAGATTCTCGATTTATTGGGAACTTTTGGTCAAGTTTATGGGCACTCATGGACACCAAACTGAAAAAGAGCACATCTTTTCATCTGCAAACCGATGGTCAAACATAAGTGGTTAATAGAACAATGGTGCATCTTCTTCGTGGTTATTGCACCAAGCATCCTAAACTTTGGGATGAGAATCTACACTACATTCAACATGCTTACAACCGGGCTAAGCACTCTTCAACTCAAACATCTCCATTTGAAGAATGTTTTGGCTATTTACCCAAATCTCCATTAGATTTTATCTTTGGGAAAGATATTGCTATTGATGGTCATTATGACATTGATAGGGAAGAAAATTTCATTGAACAAATTCAGTTGATACATCAAATAGTACAAGAACAGTTGGAAAAGAGTCAAGCCAAGTACAAGACAAGACATGACAAGCATCATGTTGATCACAGTTTCCAAGTTGGAGATGAAGTTTGGATTTACATTAGCAAAGAGAGGCTTAAAGAAGAAGGTAAAAAACTAAAACCAATCAGATATGGGCCTTTCAAGGTTCTTGAAAAGATTGGTAACAATGCCTTTTGTTTGGATTTTCCTCCTTATATGCAAATGTATGCAGTTGTCAATGTTGAGAATTTAAAGTTGTATGAGCCTCCTTTCATTGATGATCAAGGAGAGCATGTTAAGATTCCTTCTATAGATGATTTCTCGCCAGAATACCTTACAGAACTACATGAAGACACAATCCTTGACAGGAGGATGAGAACTTCAAAACGAGGAAATGTTGAATACCTTCGAGTTGGTCTTAAGGACACAAATCCAAGCAAGGCCAAGTGGATTGAGATTAGGAAGGTGAGGGAATTGTTCCCTCATCTTCAGATAGACTAAAAGTAGTCTTTTGGAGGTCCAAAAGATTCCCAATGTGGAGAAGTGATCCAGGGGATCAAATTTTGCTCAAAATTAAAAGTGATTAGAATCCCTTCAAAACAAACAGGGACATAGGCCTCATCGTCACGAACCCAATGCACTTCAAATGGGTTCAAACAGAGACTGTATGAGGGAGATATCACATTCTGTTTGATTTCCCAAACAGGCAAAACATTGTTGACTGTACAGTCCATATAGTTGCTGACGTGGAAGAAGTTGTCAGGGAATGATGGTGACGTGGAAACACTGATGTGGCAGAGGTTGAATGGATAATCGAATGGCGAGTCCATTGGTGACACGTGTCATGGTTTATTGGCCAATTATGAGGTGCCACGTGGCCTAGACATGGGCTGCCATGTGGCACCTTGCTGTCTAACAAAATATATGGTTGGGAGTCTGCAGGGTTCGAAATCGAGACCTCCCCCATGGAGGTAACTCCTTAGCAGAGTGTGGGCTACCACTAGCCCACGCATTGGTACTTAATCGTATGGTGCGTGACCTTTATTTAAAGTGATGTGTGTATTAAGCCCCAACCCCCGACCCTCGGTTTTGTATACGCGCCAATGTGACCATCACCCCCAAAGTGCGCGCGGGTTGTTTGTGATTCAAATGGTTCACTCTTGGTAGCTGCCACTTGTCAAATTCTCAAGCCACAGTGCATTGGAGCCTGAAATTGCACTGGGACGTGGCCATATGGCCCCCCATGCGACCAACACATCTGACTTTGGGGGCACAAGATCTGCTAACGGTGTGACATTTTGGCACTAATTTCAGGATGCATGCGGGTGCTGGGTTTAGGGATGGGAAAACGCCCAGAAGCTGGGTTGGACACACAGAGGTGCATTTTGGCGATCCAGAGACAACAAGCTTGAAGGGGAAAACTTCCAGGAAGCATATCTTCTTCATTTTTTGGCCAAACCAGGTGCCGAAAAAGCCTAGCTAGGGTGTTTTGGATGTTCTGGAGCCATTGGAGCAATATATTTGGCATTTTGAGCATTTTAAAGAATTGATTTTATCACTTTGAGAAAATAATATAACAGATCCATTGGGAGCTAGACCATGAGATGTAACCCAAGAGAGGGGTGAACTCCTTTATCATTTGATGTGTTATGTTTTTACTGTTCACTGTTATTTTCTGGTTATTATCTGCACCTTGAATGTGCAATTTCTTTAACTTATGTGTTTTCAAATTGATCCTTTTTCCTAAACACACTTAATTTAAAAAATTGCAAAAATTTCAAAGTTACAAGTCTATTCATTTTTAAATCACTTATATTTCAGGGCAGTTGGATGGGGCAAGGAAAGGGGGTTGTAGCCTAATTCCTGTTGGATATAGAGAATCGAGGAGTTAGAGCTTCCTTTAGGTTGGAGCCTGAGAACTAGGTGGTTGTATCCACCTTTCGGTTGGAGCTGGAGAACCTAGGGGGTTGTAGCCTCCTTCTGGCTGGAGCCAGAGAATTCAGAGAGTTCTAGCTTCCTTCAGGTTGGAGCCTGTAAATAGGGGGTTGTAGCCTCCCTATTGCAGCTGGAGAGTTGGGAAGTTGGTGCTTCCTATGAATGAATTCTTGATATATAGAAGAAAGCATTCTATGGTTTTCTCCCATTTGGGTTTCCACTTAAATATTGGTGTATTGTGTTCTTGATGTGATGTTTCTTATGATTACATGCTTATGATATATATATTGAATGCAATCATAGATGATACATTGATGATAAATTGTTGAACATTGCTTATAAAGTGAAAGAATATATATTGTGATTAAAAGTGGTATAAAGTTCTCATACTGATTCACCCCCCCTCCTAGTATTCCAACACAATGCTCCCAATGGTTCTTACCCCTTCCAAAAATAATCCCCCCTATATCCTAATAGATCCACTTCCTTATACCATTTCCATCCCCCTTCCCAAGGTTTCCTCAACTTCCCTCATTAATGCCCATCAACACCCTTATAGATATTTTGGGAAGAATAAATTAAAAAACAATATTAAATGAATTCATTAAAATAAATAAGAACATAGTTGTGAATCCTCTTTATCATGCAATATTATAATTAAATCATAAATATTTTCCCTAAATTCATGGCAGCCACCATGTCATTTAATACACCATACCGACCAATGAATCAAGTCAATGAGAACATTCAATGTTGCTAGATATTTTCCTATGCAATTTAATTTCCATAATTATTCAACCATTAATTAAGTAATTAATAACCTAGTTTTGTAACTAATACATTAAGTAGGTGTACTAGCGTACACACACAAAATATGTGTTATTAGATAACATACACATAAATTGCACATATATTAATGATAAACAATCATTGCCTCTAATGCATAATTCATGTACGCTCACAACCAAGTAGGAAGTACAATAAATCCAGTAATGCATCATTCAGTAATATACTAATAGAATTAAAATGTAACTCATTAGTCATTGATCATCACATCTAATGAATAGTTCCTATGTTCTCTCATCCATGCATGTAAGATAGTAATCCATTTAAACAAAACATCCATAAATATTACTAACTCAGTCAGAACAATCCAATATGAATTGAACATTACACCAAGATCATCATAAATGAATTAAGAAAGTATTTAAAAAAAAAACACGGATCCAAGTAAGGAACTACGTTTGTATTTCTAATTCCCAATAGCCTACTATGAATCACCCTTCCTCCCTAGCCTACTTACGTATTTCAAATCCTATCCATTCCTCTGTTGGACTAATTTGGAGTGTCAACTACATTGACCTAGCCCCAGATAGAGCCCGTAAGTGGAAGTGTCATTTATCTCGATCAAGTTTCCCCAACATGCAACTAGCAGTTTCCATACGTCTAAGGGAGTGTGGCTTAACACAACCTTCCCACGACTCTAGTTTTTGGAGAATAAACGGTGTGAAATATCTCCACCCATCTTCATAGAACTAGGGTCAACACCCTATAATTGAACATATTGTGTTGTTTTTTTTGTTCTTAGATATTTTTCATCGAATAACCCGTTTTGGTAGCGATGCTTCCTGCAAAACCTATGCTTTCCCAAATATCATAGCCATATATTGAACCAATAATTAAAAAAATAAATAATGATTTATATCATACCATTTATCTTTTTATGTCCATGACATACACATCACTTTAGTATCACACTTATCTGGCTATCACTTAGTCCATTCAACCTATAGGTTAGTTTACCAAAACATAAGATCATGTATAACCATATAACTATCTATATGTGACCACGATGTTACTCACCAATGAACACTATAAACCAGTTAGTTTATTTATCATGTGTATGGTACCTATTGATTCATTACAACATATCATCTGAACTAGTATCCATGTACCACAATATTTCATTTAGATATTGCATGCTAGAAGTAAATCACACAATAACCATAATTAATCACATAAACAATAACTATACTTAAATTTCAAATATAAGTAGGTCCACATGTCCTTATAATAAAGTTCCAACGTTATAATGGAGTTTCACATATAATAAGTAAAGAAATGTAAAATAGCTCATAATGCAGTTTCACTACTTAAGTCAAAATGGGGCGTTACATACACCCACCCTTCAGGAAAATTTGTCTCAAAGTTATGGTAAATGAATTGTGGGATGATCTCTATGCATGGTCTCTACATCCTCCCAGGTAGCATATCCTGGGCTATACTTATCCAAGAAGGCCTTAACCTAGTCCACCAAGTGGTGCATGAGATGTTGAACACTATGGTCCCATATGCGTAATGGTTCTACCAAAATGGTTCCCATGTCAGAAACCTACAATTCCTTACAGTTAAGTTTAAGAGATTCATTAGCAACATAACTTCATAATACAGATACATGACCAATATCATGAGTTTTATGCAAGTGGGATGGCGGTACAAGACAATAAGCAACTGATCCAATTATTTCTCAAATTTTAAATGGCCCTATAAATCAAGGAGACAACTTTGTCCCCTTTCCAAACTAATGGTACTATTATTAGGCCTTATATGAATAAAAACCATATGTCCTACTTTATAACTTTGGCCAGTCCTATGTGCATATGCATAAATCTTATGTGTATCATGTGCTTCCTTTAACTATGTCCTAATATGAATGACCTACTCCTCCATATCTTGAATCAATTCTACCCCTACTATCACTCGTTACTCTAACCTATCCCAACTCAATGGTGTCTTGCATGGCCTTCCATATTGATCTTGATAATGGGTCATCTTGATTGAGCTGTGGTAACTATTATTGTAAGAAAAATCCACCAAAGGTAGGTACTTCTCCAAATTGGTTTGGTTATCCATAACATACATCTTATGCATGTCTTCCATCACCCAATTCACTCTTTTTGTTTTCCCATCCATTTTGGGGTGATATGTTGTGCTCAATTTCAACTAAGTTCCCAATGTTGAATGAAAACTTGTCCAAAACCTTGATGTAAATTGAGAGTATCTATCCGAGATGATATTCTTAGGAAACCCGTGTTGACATATAATCTCATTATAAACACTTGTTCCACATATGTGACATCACAAGTTTCTCTGACTAGATTAAAATGAGTGCTTTTGGTGAGTTTATCAACTATAACCAGAATGAAATTATGCCTTTGTGACATGAGTGGAAATCCCATAGTGACATCCATGGAAATTACTTCCCCTTTGGACATAGGAAGGTCATGCGGTTGTAAGAGTCATTCCGAGTAGTGTTGATCAACCTTTACCTACATACAATATAGACATTTAGTGACAAATTAGAATACACCATGATTCATTCCCACTCATAAGAAAAGATTCTTCATGTCTGTATAAATCTTCTTCACATCAGGATGCCCATAGTAAAGTGTCATGCATCTCAAGGACAATACTTCATATATCTCCTTCCTCAGGGATGTACATTCTCCCTTGAACTCACAAAAATCCATTTGCTTCAAGGAAATACCCTTTTAAATTAGGATCTAACTACCTCTCATTCTGAAGTGCTAAAATAACCTTCAAATACCAACTATATCCAAGAAGTTTTACTAACACTTACTCCCTCAAATTGACCCTTAAGGGCACCAAGGAGAATATCCATGTTAAGCCCTAATATTGGCTCATTACCCCTTAATTGGGGCATATTAGATTAGTAATTTTATTTATTACCCCTTAATTGGGGCATGTTAGATTAGTAATGTTATTTTATTTATGTCGGCTTTAGGCCATTAGTTGTAATTATACCTCCTAAGTCTCCTATATATATACAAGGGAGACATTTCATTTTGAATCATCTTGTAATTAGACATTTAGAGGTACAATGATATTATCTCTTTTTTCAAAGGCGTTGAGTACTTTTATGAGAGTTTTTTCTATGCTATATTGATGTTGGTTCTTAACATAATAATTGCTCCAGGCTCTCAAGGTCTTAGGAGTTTTATTTGCTACATTTAGAACCATGAGTAGATCACCCAGCTATAACATTTTTCTACAATGTTTTGAAGGGGAAAGGATTGGAGGATATTAGGAAGATGGATCAAGGTGTGTTGGGTTAAAAATTCATCTCTGAGGCCTTATACTGGATATACAGCACGGCCACAAGATGATTCTTGAATCTCATCACAGGGAAATGGAGTCATTCTGATTTCACTATAAAACTTTTCTGTAATGTTCCTTACCATGAAATCTGGAGGCCATTCTGGACATTAGTATTGTGTAATGTCACGTGGTAAAATTTTCAGATTCTAGGTCATCTTAAAATTGTAGATACACCATGTGTAATATAAGGAGGTGTGGGCTGAAGATCCTATTGACTAGTTTCAAGAAGGTGTTCGGTAAAACAAATCATAGCTTCTTCCTAGAGTATCAAATTGGGTGGAATTGAAAGTTTGGGTGGATCTTGGGTATGCATGAAGTAGTTTGGGTGCAGGAGTTTCAGAATTTTATATATCAATTATTTTGTGCAGGAGCATGCTATACAAGTGAGACCTCTCGGAAAGGAATGGAAAATCTCAAACCAAGTTGTGGGGGATTTATCATAAATTCCACTTGGCATCCAATTTTGATGGGGTACAGTAGATTTGGAGAAATGTCAGGAGAACTACATAAAATAAATTTTCATGCAGAGAGGAAGGGAATGAAACTTAGGGAGATACTCTGGAGAAATATTGTCTGCCAAACCACCTCAAAATCAAAGGTTCAAAAGTGACATGGCCAACATACCACCCAAAAAAAGGAACTTCTACAAGCTGAGCCTCTAGAAAATCTACTTGGACTCTTGATGAAGGTGAAGAAATCGCATTAGGGACATAAATGATTTAAAAGAGATAGTTACAAAAGATGAACTTCCTGAGAGATGATGGAGGGTTTAAAGGGGAGATCATGGAAGTATTAGAAAAAATTTCATAACCAGAGAAGAACCCTAAAAGTGAAAATGCATCCATAAAATTCATAGTGTGGACACAAAGGAAGGTGAATCAAGAATGGAGAAACTCCAACTTTGGTTTGAGAACAACCACGTTCCTAATAATGACATGGGAATGTGGTTGGAAAGGACCCAATCACATGAGTACTTCATATGGACCAATTATTTGATCTCCATAATGTGCCACATATACACAAAAGGTATGAATTGCTTCTTTATGTATTTAGACCCTAATCAATTTGTTTGATGTCGATGGATTTGTTCTAGCAAATCCTTTCGTCATGGACAATTTCATGGAAGAAATGATAGCACACTATGAGGATACAAGAATGTAATACCTTCTTTGTGATTGATAAAATCTCAAGCAAAGGGGTTGGTTAATAAGGAGCACATTTAGAACTTCCAAGATTGAATATAAAAGTAATTAGCTGATATTCAGGATATGAGCACTTGATTGATGTATTCATAGGAACTTTAAAGGATAACATTCAACATGGGGTTCTGCTGAACCCAAATCATTAGAGATGCATTTAAGGTGTGAGAAATGTTGAAATTAAATATGGCTATGGATACTAGAAAGGTTCCTATCCTAGCATTTATAGAGAGAGCAATGCTCCTTCTCCTAAAACACTGTAGCCTACCTACAAGGTATAAACAATGCTCCTTCACAAGGTGGATCTCCCTAAATTCAGGGTATCATCGGATCAGATGAAGGAAGAGATATCCCAAAAACAACATTAGAACTCTTGAGGCCATTATGAATTTTTGGTCATGCCTTTTTGGACTTACAAATGCACCTTCCACATTTCAAGGGGTTGATGAATTCCATTTTCAAGCCCTTCCTTGAAATTTGTGTTGAGTATTTTTTTGATGAAATACTAATCTATAGAAATCTTGGGAGGATCATATTGCACATGTTGACAAAGATACTACAATTTCTAAAGGAGCAACAACTATACCAAACCATCCAAATGTTTCTTTGAATTAAAGGTGATATTTGGGTCATATGTGTATCTCATGGAAGGTGTCAAATTAGACCCTAACAAGATTAAGGCCATGATGTTTGAATGATTCCCAAAACATTAAAAATCTTATAGGATTTTTGGTTTTGGCCGAGTTACTCTGAGTAAGTTTGTTTGGAACTATGGAAGAATAGAAACACTATTTACTTGACACTAACTAAGAAGGGATGAATTTTTCATGGACTCGAACCTTCAAATCTTTTGAACAAATTAAAGAGGTGATGTGTTAAGCTCCTGTCTTGACCACTCAGGACTTCACAAAAGGAAACTGTGTGGAATGTAGTGCCTTGGGAAATGGAATTGGTGCTACCCTAATGCAAGAAGGAATGCCCCTGGTTTTTGAAAGTCGACCACTCAAAGGGAAGGGACTTACACAAAACCCACATTTATAGGAAGGAAATGATGGCAATACTACATGCATTGAAAAATGGCGTCCCTACACCTAATAGGTAGGCACTTCAAGGTCAAGCAGATCATGATAGTCTTAAATGCTTCTTGGAACAAAGACTATCTTGGGAAAAAGAACAACAAAAAATGGGTAACCAAGATATTGGGATATGATTTTGGAAATCAAATGCATAAAAGGGAAGAAAAATGTTGTGGCCAAATGCACTCTCAAGAAAGGGATAGAAGATGTTGAGGCCTTTCTTGTTGCTATCTCAATGATTAACCGATTGGATAATGAAAGCAAAGGGATGAATGGAAAAATGGCAGAAAAGTGTGGACTCTCATTCAAAAGGATTGTAGCCGGAAGATTCCAATTCATTAGATACATTTACATGGAAAAATGATTCACTATGGGTACAAATGTAAACATATTTATGTAGAACTCCCCAACTCAAACAAAGGTAATAGTAGATTACACACCTCTCAGTGGGAGGGCACTCCGAGTTTGAAAACCACCATGGGAGTCAAGAGGATTTTTTGGGATGGCCAAAACTAATGTTGGAAGGAGTTTGTGGCAGAATTTTTGGTTCTCCAACAAAATAAGGTGAAACAATTAAGACTGGTCTTTTACAACCATTATCCATCCCAAAATTATTGGGGAGGAGGTTTCCATGAATTTAATCACAGGGGAGTTACAAAGAATCACGAAGGAAAGAGTGTCATCATGTGATTGTTGATAAGCCCCGACAAAGTATGCACACTTTATTGCACTCTCTCATCCCTTCAAAGCTAATACAGTTACCCTTTGCATTCATGGGAGGCAGTTCAAAGCTACATGGCAGCCCAAAAGATTATTGTAAGTGGCAGTCCATATTCAACTTTGGACATTTTGGACAAAGGTATTTTCTTATTTTGGGTACTCAATTGGCTCACTGCTCATCCTATCATCCTCAATCTCGATGGAAAAAGCTAGAGATAATTGAACAAATGCAGAGCTACTATGCGTTGTTTTGTCTCACGATAAAACAAAACACAATGGTTCAAATGGTTACCCTTATGGCGGGGAATATGGCAGGTATAACACTTCCCTTTAACTCTTTGCAACAAAAAGTAATGGCAGCACCATTTATGGCACTTTATGGATACCACCCTCCTTCCATCACTTCTTCTCTAAAGAAAAATCTAAGGTTCAGCGGTCAGGAAGATCACACATCGAGAATCAACAACAAATTCTCCAAATCATAAAGGGACAACCTGACCATGGCACAAATAGCATGAAACAACAAAGCGGATCCAACATGTCGTAGAGAAAGAAATTTTGAAGTAGGGGATTGGGTATTTTTAGAGGCTACAACCACCTATATTGTGTCCCTCAAGCAAGCCGAGGATAATAAATTATCACCAAAAGTACTATGGCCCTTATAAGGTGTTACAAAGATTGGTACTATGGCATAAAGATTGGAGTTCACGCATCTTCACGAGTACAACCAGTTTCCATGTTTCATGCTTAAAAAGAAGGTTATAGAAATGAGATCCCGGTTCAAACTATATTTCGAGAACTTGAAGGAGGAAGGAAAAGTCATATTGGATCATGAAGCCATAACTGACACAAGAATTATGTGAGGAATAGATCTATTTTAGATTATCTCATTAAATGGAAACTACGGTGAAGATTCCACTTGGGAAGATGGGTCTTTTATCCAGAAGCATCGAGTTACTCAAGTTTTGCGGACAACACTTGACTCAAGAGGAGGGCATGTTAAGCCCTAATAGTGGCTCATTACCCTTAATTGGGGCATATTAGTTAGTAATGTTATTTATTACCTTAATTGGGGGCGTATTAGATTAGTAATGTTATTTTGTTGATGTCGGCTTTAGGCCATTGGTTGTAATTATGCCTCATAGTCTCCTATATATGCCAGGACATTTTTCATTTTGAATCATCTTGTAATTTGTAATTATACCTCCTAGTCTCCTATATATACCAAGGAGACATTTTCATTTTGAATCATCTTGTAATTGAACATTTAAGTGGGGTAAAAGGAGGTTGCCCCCTCGAAGAGGCTTATTATCTGAAATTATCTCTTTTTCAAGGTGTTGAGTACTTTTTATGAGGTTTTTCTATGCTATATTGATATTTGGCTCTTAACAATCCATGACATTTTGTTTAGGGCATCATCCACCACATTCTCCTTTCCCTTCATGTACAAAATTACAAAACGTTACTCACTCATAAATTCACTCCACCAACTTTGTCTATCATTCATATCCCTTTGAGTAAATAGATGCTTTAGGATTTTGTGATCAGTTTTGAGCATAAAGCTTCATGAAATCCAATTTCTGTGACTAGATTGAAATGAGTGCTTCTGGTGAGTTTATCAATTATAACAAAAATGGCATTATGCCTTTGTGGCATGAGACACAATCCCATAATGAAATCCATGGAAATGACTTCCCCTTTGGACATAGGAATTTCATGCAGTTGTAAGAGTCATGTCGAGTAGTGATGATCTACCTTTACCTACTAATAGTCTAGAAATTTAGTGACAAATTAGACTACATCGTGATTCATTACTACCCATAAGAAAAGCTTCTTCATTTCTGCATACATCTTCTTCACATTTGGATGCCCATGGTAAAGTTCTCTGTGGTATTCCTCAATGTCAACGCTATTAATACCTCCTTCCTTGGGGATGTGCATTCTCCTTTGAACTTGCAACAATCCATCCACTTCAAGGAAATACCCTTTGAAATTAAGCTCTAACTACCTCTCATTTTGAAGTGCTAAAATGACCTTCAAATACCAACTATCTCCAAGACGTTTTCGTAACACTTACTCCCTCAAATTGACCCTTAAGAGAATCGAGGAGAAGATCCATGACATTCTTCATAGGGCATCGACCATCACATTCTCCTTTCCCTTCATGTATGAAATTCCAAACCTGTACTCACTCATAAATTCACTCCATCGCCTTTGTCTATCATTCAGATCCCTTTGAGTGAAGATATGTTTGAGGATTTTGTGATCAGTTTTGATCACAAATCTTCATCTGACAAGATAATGCCTCCAAATATTGAGAGCTAACATTAGGGTTTCCAGCTCTAAATCACGCGTGGCATACAATTCCTATCATGATGCTTCAACTTTCGAGACACATATGCTATCACTCCCCCATATTGCATTAACACACCACACAAACCTTGCTTGGAGGCATCCATACACAACTATATTGAAATCTTTCTCCATATTAGGAACTCATAGGAATGGAGCACTGGTTAGAAATCTCCTAATCTTGAAAAACACAACATTGCATTCATTGGTCCACTCATACTTGTTTCCCTTGCACTGTAAGGTAGTGATGGGTTTTGCAATATTTGAGAACCCTTCCAAAAACCTTTGATAGTACCCATCTAGCCCCATTAAGCTTCACACCTCATGAAAATTTTTGGACACTTATGGCCTTCACCTTTTCTTGGCCCACTAAAATTCCTTCCTTGAAATAATATGACCAAGATAGTGAATCTCTTTCTGAAAGAAAGAACATTTAGATAACTTTTCGTACAATTTGTGTTCTCTTAAGCATGATGACACTAATAGAAAGTGCTCCTCATGTTAATAACCTATTAATAGATAATTTTTTGAGAAAACCATTTCTTCTTTCATCAAATGAAAGAGATTATCAATTTGAGATATTAGGTACCTATCCTTCACTATGTATTTGTTTAAATCCATGTAATCTATGAACAATCACAAGGAATTTCCCTTATTCTCAACAAATATTGCTAGTGCACCCCATGGAAAAATATTGGGCCTAATAATCCCTAAGTCCAATAGTTCCTTCAACTATATGTGCAACTCAAAACATTATGGAGCCATCATGCTATAAGGTTTCCTTGAAATTGGATTTGCATCAAGCCATAGCTCAATAGAAAAATCAAGTTCCTTTTCAGGAGGCAACCTTGACAACTCTTTGGGAAAACATCATTGAATTATGATAAAAGTAGGTATTGATCTAAAGAGGGTCCCTTTCCATCACTTACTACCTCTACTATTAGAGTTACTTCACACACACCTAGGATTTATTTTTCCTTGTTTATTATTCATAATTAGTCATTATCCAGTCTCCTATATTTTAGGGGAGTATATTCCACCTAGAGAATATTCTCTTTCAGTTGACACTTCAATTTGACTAGTTGAGTTGAGTTTAGATGCTGCATTGGTTTTGTCACCATGTAACATTGGGATCATCACCATGCTAATTCGACCTTGCCTTGGTATCATCACCATACTGGCGCATTAGCCTTGATTCCTTGAGTTAACTCCTCACTACTCTCTGTTCAGTCAGTTAACTGAAGACTAGTTGACTAGTTAACTCAACTAGGTGGAAATTCACTCTCGTAACTGCCTAAGAGACTAGACTAGGTGGAATTTCACTCCCGTTACTACTGGTGTGTTTCCATATCACTCTATACCACCACTATGGCACATTGGTTCTCCTCTAGTGTGCACTCATTGATTTATACAGAGTATATCATTTGTAAATTATTCATTTTCACAATGGTTAATGCAAATTCTTTCATTCTTTCTCTCCTTCTTCTTCTTTCTCCAATTCTCTCTGCAAATGCATGTATTATTTTTTAGCTAGATATATTCTATGCAGGTTCAACACATTTACATGGTATCGGAGTTGACAGATTGCTGAGCAAAATCTATACCAAAATCGTTTGCAGGTACAAAAGATTGAAGACAACGGAAATATGGATTTCCAAAAAGAATTCATTCTTACACCTTACAAATATTTTGCATGGAAGGATAAAATAACCATACATCTCTAAACCAAAGGGTTTTACAGGTTAACCTTGAATACAGATACAAAAATGACATCATCCATAGAAAAATCCAAGTACTTAAATCACATGGATGAGGCACTCGGAACAATTTGCAGTCTCTTTTCTCCCGATCTCCTTTTTCACATATCTTCTTGTAAGACTCCCAATAAAGCCTGGACCACCTTGGAAGGGATATTTGGTAAACAGGATGAGATGAGGGGACACATGATGGAGGTGGAGCTTCTCACATTGGATCCAAAAAGCTTCGATAATATCCAAGATTTCTTTACAAAATTCAAGGATTTACTGTCACAACTCAAAGCTTGCGGGGTTGATAAATCAAAGGAGGAGAAACAAATGGTTCTCACCATTCTCTATAAGCTTGGTCCTAAATTCTCTGTATTCATATCCACATTCCATTCTGTCAGATTCACCTCCGGAGCCACCTGGAAGATGCCTTTTCTTGAGGACTTTATTGAATCCTTGACACAAGAGAAAACCAAGCTCATCAACATGGGAAGAATCAAAGGCCCAAAGGCACATGCACTCACTATGAAATATGGCATCCAAAAATATAAGAAATCTAAATATAAAGAACGAAAATCTCACACACATCCGAAGAAGGAAGGGTACACAAAACCCTTCATCGATGCCTCTGGATCCAAAGGGGAAAAGGGAAGAAAAGGAGAGAAATGCATGTACTGTCACAAAGGATTCCATTCAGAATCCACATGCATGAAAAATAAAATAGATCTGATGTCTCAAATACTTCAGCAAAACAACCTTGGAGATCGCATCCCTAAGGGTGCCAAGAAGAATAAGCCAGAAGATCCGAATTCCAAGAAAGACAATTCTAGCCATGTCTTGCTTTCCATCAACTCCTCTCTCGATGCTTGGATCGTTGACTAAGGAGCATCACATCACATGGATGCATCAAAAGTAGTATATTCTTATTTGGATGCATGCAAAGGTCCTCCTATTCTTCTGGGGGACAAATCTTCTGTCGAAGTCACCGATAAAGGAAGGATTGAACTCACCAATGGAAGCTTCGAGAATGTGTTGCATGTTCCCAAAATTTCTGTCAACCTTCTCTCTGTGTATCAGATGACGGATTCTGACACCGGAAAGAAATTCATATTCACACCAAATTTTGTGGACATCTACGACATGAAAACCAACTCCAGGGTTGTTATCGATGAGGTAAATCATCAGTCTACATTGTATACATTTTCTGAATTCATTGAACCTGATTCTTCTTTACTGCTTACTCATGCTGATGAAAGTAGTAGGATATGGCACGAAAGGTTTGGATATTTGAATTTCAGATACATGTAATAGATTATCAAGAACATATTAGTTGATGGTCTACCAGACATCCATTTGTCCAAGGGAGTATGTGAGGGATGTGTTCTCGGAAAACACCCTCTAAAGAAATTCAGCAAAGGAAAGTCTCAGCAGGCTTCCACACCTTTAGATCTAATCCACAGTGACCTTATGGGTCCTTTGCCACATACATCCATAAGAAAATAGAGGTTTTTTCTCATTTTTGTTGATGATTTCTCAAGTTTTACATGGATCTACTTTCTCAGGCAAAAATCTGAGGTCTTTTAACCCCTGTAAGATTTCAAAGCCTTGGTTGAGACACAACCTGGAAATAAGATCAAATTTCTCCGAACTGATAATGGGGGAGAGTATGTATATCATGAGATCCATAATCATTTACATGAGGCAAGGATTCAGTTGCAACACATAGTTCCCTATACTCCGCAGCAGAAAGGAGTTGCTGAGCGGAAAAACCGATCTCTAAAGGAGATGGCATCTTGCATGCTGCATGCAAATTCACTACCACAGAGACTATGGGACACAACACTTAATTGTGCAATGTACATACAAAATATATCTCCCCATAGATCTGTCAAGGATAAGACCCCCTATGAGGCTTGGAGTGGCCTCAAACTGGAAGTGACCCACTTTCACATTTTCAGTTCACGTGCAAGGGCCCAGATTCCCTTTGAAAAGAGGAAGGCACTTGATCCACAGAGAACTGAGTGGATTTTTGTTGG
Organism: Picea sitchensis; assembly: GCA_010110895.2. NCBI lineage: Eukaryota > Viridiplantae > Streptophyta > Pinopsida > Pinales > Pinaceae > Picea > Picea sitchensis. The sequence continues at coordinate 180,668 of SNQJ01S0004023.1, read as the reverse complement.
ATACCTCTTGTGGGTGGGAAATCCCTCCTATGGACTAGCACTAAGGGTTTAATCATGCATCCAAAAAATGATCATTTAAAGGCCTCTACTTTTTTTTCTATTCTCCCAACACAAAACCCCACATTCATGCAATACAAAGGTGCAAACAAGATTAGGTAACTCTACCTTAAATCCTTCGTTTGATGTCGATCCCTTAACTTTCACTCGCTCCGTGACTGCAAGCCTCCTCCCAAAACTGACCTGCATTCACACATGGAAAAACAGAGAGCTGTAAACATGCATTTCATATACTAATTGCTGGGTTAGATGTGACAATATCATAAAATAAATACACAATTTGAACACATGATATGGTGGGACGAAAAAAGTATTCCTTTTTTATTAATATTCACAAGAGTAAACTTTACAATATGTGGTCGAAAATTCTCCTCGAATCTGGTCCTAGGCTCCTCTTCAACTGTGCTCCAACTGCTTTTGTATATGCTTCTCTTCACACACTAGTTGCAAAAGTTGAGGCTAGGGGAATGCTAATTCGGGTAGAGTTTCTTTACTATGATTTTCCTCCTTTCAAATGGGACCCCTACCCCTTCTTTTATAGGCTAGAAGGAGCTAGGTATTTAGTCAAGTGACTGGCCATGCATGTTCGAAAGGTTTAGTTAAGTTACCCAAAATTGTGTGTTCCGTCAACAACTTTCCATTTTTCATGTTTTTGTAGGTACACGCGGCTGTAATGGGCTAGCTAGTGTGTACACGAGGGATGTAGTGGGTCAGCTAGAGTGTTCACATGGGCTTTAGTGGGTCAACTAGCGTGTGCCTTCAAAAAAAGGTGTTTTTAAGAAGAGATGTTCAATAGTGGCTTGGCAAAGAAGGAAAATGAGATGGCCTGATTCTAGGTAAGCATGTCTAGTGCAAATTAGTGTTATAACAGATGCCCCCTAATGTGTGAGGTTATAAGTGCATCTGATGGCTGAAATTCATTATCAATCTTCATCAACGTACCAAACTAGTGAGCCCAGGGACCATAATTTGGGAGGTGCCATCTGCAAAATAACAATTGTCTCACCGAGGCGGGCATACCCATGCTCGGGATGAAATAAAATCATGGCTGCCAATCAAATACACTGCAGATCCATGTCATATAACTATATAAAGTGTACCCATGAGAAATACACAACGGATCTACATCTCAAAATCAAGAAGATATACATGTATAATATCCATCTTCAGAAGCAAATAAGGCATGATGGCTAGAGATGAGGCCTTCAGAGATCGAGCAACAACTTCAAAATCTTCACAACTCGGGTAGGAGTGTAAATATGAGTGTACGACTTCACTACCAAGAGGTCTTCAATGATTGTTCATGAACAGATGAGAGGATATTGATGATCAGGCTGAGGGATTCATTGATTCCGAACAAAGACTTCATTGGGTTGACGGGATGGCCGGGCATGGGGGTAAGAGACAATACTATAGAGGGGCTGACTCAAGCTGGGTAAAAACTTCTCTTGGACAATAAAATGACAAAAGATGAGATTCAGGCAGCATGATGTTGACGTAAGTTCACAATGCAGGGGGCAACACAAACTCTCCATATGTTTGGAAGAATAACCAAACAAAGGAGGACACAACTCTATGTAGCAAGAACAACCTCCTAAGGTCATATTAAATCCTAGGGCTTGACGAACAAACAAAAGGATGTGCTTTGCCCAAGGGTGACTCATTGTGCTACCAATAAAAATAAAATACTTTTCCCTTCCTCTTTTTGGGGTATATTTGATTTTTTTGTCTTTCTCAATAATTTTGGAAAGCTTGAAAAAGAATAAAAGAATGGTACGTTACAAATGAGGATTGAGTGTCGCAAACATACTAGTTCCAAGCACACAGAACACAGGGATGCTCAAGGAAAAGGGACATATGCAGGAAAAGGACACTCGGGAAAAATCCTCCAGGGGGCAAAGGTGTCAAGACGTAGAGGCAAAGTGCTATAGGGCTTGTGTATAAGGCATGCTTCATATGGTTCAGTTGAGAGCAACATGGAGCCAACATTAGGCCAAAGACGCAGGTATGCAAACGTGATTAATAAGACACACAATGGTAACGTCCTTCGATGTAATTTTAACGATCCCACACAAGGTAAGCTTGATGGTTTTTCATATTTAGAGAGTCTGAAAAAGCGTAAAAGGAGACTCCATTGGGGTACCTTTTTCGAAAATATTCTAGTCGATTCAAAAAAGGGGTAAAATAGCACTGACCAGACGTCTATTCAAAACCATTTTAATGAGTGTGATAAAGACAAGATCACTCGACAATGTTTTTATTTTTAAGGAGTGTGAAAAAAGATTAACTATGGTCTCCGACAGGAATATTCTTCTGGACCATTTTAACGAGTGTGAAAGAATAAGGTCACTCGACGATCTTTTCAATTTTAGGGAGTCTGAAAAGAGCTTAACTATGGACTCCGTATGGGATTTTCTTTTGGACCATTTTAGCAAGTGTGAAGGAACAAGGTCACTCGACGATCTTTTCAATTTTAGGGAGTTTGAAAAGAGCTTAACTATGGACTCCGTGGGGGTATCTTTTTCGTAGATTTAGTCCCTCAGGCCCGAAAAGGATTAAAATTATACCTGAGAATACTCTTCTAGGGAACCGAAGCTCCTAAAGTATACCTTTGTTCGTACAATTGACCATTTGGACTGAAAAAGGGGTAAACTACCGCCAGATGGACGTGACTTCAAATTTCAGTTTAGCAAGCGTGAAAGGCCACAAGACCGCTTGACAATATTTTCATGTTTAGAGGGTCTGAAAAGGGCTAAAAAGAAGACCCGTGGGGGCTACAAATCATGTATGAAACTAGTTCAGGTAGAGCCCGTTGCTAGGCTCAGACCAAGAGTCTCTTCGATAATCAACTTGGAAAGTCTCCCAAAAGGGAAGAAAACACAAACCATGGTGTAAGTCCTCCTGCGATATAGAAACGATAGTCATGGCTTCAAAGATAGCATCATCTGAAGGAAATTCAAAATATGAGAAATCATGCAAATGAGGGTCAACAGTCCCAACGGGTGATGTAAAATGACCATAATCCATATGACGATGGAGGTTCTAGCCAGGATTGGCAGAGTCTATCAGGGAAGAATCACGAGCACGAGGGCTTGAGGATCTACAAACAACGAGATAAGACTCAGAAGGATACTCAAGCCCACTTGGACCAAGAGAGGGAAGCAAGGGTTCCCATGCCCCCATTGGATAAACCAATGGATCAATTGCTGAGACCAAGTCTCGAGAGGGAAAACATGGTTGCACATGTTCTTGCTCAGAAGCAATTGAACACCGAGGATAAGATGCCACATAATTAACCCATGGTGGGGTGGAGTCTACATGAACACTAGGAACATGTAAAGGGGCAACCTGAACTAACGCTTAATTAGGATGATGATTATCAGATGCCAGCTGGTCAATAGTGATAATGATTCCATTGTGAGGGAAATGCATCACCCATAAGAGCATAGATACCACAATGTTCATATCATATACATAATCATGCCCGAGAAGCATGTTGAAATCTAACGGGCCTTGCACCACTATAACATCGACACGGACAATATTCCCACCGAACGAGATAGGCAACTGAGGAAGAATCCCAAAATATTCACTAGGACATCTTCCAAAAGCCAACAACTCATGTGAAGCAGACACAAGCTCTGGAGAACCCAAGACTTTCCAAACCGAGGAGAATAAAATACTTGTCGAGGCTCCTTCAGCCACAATACATCAATAAATGTTTATTGAATTAACTTCAACCCTTATTTGAAAGGCTACAGGGGAAGGAAGACGAGGCTCAACAAGGTCATTCCAATCAAAGGAAACCATCCTAGGGCTTGGAGGGGGTGTGCTCGAAATGAGCAGAATGCCCCCTTGTTCTGAAAATACTGAACTGGAAATGCTAAAAACATAGTCGGTAGACACGTCACTCCCCAAAAGAAGAGTGGGATCATCCGATGACTGCATCAACATGACCACTTTTTGCAACCAATGGATGAATAGGATGTTCGACTACATGGTCTAAAAGAACCTCAGCCCCCAATAGAGGAGTGGGATTAGCCAATGACTGCATCAACATGACCACTTTCACAACCAATGGCTGAATAGGCTGTGAGACTACATGGTCTAAAGGTACCTCACCTCCCAGAAGAGGAGTGGGATCAACCGATGAGTGCATCGACATGACCACTTTCACCTCACCCCCCAAAAGAGGAGTGGGATTAGCCGATGACTGCATCAACATGACCACTTTCACAACCAATGGCTGAATAGGCTATGTGACTACATGGTCTAAAGGTACCTCACCCCCCAGAAGAGGAGTGGGATCAACCAATGACTGCATCGGCATGACCACTTTCCCAACCAATGGCTAAATAGGTTGTGAGACTACATGGTCTAGAGGTACCTCACCCCCAAGAAGAGGAGTGGTATCAGCCGATGATTGCATTGACATGACCACTTTCACAACCAATGGCTGAATAGGATGAGAGACTACAAGGTCTGAAGTCACCTCACCCCCCAAAAGAGGAGTGGGATCAGTCGATGACTGCATCGGTGTGACCACTTTCGCAACCAATGGATGAATAGATTGTGAGGAAACCTCAGAAGACTCAGAATCAGAAGAGCTTGCAGACAGAGACCGCAATCTTTGTACCTATGGAATGCTAGGGCACAAATGAGTAAGGTGATCTCCCTTACAAAGCTTACAAGGGAACTTAGGATTACGTCCTATCTGTCTAGGTTTTTCAAGAGAATCAATGCCCCCAACATGACTAGTAGTGGATGGTTGCATATCTCCAACATGACTTGCAGAGGTTAGTGATGGGTTGATAACATGACTTGCAGAGGCTACAAACCTATTACTAATATGACTATAAGGGATTGGACTTTTTCCCCCAACATGACTGGAAGAGGTTGGGTGCTTTCCTCCAGCGTGACTTGCAGAGGCTTGGTGCTGGTCTTCAACATGACTTGCGGAGGTTGAGGACCTATCTCCAACATGACTCACATAGGTTGGTGATTTCTTCATCCTATTCTTCCTCTTTCTATTTCGTTTAGGTTTCCGGTTACTAGTAACTATACTTTCACTAGGGGTAGGAGAAGGAGGAGGAGAAGACTTTGCTGATGAAGGAACATCAACATGGTGCCCATGACTTAAGGTGCTTAACTAATAATCATCAAGATCATTCGGGACATTTGGAATGGTACCCAACCAAACCGGTAGTCCCACATTCAATCCAGGAATGTACAAAGTGGCCATCAAAGGGACACCAACATTTCCGAAGAAGGGAAAAGCACAAGGATTCCCTTGCAAAGGGGTTCCTTGGTTGGTATCGTCAGTAAAGTTTTCCATGAAGATATTCTGCATAGGTTCTCCCCTTGTGGGATCATTCAAGTTCGTAAAAGTCTTACACACTGACTCTGGCAAATCAGTGTTATCAAAACAATGCCTATAAAGAGGTGGCTCCATGTTTCTAAGCGAAAGACCGAAAAATTCCTCAAGACCGGCGAAGTGGGCGGTCTACCATCCTAGGTCAAAGATCCAAATCCATGACTAACTAACTCACTATGGAAAACTAAGGAGCACAGAGCACACACTAAAAAGTCCTAAAAGCAAATCAAGCAAATGACTAACTAGTTGGAAGAATAGTTACGCCAGCCAACACTAGAGAAACTTACCGGTGCAAGTGAAACTCAAATACGAAAGCACCCTCTAGGTATACACTACAAATTTTGACCTAACGTCTTCCCTAGGTACCACGGTATACCCCCGCAGTCACCTGTGTAAGTCCCTAAAATAATGGCAACTAGGTTGCCAGCTCGTGAACAACTACCAGGCAGGTACAGTCGATAGTCGGGTGGACCAAAATGAGCAGGGTATCAAGCCCGAAACCTATCATGGGTATCAAAAGAAAGTGTTCCATAAGACGACTGAGGACCTCGAATGGATTCGAGACCCACGAAGCTCCGTGGAAAATGCGATCAATGGAATCCCAAGACAAGCCCTCTATATGCATTCCTCCACTACGATTGGTTTGGCTTTGGAGGGGTTATCTCTCCTAGATTTCCGCATGCAACCTCATGTTTATCCCCTATGTTAGAGGGGCGTCCCAGATAATTTCCATGTTACTGGACTTCTACACTCCTTAGCACAGACTCGTATGTTTGTTTTATAGCCTTGAAGAGTTTCCTCTCCAGCCTAAATCAAGGCTCTAGCTTAATCTAGTTGATGGACCCTACAAACATAAAGTCTAGTTGATTTTAATTAATCGTTAATTTTTTATGGCTTGTATGAAGTCAAAGATTATGAAAGTGAAACTAGTGATGTTTTGAGAGACGAAAGAAAAGATAAACAGAAAGATGGAAACAAAATGACTTCTTCTTGACAAAATTTTCAATCAACTTTTCAATTTTTTTTTTCTAAGATCTTTAAACAACAGACTCAAAACATGATTTCTCTTGACTATGACCTACTTATTGTCCTAAGTAAATAGCCAAGAACTTATGAAAACAAAAGTTTTCTCGGTTACTAATGCAAACCAACAACTACTTAACTAAGAAATAATTTTTTATTATTTAATACTTGCAAAACAAAAGGGAAAAATGATGAAAAATAAAGACCAAGAAAAATTCTGGCCTAAACGCAGATCACAAAGAGTTACTGACAATAACACACAAACTGATGAAATAAGACTCTCACACTTGTCTAAAAACCCTATGAAAGAAAAAATCTTGAGGAAATGTTTTTAATGAAAAAGAAATGTATTGCTATGATCAGACCTAAGTGGTCGACTGTTATGAAAGAGACCAAGAACCCTGAGAGGTATAGCTCTTGACAAGGAAAAGGATGACTGCCTCTCCTTAAACCAAAATTTTTCTCAACAGGGACGCAACTGACAGTTCAACAACTAGTGTGTGCACACGCGCTGTAAAAGGTCAGGGTGCGTGTACACGCATGCAAACCTTATGCAGGTCGTGTTTACCTCTGTAACTCTTCAAAAATGAAAAGATAAGTAATCAAACATTGGCAGAGACTACTGGTATTGAGAACCAAAATATCTTGAAGATTCAAAAAATTACTTTGTTAGAAAAGAAAAACAATCCAAGGAAAATTTCATAGAATAAAAACAATTTGAAGTGGTACTTGTTGTAACAGATATTGAAAATTTCCGATTTAACTCAGGCAGTTTTTCCCAAATCGTCTTCAAGCTAAATCCCTGCATTATGAGCGAGATCCTTCTGCAGATTGGAAGGCATGATGGACATTAGGGATGGATATTCAAAAATTTCATTGTTAGCAAGTGAGCACGAAGGTTTTTTTAAGAATGTAGAAGAAGGTCAAGGTCCCGGCATTGAGCGCTATACTTATGATGACGACATGATGTCTCGTCACAATATTTCAAATCTCGATGTTGCTGGTCACGCGATTCAAAGACCCCCCTCCTTGCTACATAAGAATTACAAAAGATATGAGGCTTAAGTTACCTTCTGGTTATTATCCTTGCGGCGAAGTATATGAAGCCATATATTTCAACAAAGCCGATGTGCAGAAAGCCTTGTAGGCAAATACTTCGCACCTGCGTTTCCATTGCAATATATCCTTTGATACATTACAAAAGGCTGCGACCTCGTGAACAAGATCTTTTATTGTGATCTTACTGCTCTTCCCTTAGGTCTTGAAGGTTTCAAAGGCAGGGAGGAGATGCTTTCTTTCCAAAAACTTATTGATAACTTTGAAGCACCGTATGATCCTGTTGCAAATGATGGTGCTTTGTTCACTTTTCGAACCAATAAAAATGCTCCTAGGTATAAGTTGGTTCGGGTAGACTTATGCAGCCGGAAGCTTGGAGTGACATTGTTGGAAGGACGTGATTGAATCAACTTGCTATGTCAATGGAAATCAACTTCTATTTGGCTACTTAAGTGATGTCAAGTATGTTCTGTAAATACGAGACTTGCAATCTGGAAATTTGCTTCATAATTTGCCAATAGATATTGGATCAGTTTCTGGAATATTAGGAATGCGTAAAGATAAGGAGATATTTATTGGTTTTACAAGATTTCTTACCCCTGGCATTGTCTATCAATGCAACCTAGATGTGGAAAAACCAGGGTTTGTGGTTTTTAGAGAGACTGTTGTTCCAGGCTTTGATCGGACAGAGTTTGAGGCTAAACATTTTTTCATAATCAACAAGGATGGAACTCAGATATCAATGTTCATTGTATCCAAGAAAGGCATTGCTCTTGATGGTTCTCATCCAACTCTATTATATGGTTACGGGAGTTTTAACATTAGCATCACCCCAAGCTTCAGTGTTGGTCGCATTGTCATTTCAAGACATTTAGGGGCAGTTTTTTCTATTGAAAATATTCGTGGTGGTAGTGAATATGGAGAAGAATGGCATAAATCAGGCTCTCTTGCCGAAAAACAAAATTTCTTTGATGATTTCATATCTGCCACCGAGTCCCTTGTATCAAAGGGGTATACGCAACCTAAGAAGTTATGTATTGAAGGAGGCAGTAATGGTGGACTTCTTATTGCAGCTTGTACAAATTAGAGACTTGACCTATTTGGTTGTGTGCTGGCTCATGTGGGCGTTATGGACATGTTGCATTTTCATAAATTTACTATTGTCCATGCATGGACTACTGATTATGGTTCTTCAGATAAGGAAGAAGAATTCCATTGGAAGCATAACGAACCACAAAGTCGAAGCACGAGTGACTGGTAGTTCCGGTCATATTTTTTTTCATGCGGACAAATTTGTTGGTGACCTGCCTAGTGCCATTAACGCATAAACTACAAACTGATAAGTCAGAGAGATTCTCCTGGAAGGACTGACAATGCTGTCAAGAACCATTTTAATGCATTGTGTAAAAAGCAAGCCAAAAAGGAAGCATTATCTAAGGAGAATGATGAACATATCCATGTTAATGAAAACAACAAAAGGGTTGTGCTTGAAAATGAAAGCATTCTTAAAACACTGGACTCTGCAGTATGCTCTAAGAAGATGAGTAATACTTCAGGAGTATTTCTAGGGGGGGGAGCCATCAAGTCAATTCCTACGGGTCTGAGGAAACTGAGGGAACAGGATATGGTGGAACTACGAGGAGATGGAACGGGAGAGCAAAATTTATCCGATCGGATATACTATTATGATGTTTACAATGATATTGGGAACCTTTAGAACAGTCCAGAGATGCAGAGAGAAGTGCTGGGCGGATCCAAGGGATTCCCATATCCCAGAAGATGTAGGATTGGCCATCCACCAACGAAAGAAGATCCCAAATTTGAAAGCCGAGTCAGTTTTCTTAATGTGAACTTCATTCCCCCAGACGAAAGGTTTCCTCATACGGACTTGTCATATTTTGCATCCCACACCATCGTGGCTTTCGGCAACATGATTGCACCTACGATCGCTGATCTATTTGAAACTGCATTTGAAATGTTGGCACAAGTTGAACACCTATACGTTCGAGGATTTCAAAGTCCATATAACTTGCATAACGGACTTCGTCAGGAAAATAGTTATCTTCATATTATACAAGGAATACTTGAAGCTGCCGAAGATAATCCGCTCAAAAACTTTGTGCGCCCCCATGTCTTGGCAGCTAATGAAAACGTGTGGAAGACCGGCCGAGAATTTGTGCGCCAGACAGTGGCTGGCATGAATCCGATGACGATTCAATGTCTACATAAATTTCCTCCATCCAGCAGATTGCCCACCAATATCTATGGCTAGCAGATGAGTTCAATCACCGGTCAACATATTGAAAAGTTCCTCGATGGCGTCTCTGTGGAGCAGGTTGTTTCCTCAAAGAGGCTCTTTATTTTGGACTACTATGATGCATACATGCTCTATGATGAATGCATTAATAAGATATCATAAGAGATTAAAACACATGCCACTCGCACACTTTTCTTCCTCACAACGATGGAGAGCTAAAGCCCATTTTCCATCGAGTTGTGTCTGCCTACCAGTGCTGACCACAAAGCTGTTAGAAATGTATACACTCTTGTCAAGGAGGGAATAGAAAAAGGAACGTTATGGGAACTGGAAAGAGCTCATGCCCGTGTAAACGATTCGGGTTACCATCAGTTGATCAATCATTGGCTGAGAACTCGTGCAGTTACAAAGTTGAAATTTGGATTCGAGTGAGTTTTTTGTTTTTTACAGTATGTATTTCTCTTATAATAACCTCCAAATGTTTTGTAAAGCGATGAGAACTCTGCATTAAAGTTAAACCATACCAAAGCGATCATCTATAACTCCACTTGTCAAAATGATTAGCAATGGTTCAAGTAGCCTGCA